>JALPQI010030535.1:0-343199 GCA_025490895.1 Thaumatotibia leucotreta | reverse complement strand
TCAGGAATTCAACCTGGGACTTCCTGATTCATACTTCGTCATTCCTACGGTACGGAGAAATGGAGGGCATTAAACTTTAAAACTTCTTAAAGTCAGAATCTGTAGCCTAGTTGGTAGTGACCCTGCCGACGAAGCTGGAGGTTCCGGGTGCGAATCCCGGCGAGGGCATTCTTTGTGTATTTATTTGTAACAATATTTGTTCCTTGGTCGTAGCTGTGTACCTATGTATCCAAGTATCTATACGTATCTATCTATTATATATATCGTCACCTGGAACCCATCAATAGCCTTAATTATCGTGCTTAGCTTACCGTGGGACTAGGTCGATTTGTGTAAGATGTCCCAAAATATTTATTTATTTTGTGTAAAGATGTCCCAAGATATTGATTAAACTGGTTTATGTTACAAATATAGTTGTATTTTCAGTTAATCGACTACAAATCGGTAATTTCCCACTATGCAAAATGTAAACTCACTTTTCCTTCAACAGCTCTCAAAAAACCTTTTTGAAAACCAGTGTTTAAATTTCAACATCTGAAAACAAATACAAATTAGGTACAACTTGGCAAACTTTGTAAGTATTTTCGCGTGAAATATTTTACTTTCCTTTGAAGTGTTTTGACGTAAGTTTAATTACTTAAGAAATTATTTCGAGCCACAGTATTTATGTAAGTTTGTACGAGTATGTGACGTTTTTAGAGAAAGGCACACCTGGAGGAACATTTCTCAGAACCATTGAAATTAGATATTTCCTATTTATTCAAATCTAAAAGTTTTCTGATACTTACACTCTTCAATATAAAGATATAATAAATACCTAAATCTGTCTGTGAATTTGTTTGAATATATAATACATGAAATTACTGACAATAAACACACAAAGGGTAATAGTCACCTATACCGATTTGAAGTTCTAAAGTGGGGTATGACGTCTTCTAGCCGGCGTGACATTTTTTAAAAGGTTTTTACGTTACGGAACATAAATCATAATGTAGCGATAACATTGTGAATATTTATGTATGCTTGCTGAAATTAGCTTTTGATGAAAATACAGAAAGTTCATGGCCTGTAGCCGTACCATGACTTTGCAAGTATCGGTAACGTTAGGTTTTAATCGATACGTAAAGCAGATCACCGCGCTTGCTCTTATTATGCCAATGCGAGCGAGATAGAATGCATTACGTATCGAGTAAAACCAAACGTATACTTTACATTCCAACTCATGGTACGGCTACTGGTTTCATTAAAAATATGCATTGCAATTTCGTGTTTGAGAAACGAATACATCGCAATTTGTAGGGTAAAATTTAAATTATAATTATTTCGTCCTCTTCCTGATTATACTGTATCCTTCATGCGACCGGGTATAAAATTTTCTACTTTAATTATGTAATACTTTTTATCCTGGAATAATTTTAAGCATTAATTAATTAAAACGAATTCCTACAACAACATAGGCTTTACACTGTTGCCGTGTAAAATAAGAGAGCACAGCTACAACAAGCGTGCCAGTGGTTAAGTTGAAATTTCTTATTAATTTATAAAAATCATGACGCGCCTTAAACCTTTTAGGTGAAAAAGTGTGACCAATTATGTATCTTTTCTTCATACTTTTCCTCATAGGTATACTCCATTTCAAATACCATGGCCCGATGCCTCATAAAACTTTTAAGTGGCATTGGGCCATGGCATTTGAAATGGAGTATACTAGGTACTTTTTACGTACAATTCTGAACATACCTGAGATTACTCAATCATAGGTGTAAGTCATCATTTTAAACTTAAAAGTTATTCTCTTGTCCGTGGAGTATCTACCAGCCCTATCTGTTCTAGCACTTTGATCCTTTGATACGACATAACCTTCGCTCTTTCTTTCACTTGGTCCATTGTAGTTTCGTTTTGGTCTGCCTCTACCTCTTCTACCTTCTTGCCCTCAAGGATGGTTTTGAAGAAATGGTTGAATCAAATGTACAGTCATCTTTTCGCGTCTGACTTCGGTGAATAGATACTAACACGAGTTACTCGTAAAACTAGTGCATGTTCAAATATTTTAGAACTTCACGTTTGTTTAGTTACAACAAATGGCGAGCTTGTCCTTTGTCGTTCCACAATTGTATTTTCGAATGTGCCTAGTTACGAGAGGGCTATGAACTTCTGTAGTTACCTGAGTGTCTGATTGACAGAACTTCGAGAAACCCAGGAAGTTTTGAGCGTTATTTACACTTTGTTTAAGTATTTAGCCAGGCGTTTGTGGAAGATTCCAACGCGATTTGTATATTCGGTTACAACAGAATTGATAGAATTAGGACATTGACACTTACTTAATTCGCAAAGAGTGCTACTATTTTGTAACATTACGTTGCCTTTTATAAAAACTGTGAACTTATTCATAAAATTCTTCTAACTTAGTAAGCCAATATAGGTAGTTTGTCTCTTTCCGTCTTATAAAAATATTGATAATCGCCTCAAAAGTCTTGAACATCGTCGTAGGGTTGCAAGTCTATCGGATTTTTACAAGATAGTGTGCTGAGGAACTGCACAACCTTATTCGTCCGTCCCCATTTTACCATCGGACTACCAGACAATCGACACTCCGGTATCGCTTCATGGTAGGTATTCCAAAAATAGGCACGAAGCGTTTCGCTTCGCTTTTCCTCATGCGAACTGCGAAGGAGTGGAATGCCTTGCCCGAATCTGTGTTTCCGCATGTGTACAATCTGAATATCTCCAAAGCAAGAGTAAATAGGTATCTCATAGGTAAGCATGCTCCAACGTAGAATCCACCATTTTGAATATAAAAAAAAACATATATGGAAAGGCATAAACGGTCTTAACGGTCGGTCATAATTCGGTCTTAACAATGTGTCCATAAGAGCAAAAGGGACAAACAGTCATTAGCGGCTTGTTAAGTTAGCAGACGTTTATGAATAGGGTTAGACATTTATTCCTTAGTCATGGCCGTCTATATATTTAAACATCTATATGTATCTGTCTATTATATATATATCGTCGCCTGGTTACCATCCTTAATCGAGCTTACCGTGGGACTAGGTCGATTTGTCGAAGACGTCTCAAGACATATTATATATTTTTATTTATGTTATTTATTTCCAATACTGTATTAGCTAGACGCTCAGTGCAGAAGACATTGTTTACTCTTAACGTAATTACTTTAGTTACGGACTGAAAAAGTTGTATGAGTTGTATCCCTCTTAGTACGGGAAACTTGCGGCATGGAATAAAAAGGAGCTAACTTTGTCCAGGAAACTTTGAAAACGTCTAGCAACGCCCCTGATTGCTGAACCCTGATAATAGTGATAATTAAATCGCGTAAGGTCACCAAGAAACAGAACTTCAATAATAACATTGAGAAGTTTCATCCATTAGTAAGTTAGGCGACAGTATCATGCTTTGCGTTTGGAAATTTGAAATAGGTACTAGGGCTTTCACAAAAGGCTGGAATAGTACATACAGGGTGAGATCTAGGTCGAGGAGCAAGAGTGAACTGGATATTAGGAATGGCCACTCTGGCCCACTTGCACTATGAAGAATCTCTTTATTGGATCATCTGCAGTAAATGTGTACCTTTTAATTTTTATATGCGAT
The DNA here is from genome assembly GCA_025490895.1 of Thaumatotibia leucotreta. Taxonomy (NCBI): domain Eukaryota; kingdom Metazoa; phylum Arthropoda; class Insecta; order Lepidoptera; family Tortricidae; genus Thaumatotibia; species Thaumatotibia leucotreta. The sequence continues at coordinate 339,593 of JALPQI010030535.1, read as the reverse complement.
CATGGACTGTAATACACCATTTTACTCGGCATCGTGCGTACTTTTCAATTATGAAACAAAAAAAATATTTATCTAATGTCACGAAAATAACTATGTACGCCGTGTGGTGACGGCAGTAAAAATACATTTGTCACCACCCCAACTCCTCCTGCGGGCGTCGTAAGAGTCGACTAAGGGATTAAAGTGTCACTCACCATTCTACAAGATTGATGATGGGCAGCAGCGTCATCATAGTGGACACATTACTGCGATCGCCAATCCGCTTGCTCAGCGTGGCGATTATGGGCATTTCCCTCCTAATGCGTCTATAATACGCATTGTTAATAGGAGAGGCCTACGTCCAGCAGTCGACTAACATAGGCTGATGATGTGATGTGACCCAATTATGACTTAATTGACACTTAAAAAAATCAATTAATTCATATTATTTTTGGTTGTCTCCATAGTATAAGTTCAAAAAGAAAGAAAGAAATAGTACATTGTGCATCTAGGGAGGTAAGTACGGTATTACTAACGAGAGCATTAGAACTTTTTCATCACACTTCTTTCACTTTTCACTTCCCGACGCTACAAATCTAAACACGCACCCGGTCTTTTAAACTATCCAGTAACTACTTACATTGACTACTTGTCGCTCCCTCTATGCCGGTGTAAAACAACACCTTGCTAAGTAGTGCTGGGAAATGGCGACTGTTGACGACAATAACGAAATCTCTACCAAATCTAGGCACTCTGGGCCCGGTGTCCCTCGTCTAATAAAGGTCATTTGCTTCTGAAGGAAATGAGTGTAATAATTTTCTCGCGCCCTCTTTAATCACGGTCTACGGACGTTTGAAAAGGATAAACAAAGAACATACGTTTGCGTACAAAAGGGCGTAACTGCATTGAATTTGAAACTTTAGGCTACCCTTTTGTTATTGAGATATAATAGAGATTTGGGGATTCAAAAAATGTAAAATTATAATGAGGGTGTGTCCCGTAAACACCCGGAAAGGACATGATTACGCGATAGATATGTAAATTTAATCACGAATTACGTTATACAACAGATAAGCACATGGTTTGCATACGATCTGCGTTTGCAGGTAATTGAGGAAATTTATTGGGTATTCATGAATGTTCGGGATTTATTTCATTTGCATTACTGTTCAATAATTTAGTAGCTAGATAAAGTTGTTTCTTTAATGTGGATAGAAATATCATAAAATACGGATATTAAGAAAAAGGAGACTAAAACATATTAAGTAGTAGCAGCCAAAAATATGACCTATATAACTGATGCCCTGATGATAGAGTTGAAACGTGAAAAACCATATTTTGACTGACTGTATTATTGCATGTGCAAACTTGCAAAGTACAAACGTGTACTGTCTGACATTCTTGAGTATATACTTTAGACTCGTAAATACCTATCATCAATGGCCACAGCATCCCTGACGGATGATTGTTACAACGCTGTGTTAGTTATTATTTTTACGTCTTGTACAGCTGCGCTTATGGCTGTACAAGCCTATCGCTGCGCGACACTTTTTGCCGCATAAGTCGCATGCGTATTGTGAGTCTGGGGGTGAGGCTATACTACTGGCTTGATGGCGTTTGTCTCTTTTTTGTTGCAGTTTTTCCAGCCACACTTGGTCGTGCTTCTTTATTCCTGTGCTGAGGTCTCTACGCCACTCAGGTCTCATTTCTGCACGTTCTTCCCAGTCGGCAGTACTGATGCCAAAGCAAACCATATCACGCTTGCAGGAATCCTTAAATCTTAACATCGGGCGTCCCACAGGTCTTTTTGCGTGTGCTATTTGGCCCATCATCACTTGGCGAGGTAATCTTCCTGGGTCCATACGGTGTACATGTCCCAGCCACCGCAGTCTCCTCTGTTTGAGGATCGCTGTAATGCTGGATATGCCAGCTTTTGCGAGAACTGCTGCATTCGTCATCTTGTCCCTCCAGGTCACTCCCAAAATGAACCTCAGGCAACGCATGTGGAAAGCGTTCAGCTGGCGTTCCTGTGCAGAGTAGGTAGTCCATGTCTCCGATGCGTATAAAAGTGCACTGAGTACGCATGATTGGTACACAAGAACTTTGGTTGCTATGGTTAGCTTGTCGTTCCTCCAGACGCGAGTGTGAAGTCGCCCAAATGTTGTCGAAGCCTTACCAATGCGAGAAGCTATTTCTTTTCCATTAGAGAGCGCAGATGTTGTTGTGGACCCGAGATAACAAAAGTGGTCAACTACTTGCAAAGGAGAACCATTAAGCATAATGCAAGGTGATCTATCCGTCCCTTGAACCATGACCACAGTTTTTTTGGGATTGACGCTCATAGAAAATAGCTGGCAAGCATGGCTGAACTTGTTTATCAGCAACTGAAGGTCCTCCTCCGAGTGAGCAACAAAAGCCGCGTCATCTGCGTACAGGAGCTCTCTGGCAATTAAGTCTTTGCGTTTTGCAGTTGCCTTTAAACGGTTGACACTAAAAAGTCGACCATCCTTCCTAGTATGCAAATGCACACCGACGTCGCAATCCCTGAATGCTACAAGAAGTAAGGCCGAGAAGAAAATTCCAAAAAGCGTGGGCGCGAGCACGCAGCCCTGCCTTACTCCACGATTGACTCCGAAGTTGTCCGACGTTTCACCATCAAACACTACAGAAGCACGCATGTTATCGTGAAAGGATTTTACTAGTGATAGTAGGGTAGGCGGACATCCGATCCTACACAGCACTTCGTATAGACCACTCCGGCTTACCGTGTCGAACGCCTTATTCAGATCTATGAAGGCCATGTATAGTGGGATGCGATGCTCGCGGCACTTTTCCTGGAGTTGACGGAGAGTGAAAATCATGTCGTTTGTAGATCGTCCGGCGCGAAACCCACACTGAGTATCAGGGTAAATGCGCAATGCTAAGATCTCAAGTCTCTTCAAGACCACCTTCGCAAATGCTTTACCAGCAATGCTCAGTAAGGATATGCCTCTGTAATTATTGCAGTCCCCACGGTCACCTTTTCCTTTGTATAAGGTGATGATGTCTGCATCCCTCATGTCCTGCGGCACCGTGCCTCCAATCCAACAACGCTGAAGAAGAGCGTACAGGGAGCGTGTGACACATCCAAGACGAATAAGTTCAGCCGGTAAGTTATCACGGCCAGTGCTTTTGCCTAGCTTTAGACTACTCAGCGCCGTGTCAAGTTCTTCTGGAGAAGGAGGAATATCTAACTCAACTGCGATCGGGAAGGAAGGAAAACTGACGAGCGCAGCTGCACTTATGTTGACCTCTTCAGTGTACAAGCTTGAGTAATGCTGCTCCCATCTCCTTAACACTTCATCTCGGTCTGTTATAGGATCGCCATTAATGTTTTTAATCGTGGCCCGTTTCCTGATAGTTGGTCCTGTTGCCAGTTTAATTCCGTTATACATGCCCCGGAAGTCTCCTGTATCTCGACAATGCTGGATTGACCTACATAGATTTACCCAGAACAAATTGGCAAAATGACGGGAGGATCGCTGTAAGTCCGCCTTTGCAGCTTTATAAGCAGATTGTTTACGCTTATCTGTAGGGTTGCTAAGTACTTCCGTCAGGGCGGTTCTTTTCCGCTCGATGTAGGGTCGAATATCCTGCTCATATGTGGCAAACCAATCGGATTCTGCCTTACGCTCCCTACCAAATATTTCCGTGGCCGTCCGTGTCAATACTTCCTTGATGTGTGACCACATCTCTTCAGCACTCTCATCGCTTTGCAATAACTCAGGTGTTAGTTCAGACTCCAGTTTTTTACTAAACTCTTTGTTCAGATGACAATCAAGCATATTCTTTGTACTCAAGACACGTTTACGACAGCTTTTCATTGAAGAGTGAATCTTTTTAGGTAATAGACGGATCTTAGCCATTACTAGAGAGTGGTCAGTGTCACAATCTGCACTGTGATAGGTACGGACGTTAAGAATGTCCCTGAGGTTGCATCTCTTGGTTATTACAAAGTCGATTTGATGCCAGTGTCCTGAGCGTGGATGTTTCCATGACACTTTATGAATTGGCTTGTGGTGGAAGTAGGTATTAGTGACGCAAAGGGAATAGGATGCGCATAATTCCATGAGCCGTTGACCGTTATCGTTCATGTTTCCAATTCCATGCGATCCCATTGTATCTGGCCAGTTCTGATAAGCACTACCGATTCTCGCGTTAAAGTCACCCAGAAGTATAAGCTTGTCAGATCTTCTAACTTTTTCAAGGCAGCCTCGTAACTCTTCGTAGAAACAATCCTTTACTTCTGGAGTGGCCTTTAGGGTAGGCGCGTAAGCTGAAATTAACGTAACTGGACCCGATGCAGTTGTTAAACGCAGAGACATTAGACGCTCCGAAACACTAATTGGGGATTCAACACAAGAGAGCAGTCTATTATGAACTGCAAAACCAACGCCATATTCGCGTCTTTCACCCGGGTCCTTTCCCTTCCAAAAGAAGGTGTAATTGGATTCACGTAGACTGCCAGCCTCGCCAGCTAAACGAGTCTCCTGCAATGCGACGATATCTATACGCATGCGTTTTAGCTCTCCGTCAATGATTGTCGTTTTACGCAGTTGTGGGACATCGACGTGTGGATCATCATTTCCAGGTAGCATTGTTCTCACATTCCAAGTGGCAAACCGTGTTATAGGATGATTTGTGGATTTAATGTTAACTTTCTTATTGTTGCTAGGTGACTAATATGCTCACCATTGCTACAGACACTGTGACATGCCTGGTGCTTCACACACCCATAGAAGCGCAAGGCGAGGGACGGACCGGTACCTTATTGGCCGGGGGCTGCCCAGCTTGAGGCGGGCGATAACTGGTCAATTAGTCACGATGGACTATCCCACCGACGAGAGTCACCCCTGGCGTCCACGCAGACGTCCATTAGCGCAGACTTATCACCGGTGACTGCGACTCCCCGTGTTGTTTCCACACCTTTTTCAGGTGCAGATGGAGTGCCCTCTCCACAGACGTTGCATCGCCTGGGACGATAAGATAAGGTGACACGAACCTGCCCAGAATTCATGACCCCCTCTCGACCACGTCGGCTGAATCCCCAGGAATGAAACGAGTCATTACGTGCGGAGCCGAATAGGTTGCAGGAGCTGCCGACTTGTTCAGGTTGAACCCTACTGTCGCCTGCGGTACTCCAAACCGTTGCCCCGTCCGCTATCACACGCCGTACCGAAGTCCATCTTCTCCGCCGATGATACCGTTGAGGTCTTCACCCGTAACCCTGGGCTCGGGCTCTGCGTTATACCCCGCAAAACTGGGTCCCTGCCGAACTCTGCCACCGACTCCTCCCGGCCTACTGGGAAGAGCGGCGCCCACCCCCGCGACTTGGACGCGCCGGACAGGAGTTACTACAGTGATCGGATAGAGAAGGAGACTCTATCGATCCTGTAGCCGGGTTAATGGGTGCGTTTTTTGCCCGCACACCAATGGCAAAAATACCTATACTAGTATAATAATGCTAGGACAGAGATAATGAAAAAGAAACGATCAAAGTCACGATAGGTTTATTTACTATTTTATTAATAGGTACTCGTATTGTGAATTAGTTTTGGTACACCGTAAAATATTCCTATGAAACAATATTCACTCTGCATAGCGTATAAAAGTCCGTCCATTGTTTATGTTTTCATTAGTATAGGTGTAAAAATTGTACGTGCTAGGATTCAATTTTTGACTGACACGCAGATTTATTATGCCGATCTCCAAGCAGGTGGCCCGATCAACTAGATGGCCACCGGCAGAAACCGATGGCGGTAATGCATCAAAACTAAAGTTAGTTATGCCGAGATTGTCACGACTTATGAGTACCTATATCTAGATATTTTAGCAAGAACGAGAAATTTACAAATGAAACATCGACATAACTGTTATCGATGAGTACACCCTATTCCCATAAAGATACTAACTTCATAAAATCAGGCAACCAAGAAATACAGGACCCATCTAGGCTTTATTTTATATTAATTATTGCCTATGGCGTTAGAGTATTTTTTATTAGTCTTTGTTCTTTTGTTGGGTATTCAGTAGAAGAGAAAAAAAAATAGCATTTTGAATATGATTTGCGTTCCTGTAACTTACCTCTACGTTACGGCGCATTATTTATTAATTAAATTTATTTATCGACTATTACAAAATTTATCTATAAAAATTATGTCGATGTTTGATTTTGTCAATCTCTCGTTCCTGCTAGAAAAATATCTATGTATACTTATGAGGTGTCAACTAAAGAGAGAGATTTATGACATGTCTATCATCGTAATCTATGGTCGTCACAAGTTACGCTTGTATACGTAACTTATTAAGCGGCATTTATCGATTCTTCACGGTTTTCACTATGGACAAAATAATGCTAATTGGGACGCTTACGTACACATTACATTCCAACTAAGAGCTGGGTGTGTTGGTAATTTTGTCCGTGAAATAGACCAATTAGTACCAAATGTGGATGTAGGTATGCAGCGTATATTTTTGATATTAGCTCAAAAAGCTGAAGTCATACTAAATAATTTTTCATAAGTAGAGCTGTCTATTTCACGTGCAATCTTACCCATCCATGATGTATACAGCGTGTATTTTTGATATTAGGTCCAACAGCCGGAGTAAACAGTTCCAACTAAATAATTTTTCATAAGTTTAACTAAAATATCTGACTTTTTTTCATACAAGCAGTATGCTGCAATGTATCGCTGAATGATAATAACTTAGCTTGTCACACCCATCAAATTGTCAATACTAATAGCCATGAGATTATTTTGTGTGACAGATTAGTCTACGCGTGACATTGTACACAATACATTAGAAATAATCACCAAATAAAAATAAAACTTTAAACCGATTTCTCCAAGATTCAATCATCAGACCAAGACTTGGTGCCATCGGGACTATCTCGGAGTTATACCCATTCAAAAATTGAAAATCAGTTCACGATTCTCGGAGATATCCAGTAAAATAACTAAAAACAAAAAAAAAAACAAGTTGAGCACCTCCTCCTGTTTTGAAGTCGGTTTAAGAATAATTTAGAGGGTTATTCGCGGATCGTCTAGAACGCAAAATGACTAGTTTGTTGTTTTGCCTAAACTGCAGTTTACCCAACGTGCAATCGGTCTAAATCTCAAATTGACTAAAACGCAAAATGCCTACTTCGTATGCTGCCTTCATAGCACTATGACTAAAACGCAAAATGTCTGAACAGTTGAGTGCAAAAGTTTAATGATACAGAATCAAAAGATGAACCAGATGGCGTGGGTCATTAGTTATTGATCACCAATATTGATGATTCCTTTTCAGATAATAAGTAGAAAATATATTTTTTGCATACAAAGGGTTAGTAGCAACAGGTCTACAACGCAAGACGTCTACAGTATTTTTTCCGTTTTATCATAACTTTAAAGCGATATCGACGGAGCCCCGCTTACGCGGCCTTCGGCCATTTGCAGATACCTAACGAACCTAACCTACCTATACCTAGTGACTGTTTGTGACTGTACTCGCAAAAACAAAATACAGAAGTAGGCAAAATGCGTTCTTGTCGTTCTGCGTGTTGGGTAATTTGCTTTCAAGTCGATCTAAGGTTTTGACATAATGCTCGATGGTCAAACTGCAATGTAGGCAAAACAACACACTTGTCATTTTGCGTTCTAGACGATCCGCGAATAACCCAATACAAGTACTCGTAGGCATCTTTACCTACTTTACCTACATATAAACAAAACCAATAATATACCTGTCGCATGCGCGCAAGCCACATCAAAATCACTTACTAATTGTATCGCAAATTGACAAGGGTTGAAACTTTGCATTATTAAACATTAGGTAAATAGGTAGGTAAGTATGTGTTGATAGTGGGACCCTACACTACATACTACTCGTACCTTATCTATAGGACAGAAACATTATTATCAAAGTTTATGTGGTCCATTTATCTTGAAAATCATTTCAAAAAATCGTTGAACAACTTTAAGTTGTTATCCGCGACATCATTTACATAAACACATGCAATTTTAGTGATAAAAAGCTAGCCCATGGCCTTTGCTTTGCATTTTCACAGTATAACACGAAGAAATCCATATTTTTACAGCGTATAGGTACCTGAACTAGTAAAAAAAATAACAAAAAAAATGTAACCAGAATACTAATGATGATGGTCCCGTTTTATCCACTTATCGTGCTACGCGTCACTTTCGCACTTACACACTTCTTGGAACGTGACAGCAACGACGACAAACGATTACACGCGGTACCATTATAAGGCTACAGGTAGAAAAGAGATTAGTTTTTATAAAAAAATCATTTTGATTATTGAATCGTATTTCGATATGGGTTCATGTAACATTATTTGCTTCTTACGACCTCAGGAATACGCTGTTAAATTTATTCGGTTTATTCATGTTACACCGTGTATAATATTATAAAAGATAGGATTGTAGGCAGGTATGAATGAAAATGTATTTAAAAAGTACTATTCGTTAGGAGCCTATGGGTTGTAGCGGTACATTGACACACGATTTTTTTTGGATTATGAATTACCTACGTTATTCCTTCCTGTGAAATTATTAAAATAACAACCGTCCAAACGTCCGATTGTTATTGGAGATGATTTTGAATGCACCGAGTGATCGTTGCATATTAATATGAAATGCTAAATACCTAATTCCAACTCTCTCCCAATGTAAGATATCAAGCCACCAGATGGTTGCAATAGAATACGAAAAGTTAGTCATAGAATCCCAGACAGCAATAAAACTATTACTGCTAGTCGCAAATTATGCTTCTATCGAACTCGAAAATAATGCATCCACTTATCTTTGCTTTCCGTTGCACAGAACCGGCGTAAAATAGTGAAAATACCAGTTCGGGGCGGCACATAAAATTTTATTTTGTTCGCCTATAAAATGCAGTACCTACGCTAGTGTAAGCAAAACAAAATGTTAATTATTTTTGGTGCCCAGCATTTTGTACTACAATGCTGCTGAATTCAGATTTATGCTACAGTTCAGAAACAACGTAAAAAACACTTTACAGTATTACTCGGACATGTTATTCAGGTTTTTTTAACGGAATACTGAAAATTTTAGTTCAGGTAATAACACTGGAATTTCAAAAAGTACTTACTGCCAGTTCAAATCGTGAAAAACACGTAGGATCTAACGATCACAAATATTGGGACTACGAAAACAGTAACTCCCATATTATTAAAGTAGTATCATACTTTTCTTTAAAATTACCAACTTTAGTGAATAGTATTTATAATTGTGAGTTTTATTTATTTCGTGTAATTAAAATAGGAAAATCCTTGTCTTTTGCAATTATCTTCAATTCCTTAAAACATCGCGAGATACTATGGGCTTAGCAATAGGGATGATGACTGTAGTTAAAATAAATTATTTAACATTATGCACGACATAATACACAAAGAAATTATTACTAAGATGTAGATTGCAGTAATTTTTGTACAGAACTTCTATTTAATAAATTGAAAAGAACTTAAAAGAGTAGGTCATTTGGCATTACTCAAACGTGACGTCACTTTTGAGTATTTCATATAAAATTCCATACTATTCCATAATGGGGATCGTTTTGACAGTTCGAAAAAAGATGCTGATTTGACTTGCCAGTCATCATGCCTATTTCAGCAACGAGAAATAAATAAATGTGAGAAAATCTTATGAATGTATTTTTGATTTATATTGCTGCGGATTAACGACTCTTGGGCAGAACTTTAATGAAAATATAAAAGTATAGGTAAAGTTCGGGAAATATTATTTGATCGACTGTTATCTTACTTACGACCTTTTGTTTTGCGTTAACACTTACTAGACAATCAGCAGTCTAGCAATTTTCTATTGTTAATGATGCAAAACAAAAGATCGTAAGTAACATAAGAGTCGTTCAAATAATTTTTCCCGAACTATACCTAATTATATTACACTAAATAAATTTAGACGAAACCGAAAAGGAGGCCATAAACGCTTCGTTTTGTTATATTAAATGGTCACTTGGACGGTGTAATCATTTCACCAGGATACATTTTACCCGTAATCCTAGTATGAGTAACTATATTGAATAAAATCCTCCCTTTTACTCAACCACGAAATGTGCGTGATCTAGTAATTTCCATGATATATCGGGCCAGTAATGTAACAGTAACTATGGCTCCCCATTTGTCTTTGTGCATGTTTCATCATCATTTGCTACACAAAGGCTCCGCGGGAAACGTGGAAAACGAACATTTGTAAGGCTTTGTTTGCCTCTTTATTTTAAATTCAATGAGCATTTTATATGATGATATGGATAATGATGACTATTATTTATCGTAAAATACATATTCGGTGGAAACATGTTGCTGGGTGGGTACCTAAGTCAATATGTAAGGACTAAATAAAACGTTAAAATATTGATAAAGTAAGAGCAGCATCTATATATTCTATATTTATTAATATAATAGCATGTGTACATCTAATACCTACATGACTATTGTGATAAATTCTGTCGGACATGGGATTCGATTATAAAAGATCTTTTTTAATTTACAAGTGTAAAGTTACACTTAGTAATGACCCGCTTTTGAAATTACTTGTCAGCAAGCGATATCTTTTCACTCGAGCGTGTAGGACCGAATTATTTTGTAAGTATGGATTCTCTTTTACTGTTATTCTAAATAAAAGTTAAGTTAGTAAAAATATCAGTATTGAATTTATTATGTCCCATACTAATCCCCGTTAAGGGCCGAGACACACGGAATGCGTGTGCAGCACGTGTGATTGTGCGTGACGTGCGCGTTGTAGCTTATGTCCAGCAGTGGACTAACATGGGCTGATGATGATGAGATTTAGACTCTGTAGCTGTAGGAGATTCCATGCGAATTGTAGGTAACATTGTTTATCGCAGTGCCTCTACGATATTATGTTTGAAGGGTGTTCCGTTGATGGACAGCCAGGACAGGTTACCCTACTCGTATTTAGTGAATATTGGCCCTGTTATTACATTATCCTTCCGTACCCTTGGCTAAAATGGCTATAACCATTACCTAAATATTATTATATTAGAATAAGATGCCTAAGTCTTTATTGTATCGTATTTTTACATATATAACTATTTATTTATTTTTCATTACTAAGTATCAATAACGTATTGAGTTTCTTTGTATACATGTCAAAAATACAATTAAAACAAAACAAAATACTTACAAATACTTACTCGTCCTTTAAACGTTAAAGTTCAATAAAATATCTTAAAAAATAACCCATTAAAATGTCTAAATTGATTAAATAGTCTTCAAAACTATAAATCTCAATTGGTATAGGTACTCATCTACTCACTGAGATTGTCATTTAAATACATTAACTAAGAATTTTCATATTGCTTTCGCTGTGACGATGTAATGTTGAATATAATAAAGAGTAGAATAGAAACAAGTTTATGTAGATAAAATCACACTATCTCCAGAACAGCAATGTAAATACCGTCTGTTGACAACCAACACTCACTATAAAACTTCCTCTTAGCAACTTCGTATATCACAGTATATTGATTCAGATCTGAGGATACAAACTTGTATATTCAAGTAGGTAGGTATTTGTTACTTAGTGAGAATAGTGAGTCTTGCTTGTCAACCGACGATACAAACAATGGACACAAGTTGTTACACACACAGAGATTATTAGATATGCGTGAACATTACAATAAGCGATAATAGGATTAAATGCAGATTAAGTTCTTGGTACGAGTTGTATTTTCAAAGACTAAAGCTACTCCCATATTAGTTGAACTCATACTGCATGCGTAGCAAGTTAATATTAAACAATTTCTTAAGCCGATAAAGCTTAAGAACTTAAAATCATGAAGCTTTTAGGTATTCTCATATTATTGCTTGTATTGCTAGACCGTGCGATCGTAAGGCCGATTCGACATTTATATGAAATAAAGTTCTCGTGAGTTTATAAGAGTAGGTAGTATCATAATAATATCCTCTCATTTAAACAATCTAAATATTTTCACTAATTCAGACAGAGGCAGAGATAAACAGAAATACATAGCGTCGGGGATAGTGCAATACCGCGTATCTACCAAAGCAGATAGAGTTCAAACATCAAACAATTGACACTCAAATTGATCCTAATTAAATTTGTTACTTACGCGGTATTACAATACACAATACAATACTCTTTATTGCACACCTCGTAACATAAAAAAGAAGATAACCAAAAATTCGAATCTTAAAAGTAGAGGTAACACAACAGGCGGTCTTATCGCTAAAGAGCGATCTCTTCCAGACAACCTTTGGGCAATGAAACAATGCAACCAGTAAAAAAACAGTAGGTGATGCAAGACATGAAATAAGGAAAATAAATAAACAAGTTTATTAATTACGACACGTTAATAAATATACACATATAAGTAAATATAATAAACGTACATACACTTACGAGTATATATAGATGACAGGATAGAATTACAACAATACGTAGGATGCCCTGAAAATTTCGGGAATTTAATACTTAGGAACGTATATTTGACATGTGTTATAACTCTTTCTTACAAGCATAGTCTCATTATTCGAAAACACTGGCCACTTAGAAAAAAAAAACAATGTCCGATTTTCAATTGTTTTTTAAAGTCGTTGAGTCGCTGGTGAAAATGGAGCTGTCGCGCGAAAGTTTTAGAGCAATGATTTATTATGACTTTAAAAGTGGATTAACACAACAACAATGTGGAGACCGATTAACTATTGCTTTTAGTAGTGAAGCACCTTCAAAGACGACCATATACAGGTGGTATTCGGAATTCCAACGTGGCCGTGTGTCTCTTGCGGATGACGTACGTGAGGGTCGACCGAAAACGGCCGTTACCGATCAAAACATCGATGTTGTTCGCCAACTGATAAAGGAAGATAGGCATGTTACATATCGGGAGATTCAGGAGACTTTAGGCATTGGAATGAGTCAGGTACAAGTTATTTTACAACAAGAGTTGGGTGTGCGGAAGTTATTTTCCCGGTGGATTCCTCACTTGTTATCTGACGACCAGAAAACGGTACGTGTCAATTGGTGCCGCAAAACTTTAAAAAGATTTAATGGAGGAAGCTCAAATGCCGTTTTTAGTATTGTGTCAGGTGACGAATCATGGATTTACGCATATGAGCCTGAATCGAAAAACCAATCTCGAGTTTGGGTTTACGAAGACGAACCGAAGCCGACAAAAGTTGTTCGTTCTCGCAGCACGATCAAAAAAATGGTAGCCACGTTTGTCTCCAAATCGGGTCACGTGGCGACTATCGCTCTTGAAGATCGAAGAACTGTCAATGCCGATTGGTATATAGGCGTTTGTTTACCGATTGTTTTTGCTGAACTGCGAAAAACTAACCCTAACCGCCGTATTATACTACACCATGATAATGCCAGCCCTCACACCGCTCAGAAAACAGACGACTATCTGAAGGGCGAAAACGTCGAATTACTGGACCATCCTCCGTACAGCCCCGACCTAAGTCCCAACGATTTTTTTACTTTCCCGAAAATAAAGAATCGGTTGCGTGGTCAGCGTTTTCAGACCGCGGAAGAAGCAGTCGACGCTTATAAAATGGCCATTTTGTCAAACCCCACTTCAGACTTCAATAACTGTTTTAAAAACTGGTTTCAGAGAATGAAAAAGTGTATTAAACACAAAGGAGAATACTTTGAAAAACAATAAAAGTACTTTTATTTCATTAAAATGCGTATTTTTTCCGATTCCCGAAACTTTCAGGGCAACCTAGCATATCATGGGAGAGTCAGATAGTGTTCCTTAAGATGCGCCTTGAAGGTGACAAGAGATTGAGCTCGCCTTATGTCAACAGGCAGGGAATTCCAAAGTCTAATAGCCTGAAAAGTAAAATAACTATTGTGAAATTTTGAAGAAGAAGATGGAACGTTAAGAAGATACTTTTGAGAAGCTCTAGCAGATTTTAAAAAACTGAAGCGAACTGCGCTGCGGTATTGTACTATCCCCGACAATAGATGAAGTCCAAGAAAATAAAAGTCGACATTAAGAGCTTACTGGCAGGAACAATTTTTATTACTTATTTCCTAATCATAATTTCCACTGGTGAACATAGGCCTCCCTTTTGAACTTCCACATACGTTCCACCTGTTGGAAGCGACCTCCACAGAGCGTCTCTCGGCAATCTTCATACTCCTAAGGTCGTACGAGTATGTCCATTTTGTGGACAGATAACCTAAATCTTACTGCGGTTGCCAACTCGTGGTTTCTTAATCTCTACTCGAGCACTTTTATTTACAGAAATTTTAGTATCAAATCTCTTACATCATATCAATTACTACTTTCTATATTTGAATCGCATCATTGGAGCCAATCTCGCCACCTTTATTGTCAATATATTGAATAATACGTGGGAAGAAGCCGTAGTAGGTGTTTGTAATGGAAGGATTTTGTCACTGACATGTAAGGAAGTAAATTAGGTTTTTTTTCTATTCCAGTAGGTATTCATTCATCACACCTCACATCATCAGCCTATCTCAGTCCACTACTGGACGAAGGCCTCTCCTATGAACTATGCGTATATACGCATTAGGAGGTATATGCCCATAATCGCCACGCTGGGCAAGTGGATTGGCGATTGCAGTAATGTATCTATTACGACACTGCTGCCCATCATCAATCTTCTATCAAAGAATGGTCAGTGACACTTCAATCCCTTAGTTGCCTCCTACGACACCCACGGGAAGCGTTGGGGTGATGACAAATGAATTCTTTCTGCCGTCACCATGCGGCAAATTCCAGTATTTGAATCTGATAAATAGATGACTGAGGACTATACCTCTAGGTAGGTACTTTAAAAACATTGTCTACGATTTTCCATTACCTTAGTCATTTAGTTTTGATTCGAATATCCCGGTGTCTCGGCCATACTCGTCGCTATCTAAAACCAAATATTTGAGTATTTCCAACTTTTGAGTAGGTAGGTATATTCCTATAATAATTTAAAGAATGTTCTTCATGAAATAAAACTATGAAAACGGATAAACTCGCGTATATTAACTAATTTTAACTTCATTCCGACGTTTCGACAACTTTACAGGTTTGAACCGTCGGAATGAAGTTAAAATTAGTTAATATACCTACGCGAGTTTATCCGTTTATCAGTGTTAATCCTCGCGGTAACCGAAGAAAATAGAATGTTCTTCAATTTGAACTTACATGACTAGGGTAGGTATAGGTACAACATTTCTCTATTAAACATTTGAAACCGGAAAATGACTTTAACCTTTGCGTTTTCCATAACTTTATTTGACATTTGGGGAGCAGTTCCATTGAGCGGTAACACGAAATCACCTTGGAACGAAGTGTTACACGCCATTAGTTTATCAGGTCCCCTTCGGTCTAATGAGGATGTCGGTCCCTCGGTAGGGAGCCCCCTGACCGTAATGGATATATTCGCAGTAGGTGACATTTTCGTAGTTTCTATCATCAGTGTGGACAGCAAATATTAAAATGCACACACAATAACACGACCAAGAAGCCAACAACATTGAGTGTTATGTCGTAAAATGTCACTGCAATGAAAGCGTAATCGGGGTGCTAGAAACAGTTGCTCATTTTTAGAGTTCCATATAATACTAATAAAACTAGGAACATGTCCGTCTGTCCGTCTGTCATGGTCGGTCTGCTCACAGCATAGCTCATAAGCCGTTAATAGGTACTATAAATTTGATATTTAGTACAGATATAGGTACATAATCACGCTGACAAAGACAGCCCAAGGAACAAATATTTGTGATAAATAACTACTTCACAAATAATGCCCTCGCCGGGATTCGAACTCGGAACCTCCAGCATCGTAGGCAGGGTCACTACCAACTAGGCTACGGAGGCTGACCTGGCTGGCCTGTATGTAGAATCAGTCTAAAATTCACATCATAACTTGTTGTTTCCAGAAATACAAAAACCTATTGTGTTACAACTAATAAATGTAGGTATTTATTACCATTTTTCCACTAGATTTAAAAGTAATCAACTTGTAGAAACATCGTCTACTGTGGTTTGTTTACTGTGGTGACGAACTGACAGGTCGTCACAACCCGCTGTTTAGACCCATTGTTAATATCCGCATCTGATCTAGATTTGTGTGCGTGCGCACGGTTATCAGTTGACACGTTACACTGACAAACCAATTTCTACTAGGTACAGTCAAGAACGTAAATAGGTATATGTACACAATTTCATCTTAATACCATTAAATAATAAATAAATATCTTGGGACATCTTACACAAATCGACCTAGTCCCACGGTAAGCTCAATTAAGGCTTGTGATGTGGGTACCAGGAGACGATGTATATAATAGATAAATACATAGGTATAGACTGATACTTAAATACATAGACAGCCATGACCAAGGAACAAATATTTGTGATATATAAATACACTAATAATGCCCTCGCCGGGATTCGAACCCTGAACCGGAACCTCCAGCTTCGTAGACAGGGTCACTACCAACTAGGCTACGGAGGCTGACAATGACATTACAATAACAAAGGAAATTAATAATAATTGTATACATTTTTATGCCCCTGACTGTACTTAATAGGTATTATGTCAAGGTTTAACAAAACAGTGCATCACTATAAGGAGCTTGTTTTAACATGTTCAATAACGCTATAAAGGAGGCGCAGATCCAATTTCGAGTCTATTTACAACGCTAGGATTCATATTAAGGGCCATTCGACTCATACTAGATTGATATTTATGTACAAACGGCCTGCTTTGCGTATCCATAAAAATCCAATATGTGGACATATAGGTACCTAATCTTTAATAAAAAATAAGGTGATAAGTGCGGTTATTTTGTTTTCGGATCATATCAAGCAACGTCAGGCTAAAAGTAATCTCACTTTCGGATTTTGACTTATTTTTTTTTATATATTGGCTCAACAAAGGGGCTCTACATAAAGCCTGATCGTAAGTGAAAAGTTGTAGCCAAAATAGCGGCGGCAACGAACAGGAGACCAGGATGCTTAGCCAAGTTGCCAATCGCTAACGCTTAGTAGCGTATCGTAGTTTTCCCTCTCTGTCACTCTTGCATGTTCATGTGACAAAGACAGTTAGCTGCCTTTCGTTTACGATTGACAATTAAGCGTTAGCGATTGGCAACTTGTCTAAGCACCCTGGTTCGTCAATTGACATGTCCTTGATTTCTTAGTTTTCGTTTGTATCGTTCATTAATCGATAATCGTACAGATGTAATGGAATCTATCTGTGGTCTGTGGTATATTGATAACGTCACTGGTATCATGGACAATGTTATTTTAATTGGATTATGATCTCAATGTTTACGTAAATTTAAGCAGTTGGGGTTTTGTTTATCCGCCCTTAACAATGGGATTAATTTAGCGGTGGTATACATAAGCCCTTCTACATATTTTGTGCCTGTTATACTTACGCGACTTATTTAAGTTATATTTCTGCAGTACTATAACTAGTATAAGTTAGTAGGTACCTACTCGTTCGTTTCGTTCCTAGTTCGAATTAAAATTGACGTAAGTATTTTTCATCACACCTGTTCTGTAAGTGCGCCAATGCGCTGTGGCGATGTGCGCCGTAGATGCGTCATTACGCCCTAGGACAGTCAAGGATTTGCATACAACATTACGTCGCGCCGCGCCGAGATTTCTGTTATAAAAATGATAAATTTAAGTCATTCCTGATTTTGAGAAATGGTATAGACCATTTTAGAGTAGTTTTATGAAAATATATTGTTTTATTTACTTTTTTGCCTCACAGGTGTGATGAAAAACATTGTGTGTTCCACGGGCGCCTTCGGCTTGGGCTTTACTTTCACACACGTTCACAATTTCTTATATACCTACCGCCCTTAATACACAATGTACTATTGTATATCTAGATATTCAAAAAAATACTTACTTCTTCTAAATAAGTTTCTAAATACATCGATTTGAAACGATAAGTAGCTTAAGTATAACAGGGTCTATCGTGTCCCTATACAATAATACTTTAATGAAGGTATCACCTTTAAAAAAACGGTATAAAATATCTCGGGTAATCAATAATCATAGCACCTTATAAAAAACAGGCCAAGTGTACTCTATTGCTATGACAATAGAGGCCTGCTCAGATATTTGGGAGCCCTGACCGCTCCAACATTATGTGATGGCGACTGTACCAAACGGAGACTGTGACAAAGATAGTTCCGTTTCGTTCAAGACTGGCCATGCCGCGGCCTCGACATTGGTGTAAGGCGACCTGCTTAGCGGAAAACCATACGTGCGAGACAGAGTACCCATATCGGCATCCCGCTCCAACTCATGGATTCGCTCGCCGCTGGTCGCCTTAACATGCGTTCAAACCAAAAGAGCATTCGCTTTTCTAACCCCCCACTCTACGAAATTCGATCGCTACACAAAACGTGATTGGTTGATTTCGTAGAACGGGGGATAGAACAGCGAATGCTCTTTTGGTTTGAACGCACCTTTAGACCTACCTATGTCGTGGCCGGGCCTTTAGCGTTCATCTTGGCTATGCACATAACAACAGTAGCCGTACCATAAGTTGGAAAGTAAAGGATACGTTAGGTTTTACTCGATAATCAAATGCATTCTATCGCGCTTGCACTGACGTATGTATTAGGGCGAGCGCGATAGCCTGCTCTCCGTATCGAGAAAAACCTAACCTTACCGATACTTGCGAAATCATGGTACTGCTACAGAAATGTAATACGAAATACTTTCTTACATTCCTAAAGTTTTCCTGTAAATCACGTGTTATCAAAACATTTTTCCCGTGAGAATCGGAGTTTTATTATTGTAGACGGTAAATTATGTCGCATTTGAAAGGAAAAGTCAAGTTTAATTTGTGTTCGCGTGACGAAATTAAATTGAGTGGAATACCGTTGACGCCATTTGAGAAGCTGTGTTCTGTACATTTGTTTGATTTAGTCCCTATGGCAGTTGGAATTAAAGATACAAAGTATCCCACGGTGAATATATTGTATCTAATATCTTGCACTTCTGTTCACCTTATTTTATTATAATGACAATACACCAAACAATTATTGTTGATTGATTATTGTTGTTGTGAACAATTATAGTTGGAAGTAAAATATTTAAATACTGAAAACAATACGAAAACCAAAATAATATCATCATCATCATCATGTCAGCCGAAAGACGTCCACTGCTGAACAATAGGCCTACCCCAAAGATTGCCACCAATAACCGGTCCTGTGCCACCCGCATCCTGCGGACTCCTGCGACCTTCACCAGGTCATCAGTCCACCTTGTGGGGGGCCTACCCACGCTGCGTCTTCCGGTGGGAAAAAACAAAATTTTCATATATTCCCGAATAAATCCATTTGATTTTTTCCGACATTTTCAACGGGCAACCAAAATATACGAATACCAAATAGGTAAACCGCTCCTCGTCAATTGTTATGCAACTGATGCAGTAATGCCCGCCATAACTCGCACGGCATTTTCACGCTGAATCACCACAACATAATGACCTTTTAAAATGAGAAGAAGGAAATTGACATGTACAATTAACTATTTAGGTATATTGATTTAAATTAAACTTTCACGATTATCACTCATATCTATCTGCGACCACGGGTGTAACGTCATACCTGAAACGTCAGGATAATGTTTAACATAAGTTTACGCGATTAAGTCCCGTTTGTCGTTAATATTTAATTTACAACTATTTTTTATTGCATAATTAATTTCATAGTATTTTGCAAAATCTCTTAATGAGATTATGTGCTAACTATTTATCAATTTTCGATACAATGAATTCATGAAAATTGATTAAAAGTCAAAAGATTCTTTATTGAAATAGGCATAACAACAATGCACTTTTGCTTGGGACCTTGCTGAGGCGTCATACACATGAAATTAAAAACCAATTTAATTCTCGTTCTAATCCTACACCACTGACTCGAGACTTCAAATATTATATATTTATAAAACAAGAACCGAATAATTGCGACCTAAATAAGTTCTAATAATAAGATCTAAACCATAGACAAAGCCGAAACGAAAAGAACGTTTGTAGCTAAAAATAATTTTGGAAAACAAGGATTGAAGCCTTGAGTCAACAAGATTCGGCAAATTAATTTGATTGTTATTTGTTTGTACCAATATCCTTACAGGGGAACTTTGTGGCTCGTTTTGATCGAATAATAGACCGGAAGTCCTTTCCGTGTTTGGGTTGAAACGTTCATGTAAATTGTAAATCATTCTCCTATCCCTGTGAATGGTCTCGTTCTTTCCTTATATTTTGGCATAAAATAATTGTCAATCTTTATTTCGAGAACTATAAATACCATTAATACACTATCATTATCAGTGATCAGTTTTTTGAGTTCCCTCTAGCGAGATTCCACGTATAAAAAAATTACGGGCGTGACTAGAAAATGTTATTACTTACGTAACGCGATTCTTTTGGTACTTCTAAAACCCGAGTTCTTGTGTGGTAATATTTCGGTACTTAACTTACACGTTCACACAGTTTTATCTAACTTTGAGCATTTATTTAATGTAGCTGCCATAGATACTATAAGCGTCACGTAAGCGACACTCTCGTGGAATGCCCCAGTAGCTCTTATTTTCTTTTGAGGAGTACCTAATATAAAAATTACGGAAATTGCTCCTCAAAGATTTTAGAAGGAAATTTGAATAAAATGAAGGAGAAACAAATCAGTAAACATAATAAATAACTATAGTTACAAAAACTCTGAATACAATGTTTTTTTTTTACATTTAACCTTTTAACCGCCGTAGTGTGATATGATATATCAGACATAGATGGTCTGATATAGGTATCAGATTAAGCGGGTACAAATCCAACAAGCTCTCCTTCCTATGTTTTACTTCTAAGAGCGTATTTATTTTTAAATTATGTACCTACATAAATTAATACAAATTCTGTACCAAAATTCACCGAAGATCAATATCGCTAAATGAATGATTGTATTCGGATGCTTTAATTAAATTTAATTTCCTATTTATCTTCCAAAAGTTATAATTAATTGAAAACGGTCAAACAAATTCTCAATTAATGAAGGATGTTTCTATATTTAATTTAACTCCTGAAAACAAACCCAGCATTAATTGAATTTATTTAAGTAAATATTTACTAATGGAATTTTAATGTAATTTTCGATTTGATATTTTTAGGCTAGCTGGTTATTAATTTCATGGAAAATAATAAGAGCCAACGATACACGTATTTTTCCATCTCAAACACTCTCGATGGTTTTTAATCCTAAAATATTGATTCAGTCAGCACACAAGGATCTTAGCACACTCTCATAGTCTAAAGGTGCATTCAGACCAAACGAGCTTTCGCTGTTCTATCCCCCACTCTACGAAATCAACGAATCACGTTTTGTGTAACGATCGAATTTCATAGAGTAGGGGGTTAGAATAGCAAAAGCTCCTTTGATCTGAATGCACCTTTAGCAATAAGATCGTGCCAAGTTCATTTTGAACATCAACATTTACTGTGATGAGTTGAGATGACCCTTCTCTATCTGTTTCACACTCGCACCCACACACACACACACACACACACACACACACATAATCACACGCCTATTCACGCATGCATGCACAAATAGTATAATTTTTAGAAGTAATTTCATTATGTTTGTGGTTATTTTAATTTTAATAACCTATATATCTATATGTATTAAAAATCATGTTCTAGGAAGAGCGGGGGCTCCCAACACAAGCAACTTCTTGCTTACCGGGAGACTCCATCCCCTGGTTCATTGTAAATGTGTATTTTTTGAAATAAAGAATTTTGTATTTTTTTTTAACACTCTGCCCGCTTAGCAATATCTGCTGCTGGCTGTATAACATATACTAATTTGATAAGTTATTATATTATGTGTTTGATGGTCTTGCTTTCTACAGGGAGCGTTGCGACAGATTTTAATTATGCATTCTAGACGTGAAAATAATCCAAAAATATTACGTGACCTAAAGTCACCTTTTTTATCAGATTTTTTACTTTTTTAATACTTTTCAACCACAGAGCACGGACCTCTTTAGTGTGTAACGGACCTCTTTAGTGTGTAACCTTAGAGATAGAGGCGGCCTTGGCTGTCATTTTCATAGAAATCGACCGTGTCAGGTAATTTTGACATGTTAATGTAAATAGTGTTGAGGTATAGCTCGATATTTTTATCGATAGATTAAAACCAACAGTTATTTGACTAAAAATGTTACTTGAAAAAAGCTATTCAAACATTATCATTTTTAAAATCTTACTAAAATGATGTCGTTATAAATGACATAAAAACAGTAAAATTTATACATTTACTTGAATTTATATTTGCAATAAGTACCTACTTACATTAAGTTGTTAGCTTTAAGGTTAAAGCTAAACAACAAGTGTTAAGGGTAAGGCTAGACAGGTCTTAAGACCGCCTGTTGTTTAACCTCTGTCTAGTTATATATGTTACCTTTGCATTGGTTTGTTTGTTCAAGGTGTGCAAACTATATCTACTTATATTACGTCATAAAACGCAAAAAGAAAATTGTAACTATAAATGGGAACTAAAATTAAACGATCAACTGTAAGGAGTTTAGATGGGTAGGTAATTTAGGTATTATATATGAGGACAGATTAACTAGATGTATAAAGATATTTTTAAATTCGTAAATTGTACCGTTTTACGTTTTCTTGAAAGATTATCAGATGGGTTACTTGGGACAAGAAACACCTGGAAATTACATACTTAAATTAATATAAATAAATAAATAAAATAAATATCTTGGGACATCTTACACAAATCGACCTAGTCCCACGGTAAGCTCAATTAAGGCTTGTGATGTGGGTACCAAGCGACGATATATATAATAGATAGATACATATAGATACTTAAATACATAGACAACCATGACCAAGGAACAAATATTTGTGATAAATAAATACACAAATAATGTCCTCGCCGGGATTCGAACCCGGAACCTCCAGCTTCGTAGGCAGGGTCACTACCAACTAGGCTACGGAGGTTGACAATATGTATTAACAGATAACATCAGAAATCCTTTAAAAGGTACTTTACTTTTAAAACATAATAAAATTATTTAGCAAAGCTAACTTACCTTGTCAAACGCAGGATGGAGTTTTAAAGTTGGACAGGCATTGGATGACAATATAGATCTCGGATTTGTTTTTACAAAACAGTCATTTTGGAAGTGGTCCGAACAAATTGTGTCGTATTTTTGCGGAAACCAGTTCAACTTTCCAGTCGCCGTTATCCAGCGTTCCCTGACACATGGTTCTATAGGAAATCTAAAAATTTAGTCAGAATTTCTTAAACTATGTATTATGTTTTTGTATAGTTGCTTCATTGTCTGCACTCTAGATAAAATAGTACATTGTGCATCAAGGGAGGTAAGTACGGAATTACTAACGAGAGTGTTAGAAGCCCGACGCCGTAGGCGGAGGGCTTTTAATGACTCGAGTTAGTAATCCGCCTATCGACCGTGATGCATACAATGTTTTTCATCACACTTGCCGACAAAAAAATAAGTTTTAAGACGAAATATTTTTAATGACGTACTGACATTTCTATTACTCCCTAGGGAATTTCACTTTTCTATTACTCCCGCTATGCACGCAAGCAATGGCGCGCTTAGACAGCAAGTGTGATGAAAATTATATTATTGCTAAATATAAATAAATAAATAAATGTTTGGGGGACAGTCTCATACAAATCAACCTAGCCCCGAACTAAGCAAAGCTTGTACTATGGGTGCTAGGCGACGATATAATATATGTACTTAAATAAAGAAATACACATAATTATACTTACTTATACATAGGAAACGTCCGTAACTCGGGAACAAATTTTGAATTTCTACAAACACCGTTTAGTTGTAAGAGTTTACATAGACTATCGATAACAAATTCAGCGTCGTGTCTCTTCACTATGTCTCTCGCCCATACTAATTTTATATTGAATTTAATATAACTTTTTTTACTTACCTGTGATAGGAAACGTTTGAATTTTGTTTATTAACGTACGTAGACTGGTTCCTGCACCAGATTACAGAGCAATGTGGCATTATTGGTATATTTTTATAGTTTAAATACCCATGACGTCCCGAGAGGTACTGACAGCACATATGCGTAAAACGCATATGCGTGGCACGGGTTTTGTCTGTCACGCCGTCTCTCTATAGGCGCCCTAAGAGTTCCAACCTCCTTGTTTTCAACATTGCAAGCATCAGATCGTAGCAACAATTAGTCAAAATGTGTTTTATTTTTCATTTTAATATTAGTGATAGGTGGTTTCGTTAAGCGTGTTCTTATTTTTTGATTGTCAGGCAAAAGTTGTGGTAAGATTCGAACATTGTAATCAAAAATAAATTTTATGACGAGTTACAACGAAAAGCTTATTTCGAAAAAAGTTTGATTATCTCTGAAACCAAGCCGAATCCAGGCAATTTCAATATAACAATAAAGATTCTAAATAAGGTCAGAAATACACAATTAAAATCTCTCGCAATGCTCGCGAGGACCCTGTATAATATACGTCCACGATATTTTTTAGTACCTACACTAGAGCTACACTAAAAAAGTGGTTGCTTGCTTTATTTTTGGGTACGAACTGGTTAGAAGGTCACAAATAAAATAAAAACGTCACTCTAATGACCTGGCCACGACATTGGTCTAAGGCGACTGGCTGGCCGGAAAACCAGGAGGCCAGCAGTAACCTTTCAGCTGCCACCGCCTTGCTGGCCCGCTAGATTTCACGCTTCGTTTATCTGATTTCCCAAGATGCATAATGATTATACCTAGATATTTTTCTAGCAGGAAAGAGAGATTGACAAAGTGAAACATCGATAATAACTGTTATCGATGAGTACATACTATTCTTATAAAGATGCTAACTTCTTAAAATCAGGTAATCAAGAAATACAGGACCCATCTAGGCTTCATTTTTAAATATCTAATACTTCATATTATTAATCACCTATGGCGTTAGAGTATTTTTTTTAATCTTTAATGTTTTTAGTTTAAATTAAAAGAGGTTAAAAATAAAGTAGCATTTTGAATATGATTTGCTTTGTTGTAATTTGTCTCTACTTTTTGCCGTTTTATTTATTTTATTAAATGTATTTATCGATTACTACAAAACTTATGGATAACAATCATGTTGTCGCATATAGCTTATAATATGTAAATAAACATCTGTCTTATGTCATTTATAGCTCATACTATGTAAATAAATATCTGTCTTAGTATGTAATTCTTAAGCCTAAGACTTTAACTAGATATAAGATTGATTGTTCCCCAATTAAATTAACCCCATTCCCTTACTTTTTGTACAATATTTGTCCATTGTATATTTCGTGTAATTCATTTAAATAAATACTATCACACTACACGCTGTAACACCCAGAGCGCACGCGGCTTAAGATGCCCGCGACTTTGGGCGCTCGCGGATTATCGCGGAGTGGGAATAACTAATATATATACACGCGATCCGCGAGGGCTTAATTCATTCACGCTCACTTCATCAAGCGCTAATCACGCGCTCACTAACCAACTAACACTCAACCTACTGTAATGTTGTAATTGTAAACAAGTGTTTTTATTTAAACATTTCCCTAAATAAAGTCCCTGAGCCGAGGTAGCCGCAGTAGCTGAGTCATCGAGCATCACGACAGTCTTCGTCAAGAGAACGAGATACATCCACACCCCACAACTTGGTCCTTCAGAAGCCGGATAGCAGCGAAGACTGAAGGTGCAGAGCAAGCCCGGTTGTCAAAACAGAAAAAAGTACGCGCTGAGCTTGAAGGCAACTCGGCTCAGGGTAGGGACCTTACCAGCTTGCTGGTCGGACCGTACGTGTTGTAGGTTTCCTCCACGTACGTGTCCTGGCAACTTTAGTTGCATTACGTCACACGGTTGACGTCATCCTTACCAGCTTGCTGGTCGGACCGTACGTGTTGTAGGTCTCCTCCACGTACGTGTCCTGGCAACTTTAGTTGCATTGCGTCACATGGTTGACGTCATCACACTGCTTTCGGACGCTTAAGGCATTGCACTTAGCCTAAGCGCGAGATTCAGTGCATCGAGGGATCCACGCTTAGGGACGTCGGCGTTGCAATCGGTAGCGTCGTCGTATAGGTGTTAGGTAGGTAAAGTCATAATTACCCCCGCGTGCGTCAAAGTGAAGAAAGAAGATGTCCGAATCGGGAAGAACTCTGCGACCGCGGAAACAGGGGCAAGGCGTCCCCACTCCCACGACCACCGGGTCGAGGGACACCACGACCACGCCGCAAACGGGCGACACCACCACTGTCTCCTATGAAACTCATCAAAAGAGCGGAGGCACCAGTGGCAATCAGAACAATAGTCGGAAAAAAGTTCGGTCGGAAGATGAAGTGTCGAATCGCGATATCAACGAAACGGTAGTGGTTAGAAGTAGGTCGGGCACCGTAGTAGGCAACGACGACGATATAGTGCAAAATAACAAGCGCGCGCCGGTAAATAATAAACCCGCGAAAAGTGACCGCGAATCAGTGTGCAGGGACCGCGATAATAAACTTGCTGTACTCTTAGCAGAACTCGAAGTTCATAAAGCCGCCCTCGCCGTTGCTCAAAAGCAGAGTGACACTGCCAAGTTAAGGCTCCAGATTGCCGAGGCCGAGGCCCGATCTGGGAGCGGCAGTGTCATATCCGACATTAGTAAAACCGAGCAACGAGTCAGAGGTTGGGTGGAACAACAAGTTCAGTTAAAACCAGCCGTCGCGAATATCAAATTCCCGTCGTCCCGCGAGGCCGCGCCGCCGGCACCCGTTGCCGAGAAATACCGCCAAACTCAACCACAAGCGATTAATGTGCCGTATACGCAATACACTCCCGTGATACATAAACCGCCCGAATTGCCCACGTTTGACGGCAACGTTACGGAATGGATCGCGTTTCGCGCCGAATTCGAAGACACCGCGCCCATGTTTAGCTCGGTGAATAACGTCAGTAGGATTAGGCGAGCCCTTAAAGGCGAAGCGCGAACGGCCGTCAAATCAATTATGTACACGGTGCAAGACCCGTACGAAATAATAGAAGCTTTAGAAAGACAGTTCGGAGATCCTGAGGAAATAATCCTCACCGAGCTGCATAATGTCAAACGTATGCCCCGCCTGGCAGAAGATAATAGTAATATAACGACATTCGCCGCGCACGTGGCCAACGCCGTGGCCACGATAAAATCATTAAGACAAGAAAAATACTTGTGCGCGCCGGAACTTGTAAATAAAATAGTTAATAAACTAAATTTAATTGTGCGCTACGAATGGGCAAAGTATAAACAAGCAAATAGCGAAACACCGGATTTAGTCGCGATCTCCGAGTTTTTGAACGATATAAGCAAAGCCGCGAAACGCGTAAGTCATGGTAAACAAAGTAGGTCGCGAAATCACGTGAATACGGTAGCTTTCGAACAGAGCTCAAAACGAGAATCTAGACAAAATTACGCGCCACCGTCTTATCGCGATAATAGTAGCGACTCTGAATCGGAAGTACATAACGCGACACCGCGCAAAGGCTCGAGGTATCCCACGGTAGCCCAAGTGAAACCGCGGGAAATAAAAAAGAAACCCGAGTATACGAGCGGGGCTAGACCGAAACAAAGCTCGCCCAGCGTCAGCGTACCGCGCGATTCGTGTCCTATATGCAAGAATGCCAACAACCATTACGTCAGCGCATGCGCGAAGTTTATAACCACGTCGGTCGCCGACAGATGGGAGTTCGTAAAAAATGCACGGCTATGCGTTAGGTGTCTAGGGTTCGCGCATCGTAGACCGTACAAATGTAAATACGTAGCTTGTGGAGTAAACCAGTGCGAGGCTGGCCACCACAAATTATTGCACGGTTTAAGTTTAACCACGGCTAGCGCTCAAAGTAACAAGGCCTCACCGGGAGGCGTAAATACGATACGACTAGCACAGGCGTATCTTAAAATTATTCCGGTAGAAGTCTCAGGTCCGTCAGGCGTGGCGCATACGCATGCGCTATTAGACGAAGGTGCAGCGATGTCACTGATCCTGCACGAAACGGCCGTCAAGATAGCCCCCCAACAGAGGGGGGGAAACGCTCGATATTCAAGGCATAGGCGGTACCGTTAGCAACACAGATTCGTATACAATTCGTTTCGGAATCAGAGGTCACTGCAGTCGTCATTTAGAAACGATAGAAGCACTGACTATTAGAAGAATAGGTGTAGGATCGCAAGAGGTGTCCAGAAAATTAGTCGAACAATGCGAACATCTAACAAATGTCATTGACGAACTATGCTACGACACCGCGGTTCCAACCATACTAATAGGACAGGATAATTGGCATCTAATCGTAACACGGCAAATTCTAAGCGGTAAACCTCACCTACCCGTCGCAAGTCTGACGAAGTTAGGATGGGTACTCCATGGGCCACATCGTAAAGGCGATGCGGCAATAAATTTCATAGGCCACGCACGGCCTAAGACCGCGGACGATCTCGCCGTCGAGCTTATGAAAAAGCATTTCGACATAGAGGCACTAGGCATAGAAAAAAAACTACCGCGTACCGATCCCGACCAGCGCGCGTTAGATTTATTAAAATCAACATGTCGAAAAATACCGGGTGAAAATAGATATAGGGCGGGACTATTATGGCGTACCGATGATGAAACTCTCCCGGATAACAGAGCTCACGCGTTACGACGACTTTACAGTCTAGAAAGAAAACTCGATCGCGATACGGCTCTGAAAACCGAGTATACGAAGCACATGAATAATCTGCTCGAGAAAGGTTACGCGGAGAAAATGGACTCGCCACCCCCACCCGAAGGAACCCGAACATGGTACTTAGCGCATTTTCCGACGTTTCATCCGCAGCGAGGAAAAATGAGGCTAGTATGGGACGCGGCGGCTACGGCATACGGGCGATCATTAAATAGCGCGCTGGTGGCCGGACCCGATCTACTAGAATCACTCTTTGGCGTTATGGTGCGCTTCCGAGAAGGCAAAACCGCGGTCATAGCCGACGTAAAAGAAATGTTCTTGCAAATCGAAATAATGGAACAGGATCGGGATGCGTTACGTTTCGTTTGGAGGGGGGAGGACCGTTCAGCCCCACCTCAAGAATATAGAATGAAACGATTAATATTCGGTTCAGCTGCGTCACCTACAACGGCGCTATACGTCAAAAACGAAAACGCAAACGCACACAAAGACAAGTACCCGATAGCCGCGGAAAAAACCATAAAAAACACATACATGGACGACATGTTAGTAGCATTCGACATGGACGACCACGAAGTTAGGCGCGTTATAAACGAAATATACGAGTTAAACATGCTTGCGTCGTTCGAACTTCGCGGGTTCGCGTCAAACAACCCCGCAGTAATTTCTGACGTAGTAAGCTCCAAGGAAGAAACGTCAATTATCGGGGGGAGCGAAAGCGAAAGAACGTTAGGCTTAAAATGGAACCATAAACGAGATACGCTCGGATTCCACGTCAACTTTCGCAATACGCCCGAAGACGTCCTAAAGGGAGAAAAGTTACCTACAAAACGTCAAGTTACTAGCAGTGCAATGTCCATATTCGATCCGATAGGCTACGTAAGCCCAATTTCAGTGCTAGGTAAAGCACTCATGCAAGAGGTGTGGAGAACCGGTATAGATTGGGATACGACTATTCCTATCTCACTCGCACCCGCATGGCGGTCATTCGTCGATAACGTACAGCAACTAAAATATTTAGAAATACCGCGTCACGTACAGGCGTTCAATAGAGAAGCCGATATACATGTTTTTTGCGACGCGAGCGAAAAAATATACGCGGCAGCTATATATATAGTAAGTACCAGTCCAGAGGGACTTCGTACTTCAGCGCTCGTAGCAGCGAAAGCACGAGTCGCACCGCTGAAAGTAATTAGCGTGCCACGAATGGAACTACAGAGCTGCGTACTCGCGACCAGGTTAGCCGAAACAATAGTCAAGGAATCGGATTACGTTATAAAGAATAGGTATTTTTGGGCCGATTCAAAAACCGCGTTAACATGGATCAGGTCAGACCCGCGTAGGTATAAAACGTTCGTAGCCCATAGAATAGCGGAAATTGAAAGCACAACCACTCCCGCCGACTGGCGATGGGTACCGAGTGCGTTAAACGTAGCCGACGACGCGACCCGAGGCGTTCCCGCGCAATTCGGAACAAATCACCGATGGTTCATCGGGCCCGAGTTTATACGTCAAGAATCAGCTAAGTGGCCGGTCGAAAAAACACTCGCCGGTACGGACGTTACCGGAGAGGAACGCGCGTTTAAAACTATATGTACGGGCGTCGCGAGTAAAAAAGATAAGTTCGATTATTTACCAGTCGTAAATAGGTTCTCTAAATTTTCAAAGTTAGTCCGAGCGACGGCTAGAGTTCTGATTGCCGCCGAGGCTTTTAAGGCCAAACCGCTATGCAAGAAAATAGAAACAGAAATGAACAAGGGGCATTTGAACTTGGCCGAAATCTTGTTAATACGACGAAGTCAACAAGAATCCTACGCTGAGGAAATCAAGTTGCTGGAGGCTGGGCGCGCACTACCAAGAAGGTCGGCATTACACAAAATTGCAGTTAAACTGGACAAGAATGGAGTTCTTATACTCGATGCTAGAATTGACAAGCAAGTCCACGTACCCGTCTTGCACGCCAAAGAAGGCTTCACGAAGCTCCTGATTCATCATTATCACGTTCTGTACAATCACGGCAACCACGCGACTGTGATCAACGAATTAAAGCAGAATTATTATATTATCGGACTGCGCGGTAGTATTCGTTACTTAACGAATAAATGCCAATGGTGTCGGACCTATAAGGGAACTACTCTCA
This sequence comes from Thaumatotibia leucotreta, assembly GCA_025490895.1. NCBI lineage: Eukaryota > Metazoa > Arthropoda > Insecta > Lepidoptera > Tortricidae > Thaumatotibia > Thaumatotibia leucotreta. The sequence continues at coordinate 308,673 of JALPQI010030535.1, read as the reverse complement.
AGGTTCCTGTAGGCGACTTACCACCAGAAAGGCTCCAGGCGAATCAACCGCCGTTTACCGCAGCAGCGGTAGACCTCTTCGGACCTATGCACATCACAATAGGTCGCCGTAGAGAGAAAAGATGGGGCGTCCTGTACACGTGTCTTACCACCAGGGCCGTCCATTTAGAGCTTGCCGCCTCTCTTTCGGCATCCTCTATGATATTATCATTAAGAAGAATGATAGCACGGCGTGGTACACCCACCGTTCTCTACTCTGACAACGCCACCAACTTCTACGGAGCAGAACGAGAAATCGCCGAAGCAAAGGTGACTCTACCCGAATCCATGAGGCCATTCTTGATCGAGAAATCCATAATGTGGAAGAAGATTCCGCCAGGCAACCCTTCCGCCGGTGGTGCTTGGGAACGTCTCGTCGGCAGCGTCAAGTCAGCTCTGAAAACAACCCTCAAAGAACGAGCGCCCCATGAGGAAGTCCTGCACACTTTGTTGCTAGAAGCCGAACACATAATTAATTCGCGACCACTCACACCAGTGAATCCCGATCTCGAAGACGAGGCCCTGACTCCGAATCACTTCCTTCTTGGACGATCAAGCGCCATGTCACCGCTGGGAGTGTTTACAGACAGCAATTTATCCCTATCTTCTTGGAAGACTGCGCAATCTCTCGCCGACCACTTTTGGAAACGCTGGCAGAAAGAATACCGGCCGAGTTTACTCCCACGATCCAGCGCACACCAGAAAAGTCAAAAGCTACACGCAGGCGACATAGTGATAATAGCGGACGGTTCAATGCCACGAGGTACATGGCCTAGAGGCGAAGTCGCACAACTCTTTCCCGGCCCTGATGGCCATGTAAGAGTAGCCATTGTACGCACCCGCGCAGGTGAAGTCCGCCGCCCAGTCTCCAGATTGATCCCTATATGCTCTCCGTTCAACGACGGTGCTGACGCACGTGGGGGAGAATTGTCGCATATAGCTTATAATATGTAAATAAACATCTGTCTTATGTCATTTATAGCTCATACTATGTAAATAAATATCTGTCTTATGTAGCTCATAACATGTAAATAAATATCTGTCTTAGTATGTAATTCTTAAGCCTAAGACTTTAACTAGATATAAGATTGATTGTTCCCCAATTAAATTAACCCCATTCCCTTACTTTTTGTACAATATTTGTCCATTGTATATTTCGTGTAATTCATTTAAATAAATACTATCACACTACACGCTGTAACACCCAGAGCGCACGCGGCTTAAGATGCCCGCGACTTTGGGCGCTCGCGGATTATCGCGGAGTGGGGATAACTAATATATATACACGCGATCCGCGAGGGCTTAATTCATTCACGCTCACTTCATCAAGCGCTAATCACGCGCTCACTAACCAACTAACACTCAACCTACTGTAATGTTGTAATTGTAAACAAGTGTTTTTATTTAAACATTTCCCTAAATAAAGTCCCTGAGCCGAGGTAGCCGCAGTAGCTGAGTCATCGAGCATCACGACAGTCTTCGTCAAGAGAACGAGATACATCCACACCCCACACATGTCGATGTTAAATTTTGTCATGCTCTCGTTCCTGCTAGAAAAATATCTAGGTATGATAATGATTTACGTTTTTTTAAATTATTTATAATAAGACGAAAGCTCGCCTCGACTCCGATAATAACAAGGCCATTTTGAACTAACGACCTATTAATTAATGTACACCTGCACAAAAGAGCTATTTCCTGTTCAATTAAAATCATAATCGTGTTCCTGCTGCAATCAACGCCGTGCACTTCATTGGTTCCAGTAATTATTGATATTTTCCTATATAACTGTACCTATTGAGTTTAAGGACCATGGATGTAAAGAATATGACGGATTACCGATCGATATCCAACATAATATCTTGCAGCGGCTTGGCCATCACTTTGAAAGTATGCGTTTCGTTCCGAATGACACTGAAAGTTAACTCACTTATACGACAATAATTGTAAATGTGTGCGCGTCGTGTACATACGAGGACAACTGTACATGTTTGTCATAGCAACTGAGCGTCTGGAAATATTCTATTAGTCTATGAGCGAGACTAGAAATAGCCACGTTTTACGACTGTTCACTTTAGATGAAATTATAAAACAAGCATTTTCAATTACTGCAATCAAAACCAATTAGATTATATAAACTGGTTAATTATTTGCCTGATGTGAATTATGAAGGAAAATATCGATATCGAATAGGTACAAACTTTAGGTTCATGGGGCCCCAGCGCACGTAAATCGTTTGCTGATATGGCGAAACCTCTGGTTGATGTAACTAAAGTCCGAAGAGCTGGTGACTTCCTCGCACAACGCATCAGTATTGCGATACAGCGAGGAAATGCTGCCAGCATCATCGGTACAATGCCACGACGGCAAATAATACACGGTGAAATTTTAATCGTTGATCTCCCGATGCATAAAGCAGCGGTCCGAGCTCTGTGGCGTACCTTGGGGGAGGCCTATGTCCAGCAGTGGACTGCAACGGGCTGATGATGATGATGACGAGGATGATGATCTCCCTTTAAGGGCTTGTTCAGTTCCGTTTTCCAATTAGAATTTCTCTAAGGTCTGTGACTTCAGGAACCTTAGTAGAGTGTGAATACTGAAATATTTACTTACATTTTTCAAAAAATTCAAAAATGTTGAGATTTTCACACTTTGTGTTACGGGTATTAAGAATTTTGATACTTGTATTTGTATATATATTTATTTTTCTGTGCATTCATTAAAATATAGGTCGCGTGACGTGCACACATAATAAATACGTTTACACTTACCCACAATAATCGACTATACCAAGGTGAGAAATAAAATGCAGTCTAAATAATGGAATTAAAATTTTATATTTTTATTTTTATAAATAGTCCCCACTTAGTTTTCTCTCCACTTTGCCCAATGAGGGTTTTCGATATTTTTTTCTGCGACGGCGGCCCTACGTAGGCGTGAGGTCCAAACAGCTGTCAGATTCATACTATCCATTACAAAATCAATAAACTTCCAAATAAATACAATGGAATTTCGATATTTTATGGCATGATGAAATAGGGGCCTGTTATAGGAATTTGATATCCTTTTCTATAGTACGCAAATATCAATACCACAAATAAAGACGAACATATATCATCGCCAGAAAATTACATGTTATTTTATTTTAATTTGTAATTCAGACTTTAAATTAAAACTTCTTAGATACCTAGAGGTAGACGTATTCTGACAGGAGTCGCACAAGAGTAATCTTTTCAACAAAAATCTGTCATAACATGTCAATATTTACTCATTTTAGACAACCTGACTTTATATCTATATTTATATTAAAGCTATTGATATTAATATTAATAACGATACTAAGAGTATTGTTAAAAATATGCTGCGTGGTTTTAAATATATTTATTCTAATATATAACATTCGAGTGAAATATCGTAAGCTGATGGATTTCTCCAGTCTAAGAGACTAGACCTGAATAAAAATCTTTTAATACAGTTGATGGATTATTTAAAAAAAGTTCAAAAGCTAGTGTACGCTATTATAGAAGGTGTAATAAGGGCACTTTTACAGACGATATTAGAGTATGTGATATATCCATTTCGGATATTTGTTTTTGCTGCTTCCTTCTGCATGATCTACATTTTAAGGTTTGTTACACAATAGGAGTACCTAAATGCCCATAATCGCCACGCTTGGGCAACAGATTGGCGATTGCAGTAATGTGTCCACTATGATGATACTGCTGGCAATCATCAATCTCCTATCAAAGAATGATCAGTGACACTTCAATCTGCCATCATACCAATGTATTCTTACTGCCGTCACCACACGGTCACTGATCGCTCTTATGGCAAACGGCAAAGTGGGATGTTTCTACTAAACTGCTAGCTTATAAATTTTAGATATCTTCTTGAATAGGTATACACGTTAGATTGTATAAAATAGTTAGATATGGTGGGATATAATCTGTTTGAGGGAACCTAGAAATATCTTGACAACCTCTTTATGAGCAACGAGGCTCTGATTGTGTTATATGTAGCCTTTTCATCTTTAGTTAATTGAATTAGTAAAAACTACCTGTGTTGGTATTTCTAGCTGGACGTAGGCCTTTCCTTTAACTATGCGTATAGACGCATTACAAGGTAAATGCCCATAATCGCCGCGCTGGGCAAGCGGATTGGCGATCGCAGTAATGTGTCCACTATGATAACGCTACTGCCTATCATCAATCAAATCAAATATAATAGTCAGTGTCACTTCAATCCCTTAGGCGACTCTTACGCCAACCAAAGCCAGCATGATGCTGAGTAGGGCCCATTTCGTGACACTATGTTAACTGTATTTGTATGTTTTTTGTTCTGTAAAGTGTAACTGTCATGACTCATGAATAAATGTTTTGAGTTTGAGTTTACGATAACCGTGGGAAGAATTGGAGTGGTGACAAATGCATTCTCGCTGCCTTCACGACAAGGCCATTTACGGAAGGAATAAGCGAAAGAAAACAGCAAAGCACACATGATTTTGTGTGCCTAGTTAGTTAAAGGCCCTATTATTTTTCTTATGGGATTGCTTTATTTTAACCAACTTCAAAAAAAGGAGGAGATTCTCAATCGTCTAATATAACTTTTACATTATGCTACGCATGCATTCGGTATGGCTTGGCCTTGTCCCGCATAAGCCTATAAACTAAATTATTCACTTATTGTTACTTACTTTTTTGCTTTTTTTTTCAGCGGAAACTTGTGTGACTCCAGTGGCTGTTTAAGATCCCACTTTTTAGGTAATTTTTTTATTGGCGTCGGATGCTCGCTTACAGTTGTTACCATTTATATAGCCTTAAAGAGATTTTTTTAATAAATATGTCAATAGTAAGTACTTGCTTTTCTTGAGTTAATTTCTAAAAAAAAGCCTTTTACAGTAGCCCTCAATGGCAGTAGGAATGCACATTTTTTTGGCCACCCTGAATATAACATTTGAAATAAGAATATCTAGTTTAACGCTATTCCAAGCAAAACCGGCCATTTATCAAGTTAGGAGAATGTATTTAAGGCCTGCCAGTTACAAATCGTTTATAGAATAATAATGCAGGGAAAACTGTGGCGCGATTTTTGGAAATAAGATAAATGGGAATGTTGGTAATACAAAAATTTACTGAGGTAGCTCGCTAAAATTATTAAAATTTAGAGTAGGTACATGAACAGTCAAAGGCAAAATAAGGTGCCTATAATGTATGCACCTGGGACATATTTATGAGCATACGGATATATATTATATAAATTATGTAATATAAATTCTTATGCACAAATATATCCCCGTGCACTTTAATTCTTTGGAATAAGAACGTCGTAACATTCTTATAAGGGATTCTTTAGATAGACATTTTGGACTTGACTGAACAAATAACTCTTTGTGACTTTCAGAGTGACCAAATTCTGTATATTATTTAATTCCAGACTTTACCATGAATTTAGTTTGCTTCTTTTGTTTACTTCTTCGATGCTACGTCAAATCAAAAAGCTGTCATTCAGACGCCACGTCAACAAAGTGGCAAAGGTCGAAAGTAAAGTAAAGGTGAGTTTGTATTTTACGCACGTGGGTATTGGTCTATACACCGTGTGCTGTTTAAACCCGACCGATTTTTATAGTGTATTCTTGTCCACATTTAGAAACTATAATGTCATATAAACTTTTCTGGATATAGCCTAGTACCAGAGTTACCAATTGAAAAAAAAAAGTAGTTGTTACTCAGTCCAAAAGGTTTTTTAAACAGCGTTGGTGCCATTATGGAGAATAGTCTCACTAACCTCATTAACAGAGATTTCAAAAAGTGACAAATAAAACCTTTTAATAACTGAGGTTTTTGTTAAGAAAACGGTAACACTCATTTTAAGTGCCAGTTTTATCCATAACATTTACTTTTTATGTTAAAATATATTCAAAAGTAATAAAAAAAAATAAAAAAAATGTTTTTTTTTCGGCTAAAATGACAAAACTCGTATAATATTTTTTGTTTGTTTTTACATCAAAAATGCGTGGTTAAACTCTTTCGGGTTATAAGAGCCTACGGTGTATATGATTGCTCTGAAGAACGGGAATTATAAATCATTTTTGGCATTAAATCTGCGGTGCCGATAAATATATCAGTCATTGGCGTCCAAAAGGTTAAAACAATAATCTACATTAAAATCCTGAAGATATTTTTCTATAAACCTCATTTAATTCATCTTACCCTTAGGTACAAAGGGTTCAACGGTTATGCTACCAATTTAAAATGGATATAAAACAAATAATCAATTAATAAAGCACTTTATTTTATGCTCGGCTCCCTCGGATTACCAGGTTGGCATAACTAATAGGCGAACTTTCGGGTTCACACCCCATTTCATTCGATTATTGAACTGAAATCTTCCGATAAGTTGTAAATCAACGTATGTTCTTAGGATAATTGATTTTGCGTTACATTATACGCGGTACCTTTTCAATAAAGCTTACCAAATAAATTATAATGGTAATCTGAAAGTTCTATCTAACCCAGAGTTCGATAATGGTTATTTATGGTACTAGTTTTTAAAGTAGGTAGGCTTTAAATATCTGCACGAGTGTTAATGGTTTACAACCGACACGATATAAAAAAGTCTACATTTCACCACAAATGTCATACAATATTTGACATTAAATTATGCGCGGAAAAAATAATTTCGGCAGTGCTAACCAATTAGGCCGTGCAGATAATTACCATATAAAACCATTCCTGCACGGGTACAGGATAGTGTCACATTCTCTGCATATAGGTAATTCCGGAATTACACCACGTCGTTCCCATAAAGGTGTTTTAGACCAAACGAGCGAATGCTCAATGCTCATTCTATCCCCCACTCTATGAAATCAACGAATTTCGACGAATCACGTTTTGTGTAACAAACGAATTTCGTAGAGTTGGGGACAGAATGAGAATTCGCGCGTTTGGTCTAAACTGTAAATCCACCTTAATGCGGTCGCCGAATCAAACAGCGAGGTTGCCATTAAAATGCACATTTTCTGAGCATTTATTGGAAATTATTAAACTCCACTAAATTGTACCTAATACGAATCTTTACCTACAATTCTTGTAAGTTATTGTGGCCAACTTCTTTTTTCATTTAATAGATATAAATGCCTGTCATTTTCGAGCTCTCAATTTTACTAGTTCCAATAACAACAAGAAAAATCTGAAAGCAATTCAGGCCAGATGGATTTTGTTTGTCAGTTTTACCACGTAAAAAATTGAATTGCAAGAACTGTGGATGGCGGGAATGTGGTTCTATTTTTCATGCAAACCGTGCTTGAAACAGCGGCCCTAGAAAAATCCCCGAAATTTGCGAATTTCATGTTTCGCAAATGGGTATTTCTTATTTAGTTTGACCGGCGGTGTATCACTACCATGTTCAAAAGTGAAGGATTTCCAGCATGTCCAACATTTTGATACTTATTTATAAACTAGCCCCGGCGTCAACCTTTCTGTTCATATATAAAAATATACTCGTATACCTACCAACATTAATATAAATATGCAAGTCATCACAAATGAAGGCGTGCTTAAAAGAGTAAATGAAAAAAGGAGTTTGTTAAAGATAATAGAAAATAGAAGAGGGAAAATGTTTGGCCACCTTATAGGACATGACGCTTTCACAAAAAACATAATAGAAGGAAGGATTGAAGGGAAGCGAGGAATGGGTAGACCTAGAAGAAATTACATGAAACAAATAAAAGAGAAAGTAGACGTTGTGTCGTACAAGGAAGTCAATGAGGCGGCTTTGGACAAAGTTAGATGGAGACAGCTACATTCATCAGTTACGCCGACAAGAGTTTGACTCTTAAATATACGATGATGATTTATGTCCATAATATATATATTATACTAGTTACCCGCCCCGGCTGCGCACGGGTACTATACCTACATAAAAACCTTCCTCTTGAATTACTCTACCTATTAAAAAAAAATCTCATCAAAATCCGTTGCGTAGTTTTAAAGATTTAAGCGTATAAAGGGACATAGAGACAGAAAAAGTGACTTTATTTTATACTATGTAGTGATGATTAATTTATTCAAAACCTTAACCAAAATTACAAATCACACTATGCCTCTTCGTGGCCTCTCCTGGAAACTATTTCCAAGTTCTGAGTTTTGATCGGCAAATACGAAGTTGAATTCCCTAGCAGAGATTTGGGTGTTGGTGATAAATCACTTGGGCAAATCAAAGTTTGGATCGGTATCGTCCTAATACCGCAGGCTGAGGCTGGCTTATATGGAACTTCGAGCATTGTGGATTAGTTTGAAGGGGATAGCCCGCCGACAAAATGTTAAAAAGACTACCTTTTTTTGCGACGCCTTTTGCAAAACACGTGTGCTTTTGATATCCAACCTAAGCATGAGGTTGGATATCTTGTTTATTCGTTATAGAGGCATTTTATATGCTCAGAATTGTAGTCGGTTGGTACAATTTTACAACGAAGGTGCTTTTATGTCTTGTTTTTTTTAAGGTATATATTTTAAGAATTTCAAATCTGGTATTCATTTGTTTTATTTATTTACTTTCTTCACAGTTTTTAAAGGTACTGTTTAACCCCTCCAGTGCGGCGAATATTTTTTTCTTATAGTTTTCCCATACACAGATCCGTGCTCCCGCATACGATGGATTAATCGTTTTCTTACGAATGAACGTAACGGCCACTAACAAGCACAAAATAAAAATAAACTTGAGTTAATTTGACAGTTGCGTTGTCACTTGTATAATCTTTTAAGGAGATTTACATTTTCCCCTCACTAGCTCGTAAAGCGCTCGTTTATCCTTTAATACGAGCGGGTAAAAACGCTTTTTACACACTTGTGAATAAAGTAATCTGACATTTCTCTAATTCCTATAGCCCCCTACTGCCTAGTATAAGTGGATCTGTATGACCGTAGTAAACATGCGCAATCGGAGCTCACATGTTAAATTGGTCGTTTCTCATGTGACTTTGTAAGCCATTGGCAATATTTAAATTCCATAAGTAACTCTATTCTACGATACGTTTCGACATTGAGTTTTCAATAGTTTCTTAAAGTTAATTTACATTTGGATGAGATTTGTAATCATATTTCCTCGCGATAGTGAGGGGAAAAAAGTTGTATTACACTTGGCGGCAAAGTTTGTTCAACTCTCGTGCCTTGAGACCTTCGCAATGCTCAAGATTCCAGTTTTTGAACCACTCGCTACGCTCGTGGCTCAATTTTGGAATCTTTCGCTAGCTCAGGTCTCAATATTGGCACGACAGTTAAACAACAACTTTGCCCCCTTGTATAATAAATAACTATTTCTATCGTAGCTTAGAAAACAAATTTAGGTAACCGCCTTTATTAGATTAAAATATAAGGGACATATATTAAACAGAAAATAACAAATTATACTCATTTTTTTTTTGTTTTTGAGAGGTTATCTTCGGAAAAATAATTCACCCATATTGTATAATGCAAAAAAGTAATAACTCGAAAAAAACTCAAATTATCAAAATATACACGCGTTTGTGCGGGACAGCTCATGGAATGCTCCTACAGCAAAATACAAAAAATCCTCCCCACGTTACGACTAGGGGAGGTACACGGAAATTATTGTTTTATTAAAAATATTTTTGCTTCAGTTACCGCGAAACTATGAAAGCGGATAAACTCGCGTATATTAACTAATTTTAACTTCATTCCGACATTTCGAACAATTTACAGTTCATAGTTTTATTTCATAAAAATATTTTATTCTACCACTTCGTCGGCGACATTAATATGATTGTACACCTGTACCAAATTGCAAATGTCTATTACTAACGGCCACTGAGCTATGCAGCGGACAGACAGACGGACATGGCGAAACTACAAGGGTTCATAGTTTACTACGGAACCCTAAAAAGGTGACTCTTCTCCTCCCCTACTTTTCTTACTACGCGTTTCCACACATTTACGATTACGTCAAATAATTACTTTCGTCTCACCACCATAGGTCGAATGTAATTAAACTTTCTCGAATCAATCACTAAAGTTAAATTGTCACGCGACTATTCACAATAACGAAACTTTTAATCGAATCATGGGAATACGAATTTCGTTGGAATGTTTTTTTTAATATACATTTAAGCTTTATGCAAGCAGTGGGTCAGCATGCCTGAAGTTTGCCGTGTGGTGACAGCAGTAAGAATACATTTGTCACCACCCCAACTCTTCCCGCGGGAGTCGTAAGTACTTATATAAAAAAAATCCAAAAAGAAATTTAGGTTTTTCTAGGCATCGAACCTTCTTTAGTAAAAACTTCTTTTTGTAATTTTATGACGTCATTCGAAAGGATCCATGAAAAATAACAATTTTTCTTAAGAATCATGGTACAGTCGCGGAATTTAATTTGCTACCTATTTCGTACCTTGTCACAGTGACCATCAATATGAAAGCTGCTAGGACTGTCATATTATAGCTACTATGACAAGGTACGAAATGGGCAGGAAATTAAATTCCTCGACCGTACCTATATAAAACTAAAAGTATAACCAAAAATGTTTGGTACAAAATTAAAAAAAAAAATTTTGTTGGTCGATTTCTGGGCGAAGAAAGTAATTTTTTGAAAAACTTTGAATGCACTTTTATTTGCCTTTAAAAGTAACACAAAGTTTTCTTTCAGCAAAATATCCTTTCTAGAATATTTAAGGTACTTTCCCTTCATGCCCATGGTCATGGGACGCCCTGTATAGGCTGATGATGATGTGTGTGTCTTGTAAAAAAATATTCTATGTTCTCGTAACAGTTCATAATTGGTTCTTAATATAGCAATGTCGATTTTAAATACCCTGATTATATCACTGTTGCATAAATATTAGGTAGTTATCAAGAAGCGCTATCGAATTAACTCCATAAATTTAATAAACCCAATATGTCGCAGGATTCAACAAATAAAGCATGGGACAGTTCGATGTATTCATACCAACTTATTGGAGCGTAACGATAAAGCCCGTATACTTACCACGAATCGGCAAGTAACGTTTACGTGATCGTTTACTCGATACGTAAAGTATTCCATTACGCTCGCTCCAATACTGATGCACTGATGTGCGACCGTGATAGACTGTTTTATGTAAAGAGTAAAAGCTAACGCAAACCTTACATGTAAACTCATGGTACGGTACCGAAATTTTCGAACCATAAGTAAAATGTTGGGTCGCAATAATTCAGACCCAGGGAGCGTTCGCAAAAAATAAGGGGTAAATACCAAAATAGTTATTTATGATACAAGTATTGAAAGAGGATTTTACTGACGGTGATGTTTAAACTCGAACAACATGTGTGTTGTAAACTTGCATTTGGGGAGATTGCCTACATTTTAACACGAAAAGAATACATTTTATAATGTGCGATTAACATATTAAACATTTTTAGCAGTAATAATTACGTCACGCTGAAAAGTAGTTACTATGAAAATTCACAAGTACGGAAAATTTACATTCTTTGTGCATATAATATACAATACATGGTCGTCAGTATCATACGAGCTATGTACGAAGGAAGTACATGCAGAGTGGTCCACGAGAAGGAGCTGGGTTCACCGATACAAATATCTGCAGGTGTTAAGCAAGGCTGCCTCCTATCGCCTCTTTTATTTGTGATCCTACTCGACGACATCATGAGAAACGTTACAACCACGCCAAGGGGCATACAGTGGGGTTCAGGAAATCTGGAAGACTTGGACTACGCGGATGACATCGTGTTGATCTCGCCTACTCTCGCCCATCTTCAAGCCAAACTTGGAAACCTTCAAGAAGAGGCGGATACAATGGGCCTGCGGATCAACAAACGAAAAACAGTCAGCATGCGGGTGAAGACGAGCACAATGGACCCTCTGACGCTGGGAGGCGCAAGCCTAGACTCAGTGGTCAAGTTTGTTTACCTCGGGAGCCAGATCACATGTTGGGGAGGAGCAAATGAGGACATTGACAGCAGAATTTGCAAGGCAAAGGCTGCTTTCGCCCAACTAAAGCCTGTTTGGGAGTCAAATGTCCTGACGCGACGCGTTAAAGTTTCCCTCTTCAACTCAGTTGTCAAGTCGGTCCTGCTTTTTGGCTGCGAGACTTGGAGAGTGACAAAGGGTTTGACCAACAAGCTTCAGGTCTTTGTCAATAAGTCGCTCAGATCAATACTGCGCATCTTCTGGCCAAACACCATCCGGAACGAAGACCTGTGGACTATATGCCGCCATACACCTATAGGCATCGAGATTGCCTCCAGGAAATGGAGATGGATAGGTCACACTATCTGGAGAGGAGAGCAAAACAACGCGTACATCGCTTTTGACTGGAAACCGCCCAACGGCAGCCGACCTCCTGGACGGCCAGTGCACTCCTGGCAGCGATCCATCTTAAACGAGCTCCGTACGGTTGGCCTAAGCTGGAGGGAGGCTAAAAGTGTTGCTGAAGACAGAGAGGCGTGGCGCGATCTTGTCAAGGCCCTTTGCACCTCTGGGGTGCCTTAGGACGTCAACAACAACAACAACAACATGGGAAATATTTCATATCACAAATCGATGTTATTATAATTTGTACTAACAGAAAATGGATTATTAAATTAACCGTTACGAAAGTATTGCATTTTCTCGCTGTAAGAAGTACCTACATCTTATGTTATCTTATTGGGCCCTTAGGTACATTTCGACCCATTGAGATCTTTTGTATAATTGCCCCCTATTGCGCCTACCAGTAGGCTTATTATGATGGTACCGTGTTTAATCGTTTGTCGTTGTCGCAGTCATGTACAAGTATGTAAGTGTGAAAGTGACGGGTAGCCCCATAAATGGATAAAATGGGACCATCATAAGCCACCAGGAGATTATTCTATCGACACAATAAATGTACGGACTCTAGGGGCAAAATTCTGAACTTCTTGGGTTCCAGGTAGTCTTTCATCTTTTCTCTGGCAAGGGCATGACCTTTCCTGCACCAAAGGTTTCATTGTCTCCTTTTCCTCGGTACCTACTCTCCTTACTCCTATTAGCATGAAATAAATTCTAGGTTAAATGTCAATCAGATCTTATAATAAATAAATAAATAAATAATTGTGGTGATTTGTGTTAGATGTCCCAAGATATTTATTTTTCCCCTCACTAGCTCGTAAAGTGCTCGTTTATCCTTTAATATGAACGTGTAAAAACGCATATTATTCACTTGTGTGGCAAAGTAATGACTTTGGTTTTGGAATAACAAAACGTAAAATGCTCATGGAAATTGTTCCATATTAATGATAATTAAATAATTTGTTTGAGAATTTAGTGTAAAATACAAACCTTTATATAATATGATGATTTTAACATATAAATCCTAAAATTCCATAAGTAACAATAGTTTTAGTGAATGATGGTAAGATGACTAGATGCAATCACAAAACGCAGAAAATGCCAACGTCAACATTGTCAAAGAATATTATAGGTTATAATCTTTATTTACCAACTCGAACACGCATAAAAATAGTAAACTAAACAACTTTCAGGGTGTTCTGTCATAATTTTGTAAAAATAATGAATGAGAATGATTTAATAATGCATTGGCGTTGGTGTGCAACTACAGGAATGTGTGAAAATCGTGCTGCGTTTACTTTTTCGCGGTAAGTTTACTGCGACAAAATCTTGCATTAAATACATGATGCATCTGGAAAATTATTATCACTAACCCGATGATGATTGTAATGTGAACAAATAATTACCTTTTTTGAGTTTCCTCGCTATAGTGAGGGGAAAAGTTTTGTGTTACACACGGGTGCAAATGTATTTTACTTCTCGTATGTTAAAACACTCGTCGCTCAGGATTCTATTTTAGAACCACTCGCTTCGCTCGTGGTTCAACTATAATCCTTTCGCTTGCTCGTGTTTCAATTTCATACTCGCGGGTAAAATACAACTTTGCACCCTTGTATAACAAATAACTATATTATGTATAACTATATTCTTCACTTCACTTCACTTCATCAGCCTATGAAAATCCACTGCTGGACGTAGGCCTCTCCTATTACCTATGCGTATAGACGCATTAGGAGGTAAATGCCCATAATCGCCACGCTGGGCAAGCGGATTGGCGATCGCAGTAATGTGTCTACTATGATGACGCTGCTGCCCATCATCAATCTTTAATCAAGTATGGTCAGTGACACTTCAATCCCTTAGTCGACTCTTACGACACCCGCAGGAGGACATGGGGTGGTGACAAATGTATTCTTTCTGCCGTCACCACACGGCCGATTATGTACTTATTCTCTTTATTTCATTCATTTCTTAGGCTAGGTTTTTTACAAAATGTCTATAAAAGTAAAATAAAATAAAACATACAAAAGCAATACAAAAAATGTAAACATCATATAAATTTATATAACTTATAATAAAAACGTAACCTAGAGAGCCGCCGGCAACGGAGCGGGCCCAAGCTGCCGGTGGTTAGGGCTGCAGGGAGAGGAACCGCCGGACTATGCGCGCCGTGTCCAGGATTACCGCCTTCTGCATCTGACCCAACCACCTAGCGAGAGCCTCTTGAGGTGTTGATCGAGACTCTTCGCTATGAGACCGTTCGCAGTAACAGCTATCGGCACAATGATCGCCGAATCAACCTCCCACATGTCGGTTACCTCGTGAGCCAAGTATGTATTTATTATTATATTATTATTTATAGGCACAATGCATTATTGTAGAGAACTACAACAAAGCGAGTACTGCTTACTGAATTACAAAGCATTTGCTTGAATTTCAATGCAATAGGAACTAAATGGAAGCGAAGTGCCTTGTTTGAGTCGTGAATTAATTGTTTGGATTCAATTTAGAGCTTTGGCTCACTCAAAACGAGGCGTATTCGGATATCATGGAAGAGATACCAATAGTTAAGTACTTATTCATTTTGAAGTATCATCAATATCATCATCACTAACCAATATCTATTCAATTAGGGTGTGTAAACCGGTTTTTATTTGTATGAGATTACGATTAACCGATTATTTTCCGTATTTTTGTACTTTTCAAAACCGGTTTGCACTCCCTAACTTCAATCTTGGGTCTATCTAATGCATCCAAGCCAACATCGACTCGCCACCTTGAATACAATTGTGTAGGATATATTATACCTACACATCACATAGTGGACACATTACTGCAATCGCCAATCCGCTTGCCCAGCGTGGCGATTATGGGTATTTACCTCCTAATGCGTTTATACACACAGTTAATAGGAGAGGCCTACGTCCAGCAGTGGACTATCATAGACTGATGATGATGACACATCACGTGAAATAATCACCAAAACTGCCAATCTCTAACGCCTCAGTAGACTTGTGTAGTTTTCTCATTTTGTCACTTGATTCTACTAGGGTTAGAAACCCTAGTGAACTAGAAACCCTTATAGTTTCGCCATCGCCATTCTGTATGGGGCCATTCCATATGAAATCATCAAATGAGGTGCGCTGCATGCTTTCCGATTTGTATGGAAAAAATCATGGATGATAATATAGGTATGCTTTACATAAAACCGTAGTTGTTTAATTTTTAAACAGCCTAACAGCCAGATAACATAGGTCTGAAGTTTAAAAATAAGCGATTTTTGAGGTCGATGAAAATTGCTTTAACTTTTTTTTAATGTGTTAAACTGAATTTTATTATATATTAATTTACTATTTAATATGTGTACTTGTACATGTATGTATTACAGTATGTATATTTTTATTACTTATTGTATGACACACTTTTAAAACTTCATGTTATTTTGCTAATATTCAGTGATGTTCAGTAGCTTTTATTGGATTGCTCGCTTGGTCTAGACAGGTATTTTTTTTTTAATTAACAAGCTCAAATAGTCTTTAAATGAAAACTTTAACAATATTTTTGAATTTAGTTCTTCTAACTTAAAAAAACAGTAAATTACAAAACCATTTTTGTAGAATTTGCTTTTATGACGTTAAATAAAACCATGTTTGGCAAAGTTTAAAGATCTGAAAAGTACACAGAAGAGAAGAACTTACTTTGCTCTTTGTAAATCATCTTTATTTATATTGTGTTATTGATTTTTGAAAAAGATATGATTTTTTGAAATCTACAAGTTAGCAAGAAGTTTCAAAGTAGTTGTTTAAGTTAATGTTTTTTTTTATCACGGACAACATTTATAAACGTAATAAACAACAAAATGATGATTGTTGATTCCCTCGTTTACTATGTACAGTCAACCAAAAAAGTGGTACACCACTTTCTTGATGGTAAGCATGAAAATGCTAGTGGCACATCTTATAATACGTCTGAAATAGGGTACTTATAGGTTTTATTACACATGCCTACTGTCTTCAGATAAGAGTAATGATGTTGATTCAATAATGCGATAACAATAAAAAATACCAGGTCGTATCATAATTTTGTGCCAGTTTCAAACGGCACCTTACGAGTCGGAAGATATTCCTACTACAAATATGTTAATGTCGTAAAGGTAGTCGTAGTAGGTAATAATACTTTACACACACACACGCACATATATACATTACCTACATATTTGTGACAAGCTTTTTTGCTGACTTTTGCATGATATGAACATGAATTCGTAAATCGTGCATTAACACAAGGGTCACACACATTGACATACTTAATTACGTACATCGCAGCTTAAATAAAGGTTCTTGTTGTTGTTAATGACTAATAAAATATAGTTATGAATAATTTAATGTGTTTTATTTAAAATAGTAAAGTCATAGAGCGCCGGAAAACAGTCGTAAAAAGTTCCGAAAAATGGACATTAAAAAAAATCATAATTCTCACAGAAATCGAAAACACAAACCAAATGAAACGGATTCCTATAGAATAGAGTTGGTACTATCTTTCGTATAACTTTTTGGATTTTTTTATATTGCCAAACATGATGAAATTTGAAGTCAAATTTGAGCAATTTCGTAAAATGGCCAACTTTACCATTCTTTTTTTCAGCTAAATGAAAAGTTTGTGATCAAACCCTCAGTTATTTTATGAGAGCAATACTTGTACTATACAGTAAAAAAATATTAATTCCCTAAGCCCAGTAGACATGCTGCAAAATCCAATAGAAAATGGGCGGAATTTGAAAATATTCACAAAACTTTCAACATTTATGATGGAATAAGTAAAAATTTAGCTTGATGCATATTGATAATAACATTTTAAAGTACGTTTACTAGAGAATAAAAAAAAATATATAAAAAATGTATATTAGTTACCGAAACAAATTAACATCGCTTCTCGTGGAACCTCAAAAACAGGTAAATTGAAACTTAAAGCGAGCCCCATCTGGATGAGCAGCAAGTAAAAAAAAAAGTATTAACGGTTTACGTACAACTTACTTAAGACTATCATCCTTGATTTTTTTCAAACTGTTTAAAAATCAGTCAGCGCGGAATTAAATCAGAATCTGATGATTTCATATGGAATGGCCCTATGTCTGTTTGTCCACTGCATAGCTCAGTTTTAAGTATATCATATATACAGTGTGTTACCATTACCCTGGCTTTTAGGAAAATAGTCAATAATACGCATTACTATAGCCGGCCCGGGGAACCTTGATCCCTATGACAGCTGTCAGTTCAATACATTACTTGTCAAGACGCGACATTGTTGACAGATAATGTATGGAACTGACAGCTGTCATATGGGTCATGATTCCCCCGGTTGGCTATAGTAATAATTTTCAAGTATTCACATTCAAAAATATTTAAATTAACTGTACAATTAATTTTATTTCCTTCGAACGATCAATCTACGGCATGTATTACTTACAATTAGTTGTCAAACACAGCGAGTGACCAGTATCTGTCATTGTCAAATGCTAATTAACGATTCATTTTGCAGTGCATTGCTACTCACTCAACTTTTCTTAGAAAGTTAAATAATTATAAATATCGAGTTTTTAATTTAACCACACACAGGGTTTGATTGAAAATCTGCATCCTATTGCTCGGTTCCAAAAGAAGGCTGGATCATGGTACAGTCTGGCAAAAAAGAGTAAAAATTAAAAAGTAGCAACATCGTAGTGTCGTCCCTTTCAAATCAATATGCGTGAGAAAACGGGACGACACTATAATGTTGCCACTTTTTAATGTCTACCTACTCTTTTTTGCCAGACTGTAACACACTGTATACAATGTGCCCATGAGGAAAGTGAAAAAATTCAACAGCGGATTTCTGACCAAATTTGAAGTTAAAAATGTCATATGAAGTTTTCTGGATAAGATTTTTTCTTAAAACCATTTTAGACCGTTACGCTATGATAAACACATTTTAGGAAACGATTTTGGCACCATGTTGTCTTAGTCTTATCACACTTAATTGACAGACATCAAATGAACAAAAAAAATCTTTAATTACCTAGCACATGTAAAAACAAAATTTAAAATGCATTTTTTGCAATAGTTTCATTAATCAAATCCGTTTTGGTGTATAAAGGCATTCAAAACATCAAAAAAAAAACAAAAAAAAAGATTTGTCCATTTTGCAGATTTGACCAAACCACATTTAACATTTTTTGCTTCTTTTAGTCTCAGGAATATGCTGTTAGAATTTTTCCCTTTCCTCATGGCCACCTTGTATACATATTTAATCAGGCACTGGGACTTTGTAAGCAATTTCCGACTGGAAATAAAGTCTATATCGTGTTGTATAAATCGGAATACAGCTCATGTTCTAAAATCTAGTTCATTCATCTCTATCACCTCACACTTCGCGTAGGTACCCTAATCAACGAGGCTTTGGTTAGGGATAACTCATATTTATGTTGTTATTTTGTGTTATAAGAATACAGATTTATTTATTAAAATAACTAATAATATTGCATTTGTTTTGTACATTTTTTATTAACTGACTTGTGTGCCTAGATATTTTTTGAAATAGGTACATAATTTTATGTTTTTTCTACGCAGAATTCGAGAGTTTTGTCAATAAATGCAAAAAAAATATAGACTGATGGCTATGAAGATGCAACAATAGCTTCCTAGACATAGGTCTCTTGTCCAGAAAAGCGATAAAATACATTTGCCTAATACTCTATGGGCAATTTATCAAGTTTTATAATAATGAAAGGTGTAGTGAGTGGTTTTGTAAAATCGTCCGACTTAGTCGCTTACCATTAGGGCGTACTTTTATACGAATGTTACAAAATGTCTGAGCGCCCATAAAGGCAAGTGCCAAATTGGGACGTTTTTCTAAGCCACTCAGTAACATCTATGTAAAATATACCTACTACCACCTATGTATATTCAGTTAATAAATAATTTGATTTGTGTTTTCACAATACGTTCAATAGATGGCAGCACCAGGGTCGCGTTTTATAAAGTTACAACTTACAATTTCGCTGTTTGCCTCTCTAACGCACGCACATATTGGCTAGAAAGAGAGGCAAACAGCGAAATTGTAAATAGTAACTTTATAAAACGCGACCCAGCTCTCTCTAGCTATTGTAGAAAACTGTAAAGTATTCTAATAGGAGGTGCAGGCGTGTATTGTTTGCCCTTAGAGAATGGTCAACGGCGCCTAGCCTTGTAATGTAAGGGATTGCATATACCCGAGAAAATTGACCGGTGGTTGCTAAGACCGAGTGACCAAGGGGTGCAGGCATCAGCCGCGAAAGCTGAGCACGTGGGTTCGATCCCCACCTCCGACGTTAGGTCGTTTTTCTTTCATCTAATATTTATAACCTATGTAAAACATTTTTTACAGCCTTGTTGACTAGGCGCTTATCTATTTTGCATTATCATACTCATTAACTACGAGATTAATTATGAAATTCCTGCGCCAGGTATTATAATTCTCAATGTGAAGAAATTCGGGAAATACTAAAGCACAAAATGTATACATATTTATAAATATTATTGAATACATCGGTTATTTGGAAATGTTACTGTAACCGATGAAATTTTAATCAAATCGAGTACTAGAGTACTACCAATAATCTGGTCTCGATTTAGCAAAATATATTTTTCAGTACGACGTAGTCAAGTGGCTTAACGAGTTCCAATAAATTTCATTTCATTCTACTTCGGTTTCCTAGTTTTGGCTCAACATGGTCGCATTATGCCAAAATAAATGAAACTCTACTCGTAGTGCCGAGTTTGTACTCGTTCAGCATATCCTCTAAGTAATGGCGAGTTTTCTCATCCTGCCTATACCGGCTATAACAAGGCGTAATCGTATGCTCTCTGATTTCCACAGCTCCCGGTTCGGTGCCAAATCTGGCCAATTGTTGGCGAAGGCGTCCAGGTCGTCCCTCGTAGGTCCCCGCCTAGTTTGTGGCATCCACTTGGTGGCTGTAATAGCCCACCTTTCTAGATGCATGCTGTAGACGTGACCGGCCCAATCCCACTTTAGCCTGGCAGTCTTTTCACCCATGCTAAATCTATCGTGCTGTAAAGTTGTGGAACGGTTTGTCTTTATCCCCTCGGCATTTCCAGTGTGGCATTTTATTAATCAACGGTGATTAAGTTCATTAGTGACATTGCAGTAGTTTTGTTATTTGTGTATTTCTACTGCAGGTTCCCCAGCGGATTGAATGACTCCCCATTCATTATTTCAAGTGTATTATTATTACTTAGGTGATAAAAGATACTGCCTAAGCCGATATTAATAAATAAATATCTTAGGACATCTTACACAAATCGACCTAGTCCCACGGTAAGCTCAATTAAGGCTTGTGATGTGGGTAGACGACGACATATGTATATAATAGATAGATACTTAAATACATAGACAGCCATAACCAAGGAACAAACATCTGTGATAAATAAATACACAAAGAATGCCCTCGCCGGGATTCGAACCCGGAACCTCTAGCTTGGTAGGCAGGGTCACTACCAACTAGACTACGAAGGCTGACAATATTGGCGGGAGGTTACACCTGTAACTTTGTAGCGACGGAGTTTTACTAAGGAATGTGATAGTAAGGGTCTCACCAAACCGGTCGACGCGGAGTCGGCTTTCGCCGAGTGTTTTACACCACACTATTCGCATTTAGCCGATCAACCGTCTCCGCGGTTGAACACCTGCGTTAAGCAGTCTCACCCCCCTTACAGCCGTCGAAACGCTCGATCGCCGGCGATTTGCTACCGCGACAGTTGTAAAGCGGCGGTCGGCTCTCCCGTGCTCCGTCCTGCCGTCGAGACGTCAGACAGCACGCGTACAGCCGCTGAGTCCGACGAACAGATAGATAGGACAGCGGGTGATTGGCAATCGTAAATCTCATTTTTGGAGACTAGTTGTTACGTTGTTAGTAACAACCTGAGTTTGAAATTGAACAGACGTGTATGATTACGACAGTATTAATTCGTGTTGTCAGATCTATTTCAGATTTTAATGTGGGTAATAATTCAAATGAATAAATACAAACGCATCAGTAGCTACTTCGGCCGTCATCGGCTCTGTTCGGCCGTCGTCAGCTATGTTCGGTCGTCGAAGACGCTGAACGGCTTCCGCCAGCTCTGACCCGTCCTTATCGTTGGTACTCGGCCGTGATCGGAGCCGTTCAACTCTTTCCGGCACCGTACGGCGGTATTAGGAGATTTACGAATGCGAACGTGTGCGTTAGGCTGCAAACGGGGTCGTACGAATGCGAACAGCTTTACGGCAAAACGCCGTTTTCCCGTCGAAAGACGTCGTTTCGCGTGGGCCGAGCCGATTTACGATGTCCTCGCTCTTATTGCATTGCCATAAAGCTTTTTCCGTACGCGATTAGCCGAAACGGCGTCGACTAGTTTGGTGAGACCCTAATACTCACCGCTCCTTCCAACTTGTCCCTTCAACTTACGTAAGAACTTACAACTCTTACAAGTGTGATCCTGACCTTTACGCGGCGCGGCGCGGGGCAGTTGCTAAGGCACTGGTCTAAGCTATGAAGTTCATAGCGTAGTAGCTCGTGGTGAGACCAGTGCCTAAGCTGCTGAGAGCATCCAAAAAACACTATCATATTATTGTTTTAGCAATCTTCTATCCTAGTTGTGAAACTGGACGACGGAACCTTGCTGTGAGAAGAATGATGAAAATAGCGACGCAAGTTACCTAATTTAGAAAAATTCTTAATTTACTTTGTTGGAATTCTCTCATAATTTTAGAGAATTTTTTTCTATCTAAATAAAATTTAGTGATGAAATATGATCCGATTTGGGAGGAAATGTCACTGAGGGCGAGGACAGAGAAGCAAATCGGGGTACCAAATTGATAAAGGAATTAACATATCTGAATTTTATTACTCGGTGCCAGTCAACAAAAAGAGTAGGTTAGGTACAGTCGAAGACAAAATAAGGGGTATACAAAAACGTTCAAAAATATGTCCCAGTGTACTCTAATTCTGTGTAATAAGAACGTCGTAACATATTTATGAACGGATTTTTTCGATACTTATTTTTGCACTTGACTGTACGTAAGCTTTATTTCTATATAAGCCTATATTATGTTTAATGCCGTCTTCGTCTTTTGTAACGGAAAATTTTGCACATGCTGAGATTTTTTATCAATTATAAGTTATAACTAAGTGCTCGAATTTGGTACTCCTTTAAATTGAACACTTTTTGTATTAAGCTATTAAAGCAAAGTCAAAAAGAAAAACAAAGGTTATACAATTACACTTATCAAGAAACTACTATTACTCTAGAATGTTCCTTTTTAATTGTCACGAAAAAAAAATAGAAGGCCATAATTATAAACGCAAGCCCATTTTCGATTGCAAAAGAAAGCATACAACATTTTAGGTAAATCTAGCGGGGGATTACACTTATTTTACTGCTAAAGTTGTTTTTATATACTTATTAAAAATAGACAATTGTCGTTAAAATTTATTACACATTGGAAAGACAATATATTGATTTAAACTTTCACGATTATCACTCATATTTTAAAAACATACGGGTCTTAATCGCGTAAAGTTACGTTTAACTATATCCTGACGTTTCGGGCATGACGTTACACCACGAGCACGAGACCCGTGTCTTTAAAATATTGGAAAGAAAATGTCATGTAAATGCGAAACAAAATTAAAAACCTAAAAGTTTCATTCGTTTTGGATAGTCTACAAAATGCCAATATTTAAGCTGTCGTTTTTATAGCATTGGCACATTTCCAGGGGCTAAGTGGATGGGAATATCTACTGGGGGTGCTTGAGAACTTCCTCAGAGCGTATCGGAATTGATTTCTTGACTCGTTGTATTGGAAAAATCATATTTATTTCGTCTGTATGACCCACATACTGAGATAAAGGGCTCTAAGTTGAATAATAAGAAAGTGTTTTCGGAAGAAAGAGGCATTTATAATATTTATTTATGAAGTGTTTTATCGATATGAGAAGGAATATTGCCCAGAAAAGCTGAATATTTACAATATTCTAGTAGATCTTTGAAATAAATCTTTCTTTAGCCTTGGAATGAGATAAAAATCGTAATTTCCATTTATCAATAGAGTAGTTATACGATTTTCAATTATAACTTTGGTATCTACTGAATATGTGATACATAATTCCACTCATAGAAATTCTTTTATCAAATAATGATCACTGACACTTCAATCCCTTAGTCGACTTTTACAACACCCGCAGGAGAAGTTGGGGTGGTGACAAATGTATTCTTACTGCCGTCACCTCACGGCCAAACATAATTATACATAGATATTATTCGCTTAGTTATTCCTCGACGGAATTCTAATCCTCTTAGTAAAGTAACACTTGAAAGCTACATACTGTACCTATGTAAATGACAGGTTAGTATCTTCTTTTTATTTAAACGTTTAAACTCGTGTGCTTATTTTAAGTTTGTGCGAGACAAAGACTACGTGATTTTTACCGTTTCAGTATTAATATATCTCACATTGCGCGTAGAACCGATGGCCGTTGGGGCGGGAAGGTTCTTGAGTGGCGGCCACGTACCGGAAGGCGTAGCGTGGGTAGGCCCCCCACAAGGTGGACTGATGACCTGGTGAAGGTCGCAGGAATCCGCTGGATGCGGGTGGCGCAAGACCGGTCATTGTGGCAATCTTTGGGGGAGGCCTATGTTCAGCAGTGGACGTCTTTCGGCTGATATGATGATGATGATATCTCACAATAGCTTATTTAGTTTGACTTGTTATCTGTAGAAAATTAACCTTAGCACTGACATTTTCTGGTTAATCCAGACAACACATCACAAAATCAGCCTATTTTTAGTCCACTGCTGGATATGCGCCTCTCCTTAGTATTGCCAAGCCATATGGACGCAAATAACAGGTAATGCCCATAATCGAATCTGGGTATCCAAATTCAGCGTAGATTTACTCTTATCATGCCTTAAATACAAATGACTGAAACATTTAGTAAGGCTATTATTTTTGTAAATTGGTATGCTAGGCCACTGAATAAGAGGACCATGATAAAATGTCAAGTATTAAGGATTTTTTTTATAATGTAATTTATAACGTTTTACAAGGAAATACAGTGACTTACATTATTTTTGATTCAATAAGTTCCTAGTTTGGATTTTTATATTTATAACTTATTCATGTATCTAGTTGTAAATCATAAATCATTTATATAATTTTGTATAATTTATTTATTTTATAGAATTTGTAATTGCATGCACTAAAAAAAAATACTTTGACACAGTCCCAGAGTCACTTAGGATATCAATTGGTTGAGTCTAACTATTCACAATTAAACATTACCTAACCTAACGTGGCTGATGAGTATACCTACTTTCGATATAATTATTTAAAATACGGAAAGGGACTAATAATACTTATCAGCTGGCTAGGTTAGAAGACGTTTAAGTTAAATAAAGGGGTTATTTAAATATCTCATACCGCCATTTAACAAAGTAGGTTTAAATTTTGCAAATTCAGGGCAACATCCAAGACTGAAATTCCAAATTCGAATGTCAACGTCAGCTGCTGCTCCATTCTATCAACATTAGCTAATAAAAGCCATATTAATTAATTATTTTAGTAATTAATTAATGTAACTCGCACATGTTCCTTACGTTTTATTAACATGCACGTATGAAGGTTAAGGAGGCACAGAATTCTGGTACAACAGAAGCCTGTGATTAAAACGAGAGAATACTTTACAAAGTTGTCGAATTACCTCGATCTCAGATGGGCAACCTTATGTGTTTTGATTTAAGAGTTATAATTTTTCACCAAAAGTGCAAATGCTATTTATGTCGAAGATCAATCAATAATTCATGAAAGGACAAAGGATCGTGTTATTAATTGCTTTATTATTCGAGGGTTGTCCGCGTCTGTGTAACTCGGTTGTTGAGATGTTGAGACCCATCTGTGCCCCGTCCAAAACAAGCTGATTGGACCGCCAGATTGCATTACTGCGATTAGAATTTGATTGCTCTTAGACTAGCAGGTCTGATTTCCATACTAAACTAATGAATGGTTTTTCGTACCTACCGAAGGTACATCAGATTATTTGTGTCTGGGTCACGTCTGGGTATTGTGTTTCGTATTTCGGGCCTCAGCTACCTATAGCGTACACAATGTCTCAAATCTAAGTATGTGTAGCATACAAATTCGGTGCCCGTTTCTCTGATTTGTTTCGATTGTAATGCTCGTATTTTATTCGTGATTTCCATCAATATCTGGCAACCCTGGGCAATACTTACGACATTGGCATTTGCCCTTATTATCCTGATTAATTATGTTTATTAAAAAATACCTACCTATGTTCTGGTCGAACCTTATTTTACCTTTGTCTGAACCCATTTGAGACGTTTATACACCGGTGGAAGAGCAACATTTGCATTATCCTTAGATTAATATCATTGATCAATCACACACCGTTCGCCGTGTGGTGACGGCAGTAAGAACACATTTGTCACCACCCCAACTCCTCCTGCGGGTGTCGTAAGAGTCGACTAAGGGATTGAAGTATCACTGACCATTGTTTGATAAAAGATTGATGATGGGCAGCAGCGTCATCATAGTAAACACATTACTGCGATCGGCAATCTGCGATTAAGGGCATTTACCTCCTAATGCGTATAGCATAGTTAATAGAAGAAAAAAACCGTGAGTAAGAATCATACGTTCGTGATAAATACAAAACTAAAGACCCTACCCTGAGCATTCCGTATTGTACTTAAGCAAGAACTACTAGCGATGTCATCAAAGTAATTTTATCACAACTAGTTGGTTTCTTGATGGAGGTTGATAAAATCATATCATCATCATCATATATTTTAGAGCTTGGCTCTTATCGGTGGAGTAATTTCCATTCTATTCTATTCTCTGCCTTTTCCTTTAGCTCTCTATACGTTTCAACTTCTATAGTTTCCTTCAATTGCTCCATGTAGGGTCTCCGTGGTCTTCCTCTTTTTCTTTTTCCTGCTATCTTTCCTCCATAAATCAAAAATCTTACTTTTCCTTCATATATAAAATAAATACCGTAAATTTGGTTCATAGGAACGAATAAAACAGTATCTGTGTAATATGAATCAGAATAACAGATTAAATATCAGTAATTGATCCATGATAACGCATTAAGTGGGCAGCATAATCCATTGAAAGCGTTTTTGTGTTTTTACAATTTTTAAAATCTTTTCCCTAAGATATATAACAATACATATAACGATCACTGGCACGTGTTTTTGATGCCCACGAGGGTAACTTCCCTTATTTAGCAGTTCCACTCAAAATATGAACCCTATCCTATTTTCTACTGTTACAGGACATGTTATTTCAAAAATAAAACGATTTTACGTTAAAGGGTTTAGCAGCCTTACCGAACAAGAGGTGCCTTTCCCCACGGATGAGGTCAATATTTTAGGTGGTGTACTAGCAGGCCCTAAGAATACTCCATGCTTAATATCAGCTCTAGATCTTCTTTTGTTTTAGAGTTATTCAAGATAATGTAAAATATACAGGGTGCCGTTGAAAGTGGCATATTTCGTAAAGTGTTGAAGTTAGATCAACCAAACAAAATTGTGTTTGATAACAATAAAATAAACTACAAAATGCATATTTTTAATCTGCATCTTGTCCTTATTTTTCATAATAAAAAAAGGGTTCTTGTTTTTTTTTTCCATATTTTTTTTATTTCACGTGGAGGTACACCTACAAAAAAAATATGCATACATAGCCACTAATGTCCACTATATACATAAATTAAGATATTTCCATAAATCATCGTGCGTCATGCCAAAAAAAAACTATTCCAGAAGTAGTCGTTACTGGCATACAAATTAAGTATGTATCTACCAGTGCAGTGCGAACATAAGTTAGTGTGTAGGTACACAATCTCTTCTAATAAACCTATTTAGAATAATCGACGACGAAATGTCAAAACTGAGTCGATTGCTTCATCATCATCATCATCATCATCTCAGCCATAAGACGTCCACTGCTTGCCATATTTAAATAGACCATAAATTAAAATACATTCGTCTGGTAAATATACTTCGACATCTTCCAAAGTTTCGAAGAAAAGATCCGATTGTATGTGAATAGGAATGTGGAAACAAATGTCGAAAACAATACTATCTGTCAAATGTTATCAACAATACAATACAATAACTCTTTATAGCACCTCAAAGACAAGTACAAAACAAAAAATAAAAATACATGTTTGAAAGAGGTAAACAAAAGGCGGTCTTATCGCTAAAGAGCGATCTCTTCCAGACAACCTTTGGGTAGAGGAAATAAGAAAGTAAAAGTTGATAGTAGGTGATGCAAAGCTGAGAAAAATGGTCTGATGCTAAGGAATATAAAAATAAACACAAAATACAAATAGGTATTTATATATATATAGACATATCAACGTTTGATATGTCACCGTCGATTATTCTAAATAGGTTTATTAGAAGAGATTGTGTACCTACCTACACACTAACTTATGTTCACACTGCACTGGTAGGTACTTAATTTGTATGCCAGTAACGACTACTTCTGGAATAGTTTTTTTTTTGGCATGACGCACTATGATTTATGGAAACATCTTTATTTATGTATATAGTGGACATTAGTGGCTATGTATGCATATTTTTTTTGTAGGTGTACCTCCGCGTGAAATAAAAAAAATATGGAAAAAAAAACAAGAACCCTTTTTTTATAATGAAAAATAAGGACAAGATGCAAATTAAAAATATGCATTTTGTAGTTTATTTTATTGTTATCAAACACAATTTTGTTTGGTTGATCTAACTTCAACACTTTACGAAATATGCCACTTTCAACGGCACCCTGTATATTTTACATTAACTTGAATAACTCTAAAACAAAAGAAGATCTAGAGCTGATATTAAGCATGGAGTATTCTTAGGGCCTGCTAGTACACCACCTAAAATATTGACTTCATCCGTGGGGAAAGGCACCTCTTGTTCGGTAAGGCTGCTAAACCCTTTTGTAATGAGCTCAACCGCATCGATTGCGTGGTGACGGCAGTAAGAATAGGTATATTACGGGAAATTTTATTTGACCGATTGTTATCTTACTTACGACCTTTTGTTTTGCGGTAACACTTACTAGACAATCAGCAGTCAAGCACTTTTCTATTGTTAATGATGCAGATGGCGATGGCGGGACGACCTGGATGCCTTCGCCAACAATTGGCCAGACTTGGCACCGAACCGGGAGCTGTGGAAATCTGAGGGAGAGGCCTTTGCCCAGCAGTGGGACACCCCTACAGGCTAGGAAAAAAAAAATTATGCAAAACAAAAGGTCGTAAGTAAGATAAGAGTCGGTCTAATAATATTTCCCCAAATATATTATTATAATTTTGATAGTTATTCTATGAAACTTCAGATCATGATTCAGATTAGGTTATATACTGAATCGCAATAGTAGCTCGCGGTAGCCCCCCAGTGCGCTCCAATGTGATGGGTCCCTTAGGGCAACACCCCTCGTGTTTCGAATCCGGGACCTCCAGCTTCTTAGACAGGTGACTAGTTTTTTAATATCACTGGTTCGCTAATCCAAGCCAAATAGAAAAAACTAGAAAAAAATACTCAGGTATAGACTGATCTGAAAAAAAAATACAAAAACAAAGTACAGTCAAGGGCATAAATATGTATACACTTTTTTACTTATGTCTGGAGCATAAGGTCTAAAATTGTATATTATGTATACCCTTGACTATACCTATTTTCAGAGCATTCCGTAGCTCTTTTCTCTGCTGTGTTTTTCTGTAGCTGGCTCTGCTGGCAAAATGCTGAGTTTTGGCCATTTCGAGACAAAATTTCATGTTTACTGTTTTGTTTTGTTTCTACTGTGTTCTTGTCTCGAATAAAAGTTTTTCTTTCTTTCTTTCTTTTCTTCTCTTTTCTTTTCTTTTCTATTCTGTGTCTCCTTTACTCACTTTGGGGTAACTGCCGTAAAGATGCGGTAACAAGGTGCCTTGTCACGCGTAATAAACATCAAGTCTAAAGTCGTAATAATATACCTAATTCTTCAACAAGGTCGAAATATCACTTTAGTATGACAACGCTGAAGATATTTCGCTTCTAAAATGACACATTATTAGTTTACGAAGTCGTATCTAGGGTGGTATAATATAATCCGACCTAGAATCAGAGATATTTTTCAAAAGCTAACTTAAGTTCATATTTACTGGCGACTCATTTATAAGTAAATGATTAAAAGATTAGAATAATAAATAAATATCTTTGGACATATAATACCTATACAAATCGACTTAGTCCTTCTATTATAATATACATATCTTCGCTTGGTACCGACTTAGTTGGTAAGGAACAAATATTTGTGATTAATAAATATACAAACAATGCCCTCGCCGGGATTTGAACGTGAAACCTCCACCTTCGTAGACAGGCTGACTGAATACAACAAATACGGAATTTTTATTTATTTGTGTACAAAGATGTAGCCGCTTAAAATTCATTTCTACGTAAACGGTTATATATTTAAGTTTATTAGAAAACTAAGGAGTTTTTCCGAGTAGTATATCAAACATATTATTATATGAATGTGCCTGGCTGCCAGTTTATTTATAATTAAAATAAACGACCATTTTAGATGTTTTCAGGTTTATGTCGAAAACCCTTTAAAAACGCCTTTTCAAATAAACTTTATCTTATAACTTCGTTATTTCCCTTCCGTTATTTTATGATTTAGTTATGAGTTTCATACTTAGTATTAAGATAACGAACTTTATTTTTAACGTAAAAGTGCAAAATTTATTTTTAAACTATATTAAAAGGTCTGTCATTTCAAATAATTGGATTTTAACATCACGAGTTGGCAAGTAACTTTTGCGATAGCTTTTACTCGATACGTAAAATAGTCCATCACGCTCGCTCCAATACATCAGTAAAAGCGCCTTACGAAACTATTTTACGTATCAAGTAAATGCTAAAGTAATAGTACATTACTGCAGCCGCCGGGAAATAGGGGGTTGCAGGCTGAGTATTATAGACGGCCGACCGTAGGGAGGCCGGCTAGTTACGAAGCCTGCAAGCCCCTTTCACGGCTAGGCATGTATAGTGCTTTTCTCAAACTAATGCAATGAAATAAATAAATACACCATTCAAATAATAAATGTTTAATATGGTATAATTTAAACACAGTGCTGCCAAGTCTTGTATTTTCATATTTGCAGCCTTAAACATACTGGCAATTTTAGGTACCTATGCTGCTTAACTACATTTTCACTCCATTTATAACATGAGTTAAACTTAAAATAATATATGTATGTTAAGAATAGTTACAATCTCACTTTAAGTATTTTAGTAATACATTTTCTGAAAAACCATGGGCATTTTTTTCAGTCTTCCAACTTAAGAAACTTTCATAAGTTTCATGTATCTTTCTTTTGATTTTGGCGGCAACAAGTTATTTATAGCTAACTGAGCCTCCGCCCTTAATTCTGGCGGTGTACAGATTGTTTCCTCATTGCTGCTATCATCGGAACTCATATTTAATCTTATTTTATGAACATCGACAATAAAAAATTAATTCCACTTGAATAAAGGTTTTTTTTAATTACCCTTTAATCCCGCCAAAATGTTTTTTTTTTAAGGAAATGATCCATTTTCCGCTTGTGCAGTTTTTGGATAAACCGTATTAGGGCTGTTATACACAACGTAATAATTAGGTATTAATGATAAATAAAAATATAAAGCAAATGATATTGAATGTTTTCTTGTTACTGGTGAATTGAGTTTCGTTAATATTTAATAAGTTGAAGTATAAAATTGAAATAAATCTAATCATACAGATTTTTTTGGGATTATCAGTTCGTGTGTAATAGGCATTAACGCGAATATTTTTGGTCCGATAAAGTTCGGACCTATTAAAAAAACAGTTGCTTAACCTGTTTATGAACACAGATGCCATGTGTATTTTCAAATTAAAAACAAAATATTTCCCGGCCTAGGCCTGCAACGACATATTTCCCGGCGGCGAATGACACACGTAATGACAACATTTCATTGCATGTTTGAGAAAACGTTATTTGCATTTCATGTTACGGCGTGTGCGTAAAGTCAAATGAAAAAATATGTACCTATCGAAAGAATTATCTTACAAATGTTACGAACGTTCTTATTACACAGAATTAAGACGCACTGGGACATATTTTTGTACACCTTATTTTGCCTTTGACTGTACGGCGTGTGCGTACCATGAGCTGCCTCAGTGCGCTTAACGCAGACTCAGCACATTCAGGTACAGTCAGCAGCAGATATTGCTTAGCGGGCAGGGTGTTCACAATGATCTTAATATACTCTTATATTCGCAGCAATAAGGTCGTGCCAAGTTTATTCTGAACGCTGCCCGCTTAGCAATATTTGCTGCTGACTGTAGGAACACTAAGAACACAGAAGCGTTGCTGGTGTGGCGCGATTTTCACCTCCATGATTTTAATTTAACTTGATAATAATCCTCTGACACGTTTCTGGAACTTTATCTTTGTAATCGACTGGTTTTTGTTCTTCAAAGCTTTGAAAATTACAAGAGTAAATTCAGAGACCTTAACTCGAGTTTTGTTCAATTTACTTCAGTAAAATAAGTCATTAGGAACTCGTTTACAATTTTGACTTACGTCTTGAATACTTTCTTTTTAGATTTCAGAAACAATGAAATAAAACTCGTTTTCTGGTAGTGAAATAGGGTAATTTTCGGTGTGAGAGAGAGCGTAAAATACAGTGTAGTGTAACTATAGGTACAATGAGTTATTCGAGTTACATTTCGTCGCTGTGCCTACAAAAGTCGCTGTGTTATTTTTAGATTTTTTGGATTTTGACGCCATTTTGAACCTGATGTCAAAATGTATACGGTACAAAAATTACATGACTGTTTTATATAACTATGAGTGATTTTTTATAATGGGGCCCGTTATGTGATTTTTTTATAAATGAAATACGAACAAATATGGCCCGATATTACTTTTCCGCACATAGCGTTACATATACATCATGCATACATCGCGTTCGTAGACTATGCTTTAGACAAAGTCTTACTTACGCCACTTAGCGAAATGTTCCTGTAACTATTATTACTTAAAAAAAATTTTTTTTTGTACTATTGAAGAACCGTATCTTGCATAAAAATAACTATGTTACAAATGGGGTGCCTGTCGTGTCGCATAACGTCGATTGTCCTAAAATTTTTTGGCCGAGAATGTTTGGCATAATGTTACATGGCATACTACTTGTTTAGCCTACTTAATTTTGCGCATACACGTTTAAAATACCTACACAATATTTATTCTAAAGTAGAGGCATCGTAAGAAGTCGTTTTTGACAGCTCACAATAGTGTTGTGAAACGCTCGATTTTATCGTCGTAAAATTTTCAGTCAAGTGCGAAAGGGCGTTAGATCTGGTAGATACTTGCCATTAAAAAAGTGTTAGGTAATCCGAAAATCCGAATTAAAAAAGTGTTTGGTAATCTTACTTAGAATCATTAGCAGGCATCGAAATTTTGGTGCCGGAGACGTCATAATGACGTAAAGTCGCATTTAGGTAGAATTTTTTATAGGACGGATAGGACGTGACCTCTAAGCAAAATTCATAGCATCCACAACCTCTGTTAGCGAGAGCCTCCGTAAGTGGGATTACGTTTTACTTGAACCTGATTCATTCAGGGCCAAGGACTCAACGTATGGTTCATGATTCAACACTTCCGCATGGCCGTGACTCGCATGCGAGTCATCAGTACATTCTAAATAAAATAAAAACTAAACATAATATTGACACAATTATGTTTGTGTGATTGAATCTAGCAACCACTTTCACAAATTACGTTTATTCATAAAATGATGAGTACGATTTTTTAAATGAAAATGGGGTTACTGTTATACGAAAAATAAAATTATAGGTACGTGATTTTACAACAATTTTGACATTTTTCGGGTTGTAAAGTTCAAAACAGTCTGTAAAGCCGCGTATCCACCGGACACACGGGCTGACGAAATTGAGTTAAGTATACCGTTCGACTGCAAATTTCCTGCTCTATCGAACGGTGTATATAAAATATTGATATCTAGAAAAAAATGTCGAATACGTTAACAAAAACTTTGCCATTTTATTAGGTTTCTACTTTTTTATTAACGTATGTAAAGGTTTCCAAAAATCATGGACAATATTTTAACGTAAGTACGAATTTGTAAGTACAAAACATGTCTTTCCTAATGTACTCACCATATTTTTATAAACGTCACTGCTGTAAGCGCCGTCTGCATTGTATGGCTCATAAGCAATTCGGTTTCAATTTGTGAGTTACACTAAATTCCGAATTTCCACTTTTGATGATTTTCATTGATTTGTTAACGTATCTCCAAATTTTTTTGAAAATATTTAACGTAAGCACCAGCCATTTCCTGAACTATAAGTGTGATCGCAGTTAGTAACTGTCTATCAAATAGACCTCTCAAAAATAAAACAAACAAGATAAACCTCATTTCAATAGGATAATTAACTAAAAAGATACATCTTACTTTATAAATGTCCATTTCGTTTTATGGCCCTCCTGAAAAGTCGTCATTTGGTGGTTACATTATATGTGCGTACCTACTATTATAGCAATTATTCGTACCTCCATAAAAAAAGGTTTACTTATTTATTTCGATTGACGTATCGGTAAATTGCAGCAACAGTAGTAACATCACTATTCCGTACAGGCAACAATGAAGTTCGACATTTGCTCCATTATACTATCTGTGAACATTTACAGAACTTCATGTGCAAACAAACGTCAAAAACGACTTCTTACGATGCCTCTACTTTAATATTCATTATTCGAACGTCAAATGACCTAAAGCATATTAATCGTTCATTGTAATAAATATTGTTTTCCCTACTACTCGAACTGTCAATTTTCACTGCACCTACTTTTATCATGTCCGAAATTTCATTCAAAAACGCATTTTAATAACAACATGAAAAACATTTGAACAACAGGGTGAATGGTTAAAAAAAAATGTTCAAGTAATAAACCAGGGTAAAACCGACGTGGATTGGTTAGGTTTCGAGGCTAGGGCGGAGTAAATGGCGTAGTCCATAAATACTTAAATATTTTTAATCAATTGTTTACACATCCTCATACTTACAAAAGCAAAAAAAGGGGGGACGGGGGGCGAAGCCCCCCGCATTAAAAAAAAAATAATCTGAACCTCCCCTACCTTAACCTGGATAGGTTCGTTAGGTACGTTTTATCCTTTAGAGCGGAAATAGAAGCCCCGCGCAGCGGGGCTTCGTCGACCGGTTCCCAGGTCCAAATTGCTCACTAAAATTCTTTGGACAACAGAGCGAATTATTTAAGAATAGTTAAGTATAAGGAATAATAAAATTAGTTAGTTAAAGGTAATC
This sequence comes from Thaumatotibia leucotreta, assembly GCA_025490895.1. Classification (NCBI taxonomy): domain Eukaryota; kingdom Metazoa; phylum Arthropoda; class Insecta; order Lepidoptera; family Tortricidae; genus Thaumatotibia; species Thaumatotibia leucotreta. The sequence continues at coordinate 273,856 of JALPQI010030535.1, read as the reverse complement.
ACTCTTAGTACATTAAATAGTAGGAACATCACCATTATGCACAATAAATTTTCGATACATATACATTAGACACGAAAATCATTAGGACAAGCAATATTTAGGAACAACCAAGTTAGGATTAACAATTTCGGCATAACAAAAATATGCGCAACAATGTTTATGCCATTCATTTTTCGGCGTAAAGTTGTTATGCGACAAATTTTTCGAAATTCAAACATTATGCCACCCGATATAGACCCGTAACAAATATTATCAAGATGTGTAAAATTTTGTAACTAGTTATTTTAACCAAGTTAAAATAAGACACATACTTAGAGCCTTTGGACGACTGAAACAAAAACGGCTATGTGACATATTATTGGTAATGTTAATTATTCTCGTTAAAGAAATGAGATTGGTATTTAGAAAAGACATTAAAATACGTTAAGCTGAAAATATTCATCAAAATAAAATATTGGCCTACTTTGAGTGAACAAGATTCAAAATAAACAGTATTTTGTGTCTCTTGTAAAGTAGCAATAAACCACATAGCGACTTTTGTAGGAACAGCGACGATTTAAGCTTAAATACTACCTACTACCTAAACGCCTGCTAGCTTAACAAGCCGCTAAGTATTGTTTATCCCTTTCGGTTTTATCAACATGTCTATATGAGCGAAAAGGACAAACACTTAGCGGCTTGCTAAGTTATTAGACGTTTATGAATAAGGGTTTATCTGTATTTATCTTGCACCTTCTTTGTCAGTTACCATTGTTTAGTTGGTAGTGATCCTAATCTACGAAGCTGCAGGTTTTGGGTTCAAATCCCGACGGGCTTATAGTTGTCTTGATAACAAAAGTTTCTATCTTTTATTTATACCATATCTTAGTACGAGTAAGTATCCACGACACAAGCTTTATTGTGGGAGTAGGTCAATTAATGTAAGAATGTCCTGTCCTGTATGCTGGTGGTAGGACCTCGTGCAGGGTTCGCCCGGATAGCTACCACCATCTTACCCGTTAATCTGCCGCAAAATAGCACTGCTGTGTTTCGGTTTGGGGGTAAGACAGCCGGTGTAATTACTGGCATAGAGGCAATCCATCTAATGCCGCGGCCACTACATTGGTCTAATGCGACAGATTGGCTTAGCGGAAAACCATACGTGCGAGAGGGAGTACCCATATCGGCATACCGCTCCAACTCATGGATTCGCTCGCCGCTGGTCGCCTTAGACCAATGTCGTGGTTGGGCCTTAAGTCCTCAGGGTAGGCAGCGCATAGGCGATTTTCTGATCGCTACGTTCATGGGCCTCAGTTCCTGCTTTCCATCAGGTGGGCTGAGAGCTCAGTTGTCTACCTTCGTCACATAAAAAAGTGATACATATAAACAACGATGTCTCTGTCACGAACATGTTGCTTGAGAAATCTTAATGTTCCTGTAGCTCAACCTGTATATTATTCAAGAGGAATCACTCAAACATGTCATTTATTTTGAAAGAAAGAAAAGAAAGAAAAAACATTTATTTGTGACACAAATATACACATTAACAAAATGAACACGAATATAAAAAAAGAATTATAAAAAAAATAGTGCCACAAAATGGTCTCCAATTCAGCATATTGCTGGCCTGTAAACAGTCCAGCGCTGGTCTTCCATTGGAGCCATTTGTGAGGTCACGGTTGGTAAATGAAAAAATGAAAAATGAGTTTTTGCATTTTTATGTCTTCGTTCTGTAACTAGTTTATTAATTGCATTCGTGGGTTAACAATAGTTCTAATTAACGGGTTGTAGCTAGTATATCTATAAAACCATTTACGTCACTTCAACGTACAATCACCATCAGATATATCGTAGAAAGAAGAAAGAAAAAACGTTTATTCGAGACAAGAACACAGTAGAAACAAAACAAAACAGTAGGGTCAGTAGGTAATACGAAATTTTATCCCGAAATGGCCAAAACTTAGTATTTTGCCAGAAGAGCCAGCGCTGGTCTTCCGTTTCAGCCATTTTGAACACGCATCTATCTTTATGGCTATTGATCGAAACTTTGGGTACACTGCCACTGAATATGAAAGATCAGTTACATCCACAAAAGATCCCAATGGGTCGAAGTGTATCCGTAAGGGCCCCACCAATAAGAATAAGATACATCCATAAAATATACCATACATATCTAGTTATGTATCTACACACCCAAACATTGCAAACATACGCAATAAAATTGGATACAAATTTTACATAATATTCGTATTTTTCTTGGCTAAACTGTTCCCAAATTGTCAATTTTTGAAATGCTGTTAATGTTTGTCACCCATAGTTCCTATCACTAGTTATGGCAATAAAGGCATGTTCAAATATTTTTGAACCCCGGTTTGTACCAATGAGTTTTTCAAAAACTTATGTACGAAATATCATTTGCTATTCACAAGTGCTTTACGGTAATGGAAAACATCGCGAGGAAACCTGCATACACCTGCGAAGAAATTCAAGGGTGTATGGGTCATTGTCAGTCCGAAAAACAAAAGTTGTCCACTCGGTGGTCAAAAGTTAACAGCTTTTATAAATCTAGGTTGCGATTTGATTGTATATAGAGCTATAGACCGGGGAACCTAGTTGTACCGTTAATTGTTTTATCCCAAAATTAGTACAGGAATTCCTTAACTTTAGGTATGTCCACCGAAAAGACGATAACCTAAATCTGACAATGACCCGTATGTGAAGTCCCCAACAAGTACTGGGCCAGCGTTGGAACCACGCAAAATAGGCACGTTTGATGTCGAGTTGCGGAAAAAATGGCCAGAATACAATAACAACAACAACGACAACAACAACAACAACAACAACAACAACAACAACAACAACAACAACAACAACAGCAACAACAACAACGCTACGATATATCTGATGGCGACTGTATTTATGGCTAAATAGCTAGCGGCATATGCTGAGTGGCATCCATTTTGGTGTTGTTTTTAGGTTGCGATTTGATTGTATATAGAGCTATAGACCGGGGAACCTAGTTGTACCGTTAATTGTTTTATCCCAAAATTAGTACAGGAATTCCTTAACTTTAGGTATGTCCACCGAAAAGACGATAACCTAAATCTGACAATGACCCGTATGTGAAGTCCCCAACAAGTACTGGGCCAGCGTTGGAACCACGCAAAATAGGCACGTTTGATGTCGAGTTGCGGAAAAAATGGCCAGAATACAATAACAACAACAACGACAACAACAACAACAACAACAACAACAACAACAACAACAACAACAACAACAACAACAACAACAGCAACAACAACAACGCTACGATATATCTGATGGCGACTGTATTTATGGCTAAATAGCTAGCGGCATATGCTGAGTGGCATCCATTTTGGTGTTGTTTTTAGTTTAAGATGTATTTTAATTAAGTTTACCTTTTTACACCAAATAAATGAATTCTATTCTATTCTATTCTATTCTATTCTATTCTATTTACGCAATTTGAATTAACTTCTGCTATGAGTTATAAAACAAACTAATAACGGTTCTGCAGTTCGTAGAATAATGTTCCGGTGCCAGCTCAGGGCTAACAAATGGTACTTGCAGTGCTGCAGCCACTTTACAATTTAACCCTCTAATTTATAAGACAGGCAAAATACATTTCAAATTAGAACCCTAATAGCAGTCCATAGAGCTCAATACGAAAGTGGCCATACGGCGTCGTTTCATTTGAGGGTTAAAGGAAAATTTCAGTGTTGAAATTGGTAACACCGTAAAGACTTATGGAGCTTTTAGTTTCGTACAGCAATAATCCATTACGATACTATGTAGTGCAAAAAGTGGGTAATTCGCAATTTCAAATCAGAATGATTTGTCGTACTGTACTCCTAGCACAAGTATCTATAAGACTACTACTACTACTATACAGGGTGTTACACGTGCCACTGAAAACTTTGAACTGGGTGATTTAGTAGGCTATACTGAACAACTTTTACTATGGGGCCACGAAAGTAAAAAAAAATGTCTTTTTTATACATTGTGACCGATCGATCATGACATTTTGTGTGGAAGAGTCAAATTTCAAACCCGTTCAAGGTTTTCAGTGGCTCGTATACGTAACACGTTGTATATGAACACCTTTTTTCATAAACGTATCCTAACATAGCAAGCCGCTAAGTATTGGTTGTCGCATTAGGTCTTATACACATGAAATAAAACTATGAAACCCTGTAAAGTGTTCGAAACGTCGGAATGAAGTTAAAATTAGTTAATATACGCGAGTTTATCCGTTTTCATAGTTTTATTTCATGAGTAATCCTCGCGGTAACCGAAGAAAATCTTATACACATATTTATAAGATCGAAAGGGACAAACAATACTTAGCGGCTGGCTAAGTTAGGAATTGTTTATGAATAAGGGTGCGGCTCCACTGACGCGGAACGGAGCTGTGCAAAATTGACCAATTAACATTCTTCAAATTCGAATTTTAAACACTGTGATGCGATCTCATTGGCCGAGCTTCCACAGGTCCGCTCCACGGAGGAGGAGTGGTGCCGCACTCTAAGGGGGTTAGACTACCTGTCACTCTTTGACTTTATTGATTTAATAGTGACTGATAATATGTCTTGCACGGACCACATTAATTGTGTACTTGGTTTGTTGTTTCCATTCTTGGGCTATGCCTTGGGTATGAATATAGAAGTGCAATAAAATCCGAATTGTTTTGATCATGTATTGGTACTGAATTTTAAACATAAGACGCATACCGTATTATCAAAATGGCACCTCCTACCTCTCAATGTGATGTAACTACATATCTGCCCTGCAAAGCGAAATAGCGATATCTCAAAAATAGAGGCATTTGGGAATGGAATCGTCAGCTATAAAATTTAAGGTGCATGTTTGCATTAAATTTTATTTTTAGATTTCTATATTATGCTTAGCAGGGCAGATATGACTTCTCAAGCTGACACGTCCGCAGATGCGTCCGCGGGCGTTATCACTGGATGCACCCACGGGAGTGTAAAGACTATAGAGGGATAAAAATGCAGCAAATAGTCATTTGAACTGGTACCGGATATTCTAAAATAATTACCCATTTTCTTAAAAGCCAAAGGTCAAATTTAAATAAAGAAATATAATAGAAGAAACGATTGCTTTAAAAATAAATGAAATAAAAAGGCGAAATGAGAAAAACCGATATTTTAATAATCGTCCTCCTTCATTGCTACATTTCGACCGAAGATTAGATTAAATTAGTGAATTTCTTGATTAATATGGAAGGACATTATTTTCATTAAAAGATCTATGAATTGTTATACTATTTATAAAGGTTCGTCAATAACAGTACCTAGTTACTAGAAAATAATATAAAATTCCGAGTTAGCTATCACAATGATACAAACTTTTTTGTGAAGAATAGTAGCAGTAGCTACGTAAATAAAATATTCTCTTGATTTCTCTTGAGAACATTGTTGGATTGTTTTTTTAAATGTAGCTTACGGGCCATTCCATATGAAATCATCAAATGAGGTGCGCTGCATGCTTTCCGATTTGTATGGAAAAAATCATGGATGATAATATAGGTATGCTTTACATAAAACCGTAGTTGTTTAATTTTTAAACAGCCTAACAGCCAGATAACATAGGTCTGAAGTTTAAAAATAAGCGATTTTTGAGGTCGATGAAAATTGCTTTAACTTTTTTTTAATGTGTTAAACTGAATTTTATTATATATTAATTTACTATTTAATATGTGTACTTGTACATGTATGTATTACAGTATGTATATTTTTATTACTTATTGTATGACACACTTTTAAAACTTCATGTTATTTTGCTAATATTCAGTGATGTTCAGTAGCTTTTATTGGATTGCTCGCTTGGTCTAGACAGGTATTTTTTTTTTAATTAACAAGCTCAAATAGTCTTTAAATGAAAACTTTAACAATATTTTTGAATTTAGTTCTTCTAACTTAAAAAAACAGTAAATTACAAAACCATTTTTGTAGAATTTGCTTTTATGACGTTAAATAAAACCATGTTTGGCAAAGTTTAAAGATCTGAAAAGTACACAGAAGAGAAGAACTTACTTTGCTCTTTGTAAATCATCTTTATTTATATTGTGTTATTGATTTTTGAAAAAGATATGATTTTTTGAAATCTACAAGTTAGCAAGAAGTTTCAAAGTAGTTGTTTAAGTTAATGTTTTTTTTTATCACGGACAACATTTATAAACGTAATAAACAACAAAATGATGATTGTTGATTCCCTCGTTTACTATGTACAGTCAACCAAAAAAGTGGTACACCACTTTCTTGATGGTAAGCATGAAAATGCTAGTGGCACATCTTATAATACGTCTGAAATAGGGTACTTATAGGTTTTATTACACATGCCTACTGTCTTCAGATAAGAGTAATGATGTTGATTCAATAATGCGATAACAATAAAAAATACCAGGTCGTATCATAATTTTGTGCCAGTTTCAAACGGCACCTTACGAGTCGGAAGATATTCCTACTACAAATATGTTAATGTCGTAAAGGTAGTCGTAGTAGGTAATAATACTTTACACACACACACGCACATATATACATTACCTACATATTTGTGACAAGCTTTTTTGCTGACTTTTGCATGATATGAACATGAATTCGTAAATCGTGCATTAACACAAGGGTCACACACATTGACATACTTAATTACGTACATCGCAGCTTAAATAAAGGTTCTTGTTGTTGTTAATGACTAATAAAATATAGTTATGAATAATTTAATGTGTTTTATTTAAAATAGTAAAGTCATAGAGCGCCGGAAAACAGTCGTAAAAAGTTCCGAAAAATGGACATTAAAAAAAATCATAATTCTCACAGAAATCGAAAACACAAACCAAATGAAACGGATTCCTATAGAATAGAGTTGGTACTATCTTTCGTATAACTTTTTGGATTTTTTTATATTGCCAAACATGATGAAATTTGAAGTCAAATTTGAGCAATTTCGTAAAATGGCCAACTTTACCATTCTTTTTTTCAGCTAAATGAAAAGTTTGTGATCAAACCCTCAGTTATTTTATGAGAGCAATACTTGTACTATACAGTAAAAAAATATTAATTCCCTAAGCCCAGTAGACATGCTGCAAAATCCAATAGAAAATGGGCGGAATTTGAAAATATTCACAAAACTTTCAACATTTATGATGGAATAAGTAAAAATTTAGCTTGATGCATATTGATAATAACATTTTAAAGTACGTTTACTAGAGAATAAAAAAAAATATATAAAAAATGTATATTAGTTACCGAAACAAATTAACATCGCTTCTCGTGGAACCTCAAAAACAGGTAAATTGAAACTTAAAGCGAGCCCCATCTGGATGAGCAGCAAGTAAAAAAAAAAGTATTAACGGTTTACGTACAACTTACTTAAGACTATCATCCTTGATTTTTTTCAAACTGTTTAAAAATCAGTCAGCGCGGAATTAAATCAGAATCTGATGATTTCATATGGAATGGCCCTTACATATAAGGAGAACGCCATACAAGCAAGCAAGCAAGCCATACAGGGTGAATCCGGGGTCGTGGAGCAAACGTGGACAGGGTACTAGGGACAGTCACGCTGAGTAACTTTCACTATGGAGACAACCCAGAAATCGATAACATAAACCAGAGAGCGAAAAAAAAATCTCCTAATTATCAGTTAATTGAGCCTTAATTGATAGTTAAGTATCAATTAATTCATGATTAGGAGATTTCTTTTTCGCGATTTATTGGTTGTCTCCATAGTGAAAGTTAGTCAGCGTGACCGTCCCTAGTACTCTGTTCACTCTTGCTCCACGACCCCGGAATCACCCTGTATACATTTGTTGCAAAAATCGGCTATGTCAGTCGCTGAGCAACAGCGGCCCTACCGCGAATTTCTAGATCCGCAAATTTCAAGGATGTGTCTTTTTTACTCTAATGACATCTTCGTTGGAGTGACAGAGAAAAATCCTCGATATTTACGAATTTCGATTTTCGCGGTAGTAGGCCAGAACGTGTGGTGACGGCAGTAAGAATAAATTTCGAGTCGACTAAGGGATTGAAGTGTCACTGACCACTATTTGATAAAAGTTTGATGATGGGCAGCAGCGTCACATTAGACACATTACTGCGATCGCCAATCCGCTTGCCCAGCGTGGCGATTATGGGCATTTACCTCCTAATGAATTTACAAAAAAGGCCGCGGCCCCGAGGTTCCGGCGACCCCCGGTGCCCTGGTTATGGTAGCGGCCAGGGTGCTAGCGGGGTCAGGGGTGCTAAGAATCTCCGGCAAAGATCCGGCTACCACCACCGACGACCCCTGGCCCTGGCAACTTATAACACACGTACACTGCGGACCGACGAAAAGTTAGTGGAACTGGAGGAAGGATTGAGCAAGTTGCGTTGGGACATTGTGGGATTGTCAGAAGTCCGAAGAGAGGGCGAGGACACGATAATCCTAATAAAAGTCCGGCAACTTGCTCTATTTCCAGGAGGGCGACCAACAGTCCCAGGGAGGTGTCGGGTTCATCGTCCACAAGTCCATCGTAAACAACGTGGTGAAGATCGAGAGTGTGTCGGCTAGGGTGGCGTACCTTATACTCAGAGTATCTGGGAGATACTCGCTGAAGGTCATACAGGTGTACGCGCCGACTTCGACACACTCCGACGACGAGGTGGAGGCTATGTATGATGATATCTCAAAAGCCATGCATAGCTCCAAAACCTACTTCACCGTTGTTATGGGGGACTTCAACGCGAAACTGGGCAAGAGAGATGGTGACGAGCTGAGGGTGGGGCAATTTGGGGTTGGACGTCGGAACCACCGGGGCCATCTGCTGGCTGGTTTCTTGGAGAAGGAGGGACTCTACATGATGAACTCCTTCTTTAAGAAACGCGAGCACAGAAAATGGACTTGGATGAGTCCTGACGGTGCAACTAAAAACGAGATCGACTTCATCATGTCGACGAAGAGACATATATTCAACGATGTTTCTGTGATCAGTACAGTTAAAACCGGAAGCGATCATCGCTTGGTAAGAGGCACGTTGAATATATGTCCTAAGTTAGAACGCTCGCGACTGATGAAGTCTACGCTCCGACCTGCACTCCATCTTCAAAACCCCAAGAGCTTTCAGCTGGAACTCCAAAACCGTTTCGATTGCCTAGGCGATGATGTGGACGTATTCAACGACGGGTTTGTGGAAGCTGTCCATAGCGCTGGGTCTAAGTTTTTTAAGGCCCAACGGACAAATAAGACCAGAAAGCTCTCAGACTCCACTCAGGAACTAATGGAAAAAAGGAGTGAACTGGTTCTACAATCCTCAGTTGATGCGACTTTATACCGGCAGCTCAACAGACAGATCTCTAAGTCCCTCAAACGCGATATGCGCCAATTCCGTACCAAGTGTATAGAAGAAGCCATCGAGCGGAACAAGGGTTCTAAAGTTTTTGCAAGGGATCTGTCTGTTGGGCAAAGCCAGCTCGCCAAATTAAAGACTGAGGATGGTAGAATCGTCACGTCCAAAACTGAGCTGCTGACTGAGATAGAGGGTTTTTATGGACAGCTGTACACGTCAACTAGCAGACCCGAAGTTGATCTAGCGGAAGACCTCAGAGCTAGACTGACCCGACACTACACAGAAGACATCTCGGACATCAGCCTGTGCGAGATTAGAATGGCTCTTGAACAGCTCAAAAATAACAAGGCACCTGGGGAGGACGGAATTACAGCTGAGCTTCTGAAGGCGGGTGGTAAACCGGTCCTTACGGCCCTTCAGAAGTTGTCCAATTCCGTCTTACTGGAAGGGAGAACGCCAAAGGCATGGAACAGGGGTGTGGTGGTACTGTTCTTCAAAAAAGGTGACAACGCTTTATTGAAGAACTACCGACCCATATCACTTCTGAGCCATGTCTATAAGCTGTTTTCAAGAGTCATTACGAATCGTCTTGCACGCAGGCTTGATGACTTCCAGCCTCCCGAACAAGCCGGTTTCCGAAGAGGCTTTAGTACCGTAGACCACATCCATACGCTTCGCCAGGCTATACAGAAGACCGAAGAATATAACCTGCCCCTCTGTTTAGCGTTTGTGGACTACGAGAAAGCCTTCGATTCGATCGAAACATGGGCTGTACTACAGTCTCTCCAACGGTGCCAAGTCGACTACCGCTATATCGAGGTGTTGAAGTGTTTGTACGAGAGCGCCACAATGTCAGTCCGACTCCAAGACCAGAGCTCGAAGCCTATTCTGCTGCAGCGGGGAGTTAGGCAGGGAGATGTCATCTCCCCTAAGCTGTTTACCGCTGCACTGGAGGATGTCTTTAAGACTCTGGACTGGAGAAGGCTGGGTATCAACATAAACGGCGAGTACCTCACTCACCTTCGATTCGCTGACGATATAGTAGTCTTGGCTGAGACCTTGGAGGACTTAAGTACTATGCTTGTTGACCTCAGTAAAGCCTCCGAGCGAGTTGGTCTTAAAATGAACATGGATAAGACGAAAATCATGTCAAATTCCCATGTAGCACCAACTCCCGTAATAATCGGAGACTTTACACTCGAAGTTGTAGACGAATATATATACCTAGGACAAACTATCCAGTTAGGTAGGTCCAACTTCGAGAAAGAGGTCAATCGTCGAATCCGACTCGGTTGGGCAGCGTTCGGGAAGCTACGACACATATTTTCGTCCAATATTCCGCAGTGTTTGAAGACGAAAGTCTTTGATCAGTGTGTGTTGCCAGTGATGACATACGGTACTGAAACGTGGCCGCTTACGATGGGCCTCATAAGAAGGCTCAAAGTCACCCAAAGGGCAATGGAGAGGGCTATGCTAGGAGTCTCTCTGCGTGATCGGATTAAAAATGAGACCATCCGCAGCAGAACCAAAGTAACCGAAATAGCTCTCCGAATCGCTAAATTGAAGTGGCAGTGGGCGGGGCACATTGCGCGTAGAACCGATGGCCGTTGGGGCGGGAAGGTTCTTGAGTGGCGGCCACGTACCGGAAGGCGTAGCGTGGGTAGGCCCCCCACAAGGTGGACTGATGACCTGGTGAAGGTCGCAGGAGTCCGCTGGATGCGGGTGGCGCAGGACCGGTCATTGTGGCAATCGTTGGGAGAGGCCTATGTTCAGCAGTGGACGTCTTTCGGCTGATATGATGATGATGATGATGATGATGAGGCCAAAACGCAGGGTCACCATGGCCGAAACCGGCTAGGATAGGAATTTACTGACTTTATAGTGCCTTCACCACGGGGTGAGTTTTTTTTTACTACTTTGACAAAGCTCGTTTTCGTATGCCTATGTTGATCAGGTTTCATTGTCTAATCATCGCAAATAAGACGACTATAACTGTCCAATGAAGTTAGTGGTAAAATGATACTTTTTATGTCACATTCATAACCTCAACCATCGTAGTTCGATTGGGTGAACATGTAACAATTTCGAAGAAAACCGCCTGATTACCTTAGACGTTGAAAGACAGCTACGTAAGGAAAGACCTAAGCCCTCCTACACGTACACATATAATGCAGCTGGTCAACTCTATTGCTCTGATTTCAGACGAGTATTTAAAACAAAGTTCGGCCTAGCCAGCCATATCAGCTGGCTTAGCACATGATTGGTGCGACAGTATGTCGCCGAGAGATAGATCTCCCGTCCTTCAGTAGCTACATTAAATAAAACCGGCCAAGTGCGAGTCGGACTCGCGCGCAAAGGGTTCCGTGCCATTATCAATTTATTATTAAAAAAATACAGTTACATCAACCTACTTCAAAAACTATAATTAAGAGGTAATTTAATCAAACCAAAAATCGTTGATAGAGTTTATTAATGTGCATAACACATATTTTTTTTAGAATTTTATATCGCGTAGTTTAAAAAATAAAGGGGGGGGGACACATTTTTCATACTTTGAGAGCTAATATCTCGAAAAGATTTGCTTAAATAAAAATAAAATGTATAAACCTTCATATCATTTTCAAAGACCTTTCTATTAATACCCCACACGCTTATATACAACTAAAAATTTTTTTTTATCCCCCAGTTACATGTATGGACGGCCCCCACCCCAATAGTTTTTTTTACAATTTAGTATCATCATCCTGTAGCGGTTCATACAACACATACCCTTACCAAATTTCGTTACTGTAGCATTTATAGTTTCCGAGTAAATTGGCTGTGACAGACGGACAGACGGACATGACGAATCTATAAGGGTTCCGTTTTCGCCATTTTGGCTACGGAACCCTAAAAAAGAGGGACGCATAGACTATCTCGCGGCGAGATACTGTCGCGCCAATCATGTGCTAAGCATACAGGGCTCACAGTAGACAACGTTCATAGGGTTTATTTGGGGTCGCCGTCAACGAAAACGATGAGGAGGACTACGTATATATAATATATACCTAGTTATGTCTGTTACAAATTACCAGTTCAAAGAGCTTCATCAAAGGTCTTGTAATACACTAGTAGAACCGAGATCCAATTTATTTCATGAATGGAACAGCTGTTCATTCATTAATTTTGTGTACTTACTATTCATAGTCATTCCCTTTTTTCGAATTCGCACATGTGGGCGTATTCCAAATTGGTGATCAATGGATGGTAATTGCTCCCGCCTACGCCACTTTATAATTACCAGAGAAAATAGATTTACAGGCCGTTGTCCCAATGTCGAAGATTATCGACTAACAAGTTACAGTAGCGATAAGCGGGACTTTCGGATCAATAAAAAAATCGCGTGTATCTACAGATTTTCTACTGTTAATCAATTTTTAGTCTATAGAGTCACGTGCTATTTCACGTACATTTTATTCTAAAATATAAATGTGATTGTACAGTCAACTACAAAAAGATGTATCCACGTTAGTCTTACAAAATGAAGTAAATTTTAATTTGCCATAATGAATTACCCTTGGTTAGTGACATTTCTAGTAGCAATCAAACCTTACATTATCATCGACCCGTTTAATATACAACAATAATGTATCCCACCATGTTCCCTCTTAATTTATACTTATAAACCTCTTTTATTATCTACCTATATGTATTGACAAATTTAGGTAAACTCCTAATGTTACAAAGAAATGTAACCAATAAATTTAAATTCAGAATAGAATCCAAACAAAACATTTTCAAATTTGGAAACAAAAAAGTCTAATAGAAATACCTACTCGGGTGAATGCAATAAATTATAAAGAAATTTTAGAAGATGTGTTGATGGATACATCTAAATATGTATTCGGAGACGGATTAATAACTTTGATACAGGATAATTTGTCAGTGTACAATTCGAGGATTGTCCAAATTTGGATTGAAAACCAGGACGACCTCCACCTAATTAAGCATCCACCAAAAAGTCCCGACAGGAACCCGATTGAAAACTTGTGGTGCTGAATTGGAACCCAACAGATATAAGAACTAAAGAAAATTTTAAATAACACGTGTTCCAAGGGATTACTATAGAGGGGATAACTTCTGCGAAAACTGTGTTCGTTGAATGCCCGATCGATTGCAGTCGGTAATTGATGCTGACGGTAGTTATAGTTATACAAGATATTGAGTCTTTGAATACATTATTTTATGTATTTGTTTTTGTTAAATTAAGGATTCGATTTTTTTGTTGATTTGATTATGTAAGAAAAATGTTGGTATCAAATAAATATCTTCCTCTTGCTAACTTTTCTTTGATATTTCATTCTGTAATTAGTTCGTTGAAAGCAGTTTTTGCAATCCAAATGGCAAACGTATTTTCCTAGCTAGCTTCGGCACCTACCGCTGAACAGCAGCAAACGAACTTTCTCTGTCACTCCAATTAGGGTATAATAAGAGTGACCGTGACAAGTTCCTTCGATTTGATGATTTCGGATTTCGCGGTAGCGGTCCTGTGGGCCTATTGCGAGCCACGAACGAAGTTTTGCCTCTTTGTCACACTTACGTTCGACATTGCAAGTACGAAAGAGCATAGTTCGTGGTTCGCAATAGACCCTCAGGTTATTACTTATAAAGAATATTTGATCCATAATATATGCGACATGCGACAAGGATTGCTTTGACGTCTGACTGACTGACAACTCACGAAAGCAGTGCAGACTTGTCACTGCATACATCTATCTCAGGTTATGGCAAACTATTCAAAATGGATTCATTTCTTTAGAATATTGAAATGTGACTTATATTTGTAATCATATTGTTAGGTAATAAATGAAGGTTGCAGGAGTACATTCATAGGAAGTTTGGTTGGATACATAATAACTGCACTTAAAACGAATCGATAATAGTGTAAGATTTGGTGAACACTGAAAATGTCACGAAGCAAGGGTAAATAATTGTTGCATACTAAAAGTTCCTTCATTTTGTAACACTAACGTGGATACATCTCTTTGTAGTTGACTGTACATTTACTCAGTGCGTACGTGAGCTTTTTCACTTATACGGACACCCAATTATTGTGAGATTAAAATACCTTACTTTCAGTCAGATTTGTAACGAAAATCCAGCACTAAAATTCAATGAAAACTCAGTTTTGGTGTTCATTTCTGTTCTTACGATATCGTCGTTTAGGCGGAGGTTGTCATATTCTTAGTAAGTTCCTTTCGAGATAGGTCACGTTCGGTAGATGCCACTTTCTGAGGATGTCATGTTCTGAGAAGGCCGCTTTCGGAGAGCGACTCGTTCTAATTACGTCAGATTCATATACCTATCGCCACTTTATGAGTTCGTCGCTTTCTGAGTTTGTCGCATTCGGAGTACGTCACTTTCGCATTTTACGGCGCTCCAGTGCGTTTCCGCAAGTTGACTCTTAAGAAACTAATGACCCTGATCAGGAATGGGATCGATTGGCATCAAAAAAAGAATGCAAAAAAATCAATCTAATTCTATGTAAAAAAAGATTTCGACTGTGGTGCTGGTGACCTTTCTAGTACAGTTTGTAGGTTGGCATGGTGATTGGTTTCAGAAAAAAACAGGAAAATGGACTTTCAAAAACTTGATAGGTAGGTATGTGATTTATTTAAGGTTTATTTTATATTATAGCAGGTTGAGTAAGGAAAACGACCAAAAATGGAACATTATTTTACGGAATAGCAACTTTTAGAAATGACAATTGACTTCCAAGTAAGTAGGGCGAGGGCGTTCATGGCAGGCCGCCTTACAGTCCGCCTCTATGCAGGATCGTGTAAACAGAAGACGGATACTATAACTACACCGTGTTTTTTCTTTATTTGAGTTAAATTCGTCACGTTGTTTGGTATGTTAATAAAAAGTTAACTGATATATTATTTTATAAAATTCGAAATTTTTTTTTCCAATTTTCATACATAATAAATAATAACTATAATAAGTCGATACTACGGTTTGCGAGAACATTTACAGTTACACAAAACGCGAGTGTCACGTATGACAGCATTTTCAAGTACGTTTAAGCATGCATGATATATTTTTTTTAGGGCTGATTTTTCAATCGCCAGATAAACTTATTCGTTGGTTAAAATTGTAACTAGGTATCCTTTTCTAAAGTCATCAGTCAAAACAGGATAGAGCTAGCGTTTATCTGACAGATACTGTTAACTGGCAATTGAAAAATCAGTCCTAAATCAACAGCTTTGCCGAAAAACTTTAGTATAGTTGTATATCCGGACATTTTTTTTGCATTATTTTTTGATGCCAATCGATCCCATTCCTGATCATGATCATTAGTTTCTTAGGAGTCAACTTGAGGAAACGCACAGGAGCGCCGTAAAATGCGAAAGTGACGTACTCCGAATGCGATAAACTCAGAAAGCGACGAACTCATAAAGTGGCGATATAAGAATCTGACATAATTAGAACGTGTCGCTCTCCGAAAGTGGCCTTCTCAGAACATGACATCCTCAGAAAGTGGCATCTACCGAACATGACCTATCTCGAACGGGACTTACTAAGAACATGACGACCTCCGCCTGTACCTACATTTTATTACAAACTACAAACCTGACTGCAAAGAAGGATTTTACACTTCTTGGGCCTGTCTAGTGATTTTGTAATTAGAGCCCAAAAAGACAAGAATCTGTGAAAATTGGGATCGCTAAGTTTTATTTGAAATACGCGAATTACAAATTTAAGAGACCTTTATAATCTCCAAAGATTCGAGTGTAATTAATTTATTACCAGTTTAAATTGTCATGGCAGGATTATGTTGCCAAGGAAGCTTGCAAAGGATTCGGCTTCTAAGCCGATTCTCAAGTCGACAAGATTGACGGATAGCTTGACTTAACGCTCCAAAACGCATGTAGAAACATAAACATCAGGATGCCTTGCCAAGTTGCTAATCGCTAACGCTTAGCAGCGTAACGTAGTTTTCCCTCTCTGTCACTTTTTCATATTAGTGCAACAAAGACAGCTAGCTGTCTTTCGTTTACGATTGGCGATTAAGCGTTAGCGATTGGCAACTTGTCTAAGCACCCAGATCAGATATATCGGAGCAGTCACGGTGACCACAAATATCTGAACAAGCACAAACTACTTGATAATAGACCAGGTGGGTCTACCGGGAACTACGGACTCCGCAAAGGTAGTATAGCCCGGATATGCCTTCAACAACTGCTCTGCTTTGAGTTCAAAACTATTAACAGTTTATGTCCCGTTAAATGAAAATAATCCATACAAATTTCACCCTCTACTGCTGTAGCCCCACGACATTCATGTAACACTATAAACGTTATTATTTTAATCTAAAAGTGTAAAACTGACAATTATTAGATTGTTCAATACTATACTTACCAGTTAATGCCCCGTTTATCTAGGTACCTAGGTACCCTCAGTTTTGAACTCAAAGCTTTGAGGGCAATTTCTGAAGGCTTATCCTGCTAAGCTCTTTCAAGGATTTGTCTCTATCAATCCAAAAACCAAAAAAAAAGATAATATAATGCTCACTCATTGAATTTTCAACTATTCGTGCTAAAATGAGCTTTGGTGACGAAAATAGAAAATCCCTTAGTAGGTCATCTAAGTCATCTATTTCTCTATCCCAAAACTCCACTGGCAACAGGAATACTGTCGTTTTTTGAATTATGAATTTGAACTATTCATAATCATCAATATCATCATCATCACCATTTCAGCCATTTATAGCCCACTGCTGAGCATATAGCCTAACGGTCTGACCAGCGACGGCGATGAGCAAGTACTTACGTTGGAGCGAGAGACCGATATCGCAAATCCCTCTCGCACGTATCGTTTCCCGCCTCAGTTTTGACCAATGTTATGGCCAAGTAAAACTTTGCGAAATAGACACCAATTCGTTAGAACTTTACTCTACCTGCCGTCACTCTGCCTACCAACATGTCCAGCCCAGTTTCAGTTGAGTTTGGTAACATTCATAATAACATTGAATAATACCGTAGCACGTATTTGACATTTGAGTTAGCTCGTGCCCACATATTTTGCTTCCAAATTATGGATATAATTAATTCATGTCGCAATCGCACGGAATTTCAAGGAACTTTCGAGTTTTAGCAGAAGTTGTTACAAATTTCAAGCCGATTTGAAAGGCTTTTGAATTTGAGTAAATAATTAAATACAGAGTGAAAGTGTTAAGTTATTAAATTCGATTGAATTCTGTTGGTATTAAGAAGGTAAGTCGATTGCAAAAAATGGCTTAGTGAAAATATAAATCATGGTCGTTTCCATCGTGTTATGAGTACCTATTACGTACTAGTCATACAAAGTACCAGCCTATTATGGGTAACTTCATACCACAAAAATGTATACATTTTTGCATTCGACCCAGATATTTTAAAGACGGGTCTTAATCGCGTAAACTTACGTTTAATTATATCCTGACGTTTTGGGCATGGCGTTACACCCGTGGTCGCAGGCAGACGAGAGAATGAAGAACACCTTCGAGCTGCGCGGGTTTTTCGAACTACCCGCACTTGATCTTGAA
The DNA here is from genome assembly GCA_025490895.1 of Thaumatotibia leucotreta. Taxonomy (NCBI): domain Eukaryota; kingdom Metazoa; phylum Arthropoda; class Insecta; order Lepidoptera; family Tortricidae; genus Thaumatotibia; species Thaumatotibia leucotreta. The sequence goes on along the minus strand of JALPQI010030535.1, from coordinate 255,944 downwards.
CGTAAGTTTACGCGATTAAGACCCGTTTGTCTTTAAAATATGAGTGATAATCGTAAAAGTTTAAATCAAAATATCGACCCAGGTATCGCCAGTATCGATAGTCCTAAAAATTGTTTCTTTATAAGTAAAATAAATTGACTAGTATATTTATGTACCTAGTATAGTACCTACTAGCAAATTCGGGGCACGTTGTAAAGATTTGATATGGATAAAATAAGATTTAAACACGGGAATTCCATTTATTTATTTTATTTTTATACCTATTACTTTACTGTCTGCGTATGTATTATAAAATCCATACCTATATTATAAATTGTTATTACGAATTTGTATATTTTAACCAGAACCACTTAAAACTACTTGAGGTGTCATTTACTTCGAAACATTTATTATGTTTGAAACTGCGCGAAATGGAAAAGTTTCTTTGTGAATATTTAAGTGACAAATGGGAATAACTTCTGTGTGCTTGTTTCTGTCGACTTTCATATAATTTTCTTGAAGTTATGAAAAAGGACATTAATTTTGGTCGTTGCAAATTCTTTACACAATGGTATTCAAATTATTAAAGTGTCACTAACCATTCTTTGATAGAAGATTGATGATGGGCAGCAGTGTCATTATAGTGGATACATTACTGCGATCGCCAATCCGCTTGCCCAGCGTGGCGATTATGGGAATTTACTTCCTAATGCGTATATACACATAGTTAATAGGAGAGGCCTACGTCCAGCAGTGAACTGAGATAGGCTGATGGTGTGGTGAGATTAAAATCATTCAATAATCAATGGTGAGCGTTTTCCAGTTATCCGAGTTTATTTGTTTTCCATTTTGATGGTCTCCGCAACTCAGTTCGTAGTAACCCTGCCTGCGGAGATCGAGGTCCCGGGATCAAGTCCCGGTGGACCCCTATTTATGAATTTATCACAAAAATATTTCAATTTGTTCTTTGGGCACGTTTTCTTTGTATTTAAGCATCTATACAGGGTGTAAGTCTAATACGGGCGAAGCTCTTAACGGGTGTTAGTTTACGGCATAATAAGTACATTCAAATAACTCTTACTTAAAATTAGAGCAACTAAAATTTTCATACAAAATAATTCGGCGCGCAATGTAGAGCAACATACGCAAGTTAAACACTCGTTGACAGCTAATTTCAAAAGCAGATGACATAACTGCCATATCAACAATAACAAATGTTCGTACTTACATTGCTGCTTCGATAATCTTAAAATAATTCTGTGGGGTCATAATTAAGAGTAACTTTAAAACAACCTTGTAATCCATGATTACACTAATGAATCCCATGCCTGGTTTAATTGATCGCCCGTATTAGATTTACACACTGTATATTATGTATTTGTATATCGTCGACGTGGTACTGCAATCGGTTTGCATAAAATTGTGGTCAAGTTAGCCATGAGCAGAATTATTAAATATTGATATGATAAAATATTTGCAGTTTATTAACACAAGTAAGCTAGAGCACTTCCACGAAAAATCATATCTCATTGCGATAAAATTTATTATTGTTAACTTTCTAGTAATATACATTCACTTATCCCTAACAGGTAGGTATATCATTATACGAGACCTAATTGGTAAATAAGAAGAATGCCAAACATCTTCAATTTTGATTGATATTTTTCGTCTTCAAACTGTTTTATTCTACGGTTACACAGATATATACCAATTATTTTTCTCCAATAAATATCATTACAGGCAATTACTTAACCTTTAAGTAAATTCGGTTCACTAAGTACGCCGTTCATTTGAATTTAACAAGTAAATAGTTTCATCCTGTAAACTCTAACAGAACTGAACCAAATTAAAATGGGACCACTCGGTATGCATCATCTTTCAAATAAAAAAAAAACCATCAAAACCAGTTTACTCAGTCGGAAGTTCTGAGGTAACAAATGAAGGGTCCACGGAAAAAACATGTCCAGTGCCTAAAAAAATCAGGGGAAATTAACACCTTATTCTGTTAAAAGTAAGGTGGTTTTTCTTTCTGCAATTTGAATTGACTAGACATTTTCTTTCCGTGGACCCTTCAAATATAAAAAAGATACAGTGGATTTGAGAACGTGCTCCTTTTTTTGAAGGCGGTTGAAAAGAACTTTTTACTGCTTTAGGTCTTCTGTGATTATTAATTACACTGCCTTTATTTTGAAATTATTTGTAACCTATTTCATAGATTCAACAAATCTATAAGAGTTCATAGGTATTTTTGGGTCATTAACTTTTGGGGACACACTCACCGTTTATTGAAACGGAATATCCTATTTTACGGGATCTTGACACAATTTATTGAGTTAAAACAAATAATGACCATTGCGCAAATCAAAGAAGGTTACAGCTTAATTTAATATTCAAGTAAGCTTTGAACTTGTTTACCCCATTAGAAGAGAAGTTGTGTCTGATGTCCCAGAGTGAAGATTAAGAACCTGGTATATGATAAAATGATTTTCTACCCTCCGGCCGGCAAACAGCACATTGCCGGCCACTTCGCTAAACTAAGTTGCCGCCTGCCGGCTCCGTTAAGCAGAAAAATAGTATACACACCTCGGCCGTTAAATGAGAAAGCCTCGGATCACAAGAGCTTCGCCTCGGCCTACAATTACACGTCATCTGAGACATTTCCCACTTAAAGGCCTTGGCATAATAATCTACTATTCTGAATAAAGTACTTTATAAAGAAGATGGTCAATAAAAATTGCCGGTGGTAATTTTCTTGATTCCATACAACAAGAGATAGACATACGAATAATGCTGCGAACTGAGCAATGAAGGCCTACCAGGCCCCCGTACCACAAAACTTTACAAGCGAACAATTCTACAAAATTGTCAACTTCTTGTATGGGACTTTATACAATTTTGTAGAATTGTACGCTTGTAGTTTTGTGGTATAGGCCACAGGTCGCAGCGAAATAGTGAAGATGGGATATGGATCTCCTACAGGCTTAGTCAAGATGCTATTCTTATACGATAAGCGATACCTAAGTCACGTGACTTTAGTAATCTTTGGAGATAATGGTCACGTGACTTTTCGTTCGAATCTGTCATTCTCATACATGTATTGGGTACCTACTTATCGCTTATCGTATAGGATGCAGACGTACTGCACCAGCTAGTACAAATTGTACAAAATAATTCAGACCGCGATATAAATAAATCAAAAGGGGATGACATAACTACATGCATAGCCAAGATACCATTCTGCAATGCGAATGTATTAAGGTGCGTTTAAACCAAAAGAGCATTCGCTGTTCTAGCGCCCGTTCTACGAAATTAACCAATCACGATTATCACTCATATTTTAAAGACAAACGGGTCTTAATCGCGTAAACTTACGTTTAATTATATCCTGACGTTTCGGGCATGATGTTACACCCGTGGTCGCAGGCAGACTGGCGAGAGAATGTATCAACACCTTCGAGCTGCGCGGGTTTTTCGAACTACCCGCACTTGATCTTGATTATTCACTTCTAGGCTAGGGTTGTCACTATAGGTCTACACACAACACTCACAACATCCAAAGGCTTTAAAATAAACGTAAGTTTACGCGATTAAGACCCGTTTGTCTTTAAAATATTAACCAATCACGTTTCGATCGAATTTCGTAGAGTGGGAGGTTAGAACAGCGAATGCTCTTTTAGTTTGAACGCACCTTTAGAATGTCAGATGCGAATAAAAAGTTATGTAACCATTTCCGTATATTATAATGGTCACGTGACTTATCGCTTGTCGTATACGATTTGCCAAGGCCTGCTGAGTGCTTAGACAAGTTGCCAATCGCTAGCGCTTAATCGTCAGTCGTAAAAGAAAGGCAGCTAACTGTCTTTGTCACACTAATATGAAAGAGTGACAGAGATGGAAAACTACGATACGCTACCAAGCGTTAGCGATTGACAACTTGGCTAAACATCCTGATCTGAAAATTTGAAATTACTTAGGTATTAGCTATGGGGTCATTTTGAACTGTAACATCAAAATTAATGATTACACTAGCAAATATTATTCCTAGTTTAATTTACCGCCCGTATTCGATTTACACACGGTATAGAGCAGCATATTTATACAAAATGAAAGGTCCACGGAAAGAATATGTCTAGTCAATTCAAATTACAGAAGGAAAACCCACCTTACTTTTAACAGAATAAGATGTGAATTTGCCCTAATTTTTTTAAGTATTGGACACTTTTTTTCCGTTGACCCTTCAAATATATTTTTTTGCCGAATGCATTTTTTTTTAACTATTCATTCATTTCTAAAATTGTCGCTATGATTGTTCGGTTACGTATTTAATTATTACAAAATTCATGTGTCTTACCGCTTAACTCCGCTTCGAGTGAATGCAATTTGTGTTGTCAACCCGAGTAGAAGACATGATACTATTACAGTTACTGGCTAGTCGTTTGATCGGAAGTGTAACGTGACATTTGCAGACGCGTATCCAAGGGGGACGAGCGGCGGTAGGGGGGTTATTTGCAGTAAAAGTGTACCTTTTAATTTTTATATGCGATCATGGACTGTAATACACCATTTTCTACGAACAAATAAAGCATGGAAGCCGCACGCCATACAAAATTGCCTTTCAAAAACAGTCCTGAATTTTAATTGACAAGTGTCACCCCCGCTTCAATGCGTTACGATAATGAATTTGAATGTCAACCTATAATAACGTAACTCTTTATAGGGCACCGGTCTCTAAAACGACCACCCTATAGCACTATATTTTTGTATTTTTTTCTTGTACAGAATTTTTCGTACTATATGATGGCGTTGAGGCTTGAACCCACGATTTTTTTGAGTCTTGCCCGTTAAAGGGTTAAACCGCCATTTATAAATGGTTGTGATTGGTCCGTCAAAGTTTTGATTGGCGATATTCTATAAACATTTGTCAAAGATGTTGCGCCGAAATATGCGCGGTGTTAAGAAAAGCGATGTCCTGCCCATCTTGGCACAATTTGAACAATTGTGTTTGGGGGCATTTTTGAGCTGGCGTTAGACGTCCATGTTATTTATATAATTATGGTCGCAGACCATTTTACTCGGCATCGTGTGTACTTTTCAGTTATGAAACAAAAAAGTATGTCTTTAATGTCACGAAAATAAGTATGTAAATTGAGATTACTCAGTTTAGTTACTCCCATACTAAATGTATGAAACGAAATGTAACGAAACTGGTAAAAAAATCTCAAATTCGTTACAGAATTTAGAGATATACTTTTTTGTTAACTGAAAAGTACGCACGATGCCGAGTAAAATGGTGTTATACAGTCCATGATCGCACATAAAAATTAAAAGGTACACATTTACTGCAAATAACCCAGGGGCAATGGGGGCACTTGACACTAGACTTAGATATGCCTAGGTGCTGTTTTTTATCGACTGGAAAAATAGATTTCCGTATAAATGACTATCACATTATAAGTCAATGCCCCCTGAACATAATCCTGGATCCGCGCCTGGACATTTGAAATAGTATCATCATCATATCAGCCGAAAGACGTCCACTGTTGAACATAGGCCTCCCCCAAAGATTGTCACAATAACCGGTCCTGTGCCACCCGCATCCAGTCCTTCACCAGGTCATCAGTCCACCTTGTGGGGGGCCTACCCACGCTGCGCCTTCCGGTACAATTCCGCCACGCGAGAACCTTCCCGCCCCAATATGATATAGTATATTAAACATCAAAAGGTTTTTACACTACTTTCTTTCTTACAGGTTCTATAAGCCAAAAAAGAAACCCTACAAAATAGTGTATTGTGTTTGCTCTATCGTTTGATAATTAAATTACGCTGTACATCATTTTTTTTTCTTTTGTACAGCAATCAATATACACAGAACTTTGTAGGTAATAACGAACAAACGAACAAATAAAATATGGAAGCCGCACGTCGTACTAAATTACCTTTCAAAAACAGTCCTGAATTTTAGTTGACAAGTGTCACCCTCTCTTCAATGCATCACGATAATGAATTTCAATATCAACCTATAAAATAGTTGTGATTGGTCCATCAAAGTTTTGAACGGCTATATGTATTCTATAAACTTTTGTCAAAGATGTTGCGCCGAAATATGCGCGGTGTTAAGAAAAACGCTATGTCCTGACCATCTTTTGAGCTGGCGTTAGACGTCCATGTTATATCATGGTCGCAGTAATACTAATAAATGTATTAATTTGTATTAAGTCCGCTATATAACTGCTCTGCAATTTGGTGGAATTTTAATTTAAGGTTTCTTTTGTAATTCGCTCGCTCCATTCTTGCCTGCGTCCATTCATTCCTCTTTTGTCATTATTCAAAACTAAACAAAAATAATATCCACCTCATCATTAGCCTATAACACTCCACTGCTGGAAATAAACCTCACCTATAGTACGGTCAAATCGTACATAATTTTACTCTAAACTCGCAAATCAAGTAGTATCGCTGCATTTTTGGTAGGACAGTATAAAACCATATTTTGCAAGCAAAAAAAAGTTGTGCTAGCTGGGTAGTACGTGAAAAACTGCGAAATTTAGGGCCATTTTTTAGTTTCTGATTTTTATTAAAAAAACCTTACGTTTTTTGATATCATATGTAAATAAACGTTTAAAGACTAATAAATTTCCAACAAGTTGAGCTAACATGCATTACCGTAGGTCTTATAGTTTCAGAGATTCGAGACTTTAAAAAGTACCCCTTTTTGTAAACTAGATAAAATTTTGTGTTTTGCTAACGTTTTCGACTTAATATCGCCTCACCTAATTATGCTACGAAAAACATGCAATAATGACCTTATAGCGCACTTAATATTCTTTAATTTAAGAATAAAATTAGGTCAGTGAACTTTGTAGTTGAAAGTATAAACCCGAAATTCCAAAGGCAGGAGGCCCGCTATCTAAGTTTTTCATACAAATCGCAAGTCGAGTTGCAAAGCTGCAATTTTGGTATATTATAAAGGCCTTATAGATATATACAAAAATGCATATTGAAAGAAAAACAAAAAAATAATTTGGGCATAGGACGTAAAAAACGGAAAAAAAATTCGCACTTTTTTTAGTTTTTGACGTTTAACATAAAATATATTATCTTTTTGATGCTGATTGCTATAAAACTAAGAAAGAACATTAAATTTGAAAGGATTTGAGCTACGTTGCATCACCGTAAGTTATATATATTTTGAGATACGACATTTCATAAAGTGCCCTTTTATCAAAACATAAACAAATTTTAGGTTACATTAAAGCTATTCACTAAATATTGGCAAAACGTTCGCGCTAAGAAAAAAAAGTAATTGTAGATAATAACTACATTAAATTTGGAACAAATTGAGCCGATAACAATTACTGTAAGTCTTATAGTTGGGGGTATACGAGGCTTCAAAACATGCATTTATTTTCTTAACTTAATGAAGGGCACATTTTGAAATGTCGTATCTCTAAATCTATATAATTTAGGGTAATGCAAGGTAGCTCAAATCCTTTCAAATTTAATATTCTTTCATAGTTTTATAGCAATTAGTATCAAAAAGTAATAGTTTTTTAGTTAAACGTCAAAAACTAAAAAAAGTCCGATTTTTTTTCAGTTATTTACGTCTTATACCTAAATCCTTTTTTTGTTTTCTTGTAATATGCATTTTCGTACGTCCCTATTAAAGCCTATATAATATACAAAAATTGCAGCTTTGCAACATGACTTGCCATTTGTATGAAAAACTTTGATAGCGGACCTCCTGCTTTTTGAATTTCGAGTTTTTAGTTTCAATTACAAAGTTTACTGACCTGATTTTACCCTTAAATGAAAAAATATTAATTGCGCTATAAGATAATTATTTCATGTTTTTCGTAGCATAATTAGGTAAGGCGATATTAAACCAAAAACGTTAGCAAAACTCAACATTTTATCAAGTTTACAAAACAGGGTACTATTTGAAGTCTCGAATCTCTGAAACTATAAGACCTACGGTAATACATGTTATTTCATCTTGTTACAAATTCATTCATCTTTAAACGTTACCTGATACATATTGTCAAAAAACGAAAGGCTTTTTTTATAAAAATCAGAAACTAAAAATAGACAGTAAATTTCACAACTTTTTTTTGCTTGCAAAATGTAGTTTTGTACTGCCCTATGGTGTCTAAATAACATACCAAAAATGCAGCTTTACTACATGTTTTGCGAGTTTAATGTACGATTTGACCGTACTACTATTACTTATGCGTATATTATTCCGTGGTATGAACGCATTATTTAGTAGATAATATCCATAATCGCCACGCTGGGCAAGCGGGTTGACGATGGCAAATGTGTTGGCGATAAATAATGCGTTATGAAGTTATCCTTTACACAGTTCTGACCTAATCCAGCCATAACAAACTAAACCTTTTCACCCTTAAGAATTATCTGTTCCCTTTCTTCCACTTAAGCGGGCACCTAAATTAAGTCAACCTTGAATTAAACGGTTCGTTAGTCAACCGGCTCTTATTTAATTAGCAACTGTAAAGCTACACCTTTGATTAGGACCAGTATTTGGAAGCCACTGAATAAATACCGGGTATTTTATTTACAATTTACAAGCTTTTTTGTTATTTTTTTTTTAGTTTCACCTGTCCCGTTGTCTGTCGTTCTACTTAAAGTTGATTCACTTCCCGGTTTCCGATTGAGCTGAAATTTAGAATGCATGTATAAATCGGATGACAATGCAATGTTATTGTGACATAGAGCTGATCTGATGATGGAGCTGGAAGGTGGCCATAGGAACTCCGTAATTAAATGATGCAACCCTATCGAGTTTGAGCTCATTAGATTCGTCTTGACAAGTACTTTGATACTATATGGTAACCAGGGTCTGATGATGGAGCCGGAAGGTGGCCATAGGAACTCCGTAATTAAACGACGCAACCCCATCTAGTTTGAGCTTATTGGATTAGTCTTGACGAGTACTTTAATACTATTATGTTAACCAGGGTCTGATGATGGAGCCGGAAGGTGGCCATAGGAACTCCGTAATTAAACGATGCAACCCCATCTAGTTTGGGCTCATTAGATTAGTCTTGACGAGTACTTTGATACTATATGGTAACCAGGGTCTGATGTTGGAGTGGGAAGGTGGCCATAGGAACTCCGTAATTAAACGATGCAACCCTATCGAGTTTGAGCTCATTGGATTAGTCTTGACGAGTACTTTGATACTATATGGTAACCAGGGTCTGATGATGGAGCCGGAAGGTGGCCATAGGAACTCCGTAATTAAACGACGCAACCCCATCGAGTCTGGTCTCGTTTGATTCGTCTTGACTTGTCTCTTGCTTTCGTCCCATATTAATTATATATGATTGATTGGATGGATGACCCAATGCTAAGGTAAGCACGTGTCGAGGGCTGAATGGTATGAGGGTGTATAAACTAGGGCTCTCGGTCGTGTCCGGGTTTCGTGTACCCGTTTCCGTGTACCCGTTTCTTTGCTACCGGGAAACGGGTTTCTTACCCGTTTGGAACGTGTAATTAGGAACCGTGTAATTAAGACCCGGATACCCGTGTCTGATCCGCCCTCAATGTGTAGTGGCACTGGCAATCTAAAACATAGGTTCATAAACATCGGTTTTATATTTGAACAAAGTATTGAACCGCTTTTAACCACTAACAAAGAAAATTTCTAGCTGCGTAATTCGTAAAAAACTTCGAATTTTTCGGTAGGTATTGTTTTGTTTCTGACTTTTTACCAAAAAAACATAGGCTTTTCGAATATTCAATTGCAATGGATCCACAAGACTCAAGCTTGGAAACGTTTCTAACTTGGAAACGTTTCTAAGTGGAAACGTTTCTTGGCGTTTCGTGTCGTTCGGGTTCTTAGTACCGCCGGTGTTAAGGATTCGTGTACACGTGTCTGCGGGTAACACGGATACCGGTAGCCCTAGTATAAACATGTCTTGCCGCTAACGTTGCGTCTCAGGGTACCAGGGCGAACCCTGTTGTATTTTAGCCCTTATCCCTCTACAACGGACCTCTGGGGGGATGGGCCGTTATTTGTCCTATACTCATGGGAATAACATGAAGAAAACGGAAATAGCACAAGATCAATTAATTGATGGATCAAATAAGAATGATCAGATTGATATTAATAAAATAATACACACGGACATTAACAAAACAGGAGGTCTTCCAAAAGAACTAGAAATATATTTGTTGGTGCTAAAGTTATGTTGAGGTCTAACGTTGACATTACTAAGGGACTTGTGAATGGAGCAATAGGTCACATCACTGAAATCATATGGCCGTATTACAGACGTGCTCAACTATACGATAGCGATGTACCATCGGTTCGCGTAGACTTTGGTAACGATGGCATTCACATAATACACCCTTAATCAGTTCAATTTCCTGCTAAATTTAATCACGGCACAGCTGAAAGACGAATGCTCCCGATTGTCTTGTCTTCGGCTTCAACTGTGCATAAAATGCAGGGAACTAATGTAGATCATGCTGTTATTTATCTAGGCTCCAAATTGTTCGCTGCTGGTCAAGCTTATGTAGCTATAAGCCGAGTTAGGTCTTTAGCAGGTCTTCAAATCGAAGAACTTGACTGCTCCAAGTTGACGTCGAAGAAACCTTGTAATGTTGATGCATTAAAAGCAATGGATAGAATGAGGAACGTTACAAATAACTAACAAGTGATTACATAATTTCAACATTATTGATATTTAAATCAGTACATATTACGTATCATGTGAACGAACTACGGACTTCATAACGGAATAACGCTGCTACGCGCTGCGAACTATGTCGTAGTAAATCTCGAATTAAAAATAGAGGTACTAAAAAGTTAAAAATAAAATTAAAGAAAAAAAAACCTTTTTAAAAACAAGCTTTTATTATTTGTTTATAAAATGAACTAAAATGTTAAAAATAAATTAACTCTAAAAAGAAATATAACACTTTGTAACTTGATTATAACCTTTAACGACAAATAAGCGTCTTCGTCTAGGACAAAATAATTCCATATTGTACAAATTTATTTAATTTTAACACTAAAACTTTTCACCATACATAATTATTCAATCTCGTCCCCCCTCTTTATCATAGTCCCCATTTATAAATGAAAGCGTGTTACATTGTGATAGCTTGAGGAAAATGTTGTGTTGTATTAAATGTAACACGCTCTCATTTATAAATGGGGACTATGATAAAGAGGGGGGACGAGATTCAAGTAAGCAGTAAATATTCAAGTAAATATATATATATTAAAAATATAAAATAAAATAAATATGTATACATAATTATATTTGCTTGAATAATAAAATAATATATTCAATGGATTATGCAGGTGGCTTATGATGGTCACGCATTTGCCGTTTGTCGTGCTACTCGTAATTTTTGCAATTTCATACTTGTTAGAACGTGGCCTACTACCGCGAAAATCGAAATCCGTAAATTTCGGGGATTTTTCTCTGTCACTCCAACGAAGGCGTCATTAGAGTGAGAGAGACAAATCCTCGAAATTTGCGGATTTCGAAGTTCGCGGTGACGGTAACAACGACAAACGATTAAACACGAGACCATAATAAGCCTACAAGTTGATATATTTTTAATATGCTCGTAAATAGGGTACTTCTTCGCGTAGCACATTGCGATACAGCGAGGAAATGCCGCCAGCATTCTCGGCACAATGCCACAGATAGACATATTTTAAAATAACGAATAAATCGATTAATCCGACTGCAAAAAAATAGGTAGCATTTAAATGAAATGAAAATTACCCTTATTTGGTAAAACAGCCTTATCACAAAAGAATAATATTCATACTTATAGTAAAAATGCCTCCCATAAGTTATCTTTTAAAAAATCTGTACGCTCTTTCTTTGCTAGCAGAATTAAAATAGTTTAGAGTCTCTGATTGTTTGTTTCGTCCTCTTCTATATGTATATATTTTATGTATGTATGTATGTATATAGTAATTATATGGAGTGTATAATATATGTAATGTATCTATTTATATATGGAATATATATGTTAGTTCGTGCATAAGTGCTTCTTTTTAGTAAGTATTTTATTATTTTAGTTGCACCGCCCACAATCTCTCTGCTTTGCCTAAAGGTTGACTGGTAGAGAATGCCTTATGGCATTAAGTCCGCCTTTTGTACGTCAAGTTTTTTTCTATTGTGCAATAAAGGGTAAATAAATAAATACTTGTTACAATAAAATCCAAAAACGAAAAACGGATTTGCATCGAAGCAGGCATTGCAACGACACTGATTATCAGTGGTCCTTGAAACTCTTTGGATTACATGTAGGTGTACCTACAATCCTAATTAAATAAATTAGTCACGGATATTTTAAGAATTGTTCATACAGATCCTATGGAAAAACGATTAACCGTTTCCGCTTTGCCCCCATACTAAAAATTGTTCAGTATTGCCTAATATTTTATTAAATCTTAAAATATCCAGGAGTAAATTCTTAGCACCCTATAATTTTAAGTATTTTAAACATTTCATGTTACGAATATTTCATGATGTTTGCTCTTAAAGCAACAAGTGTCCGTTTATAAAGATCAAACTGTACCCAAGTCGAGTCGTAAGATATTACTAACAAGAGCAGAAACTTTAAATTGCAAAACATTATATCTATTCGTTACATCAAAGGTTATATTTCATTCAAGGGCCATTTGTTATTTTCTTGTTACTTCCAATCGTCCGCCTGTAATGTCTGAAAAGATGTGGGTAGTTCTATAGACTGAAAATGGAACTAAATTCTGATAAAATAAGTCTTTAGAGCCAGAGAGCTTTTTCACTTTTTGGTTTTTCACCCAATTAGCATGAAATTAAAAAACGTTAATTTTAATCAGGTTCCTAACGACAATTAAAGGGTGTACCGATAAAAAAATGTACCTATATTTGAAATAATAAAATCGCGTCCATGTTGTTAGGTAGCTATAATTTCATTAGTTATAGTCGATATTTAACTAAGCACTAGTGACAAGTGCATTTTTGCTCCCGTCATCCGGGCTTTGAACATAACACAATAAAATAAAGTAGGTTAATGTCAGGTCGTTATAAGATATATTTGGGTTCAGTGACAGATTCAGGTGGTTATTTGCGTTGATTAATGAACATTATACTTATCTAAAAAGTACGAATTGTTTGTTTACATTTAGACTATAGTATACTAAAAGTGGCGACCACGCACTGGACGGCGCAGCGTGGGTAGGCCCCCCACAAGATGGAGCGACGACCTGGTAAAGGTTGCGGGTGTCCAATGGATGCGGACAGCTCACGACCCATCTTTGTGGAACTCTCTGGGGGAGGCCTATGTCCAGCAGTGGACGTCAATTGGCTGATGATGATGATGATGATGATGATACTAAAAGAACAGACTAGTTTTTGCTCTGATTGTTTGAGGGAGGGTTATAAGGTATATTTGGCTAAATCTGTCCTAGATTGTAGAAATACCCGTTATGATATTAAAATCATAAAAGGGTCTCCTTCCGACTCTTTCTGTTGATTCTTCTTTAACTGTTTCCTTTGAGCTACCTACTGTGTTTGTTCCACTTTTGAAGAGTAATAATAATGCTCGTTTGACTAATGTAGGTCAATAAGAAACTTATAACGAAAAAGATGTCTGTGAAGTTATGAAATATAGAAAACAGTAATGAACATAAGTAGATTATTTTGCCTGTTCTAAATATTATTCTGGCTAAGTTTTAATTACAATGTTGTATTTCTGTGTGTATTTCATAATGGATCGATAAAAATAAGCACAAATCAATTGCGTCAAATTACCTTAGTTTGTACAAGGTAAGCCATAGTTATATTGGTTATATCAAAAATCCTTTATGACTAGCCAACCAATTTAATAATTTGGAGATTTCCGAAACCGATTGATATTTTTTAAAATTAAATTTTTAGCCTATTTTACGATCCTCGGATAAATATATCCGTCAGATACAATTAAAATTATGCTTTTCGACAGGTATACGAAACCTGGGCAGCATTGTGGACTAGAGTGGTGGAACGGAAGCAGACGTAGAGGCCCGGATAAACAAGGCTAGAGCCGCCTTCGGCCAGCTAAAACCGGCATGGAACTCCTCTACCTTGACAAGAAGAACTAAAGTGAGGATCTTCAACTCCAATGTAAAGGCCGTGTTACTGTACGGGTGCGAAACCTGGTTCGTCCGCAAAGACCTAACGGCAAAACTTCAAGTGTTTGTGAACAAATTCTTAAGGAAAATACTGCGCATCTTTTGGCCTAACTGGACCACAAACGCTCAGCTATGGTATCACCAGGCAAACACCCATACAGACGGAGATACAAGCACGAAAATGGCATTGGATTGGCTATATTCTCAGGAAGCATAACAACCACATGTCCAAAATAGACCTGAACTGGAAAATGCTCGGCAAGCAGAAACGTGGTCGCCCTAAATTCACTTGGCGCCGATCCGTGGATCGGGTGGGATGAGGTGACCCAAACTGCCCAGGACTGAAGTCAGTGGAAGAAAATTATTCAAGCCCTACACCCCAACAGATGATAACAGGATGGTAAGAAGAAGAAGAAGACAGGCACACTAAAGAAAAATACAGGTACCTAATATTTATCTAACAGGTATATTTTATACAGGAATGAAACAGGCCCTTAGCTATTCTAATATTTTTGGTAACGACCTGTGTCACCGACCTCGAGAAAAATGTTGAATAATACATTTACAAATAACTACAGATCACATATAATTATTAACAGTATCAGACTAAAAAAAAACAAAAAAGATAATAGTATTTTATGCTACCCTTGTTTAAGAGAGGTCGAAAAAGGTGAGTGGCGTTATTACTTAAAGACGCCACGAGCATTTTTTGACTCAGTTAAACAATGATGCATACAATACTTTTTCTATGACCACTCACTTATTTTTAAATAAAATTGTAAATTTGAGAAATATTCTTTATCGAACACAATTTTTTTAATAATCAAGGTCGGGCGGGATACGTCAAAATTAAAAAGAAAGCTCCTTTGTGGTTTACTATCCATCAGAAATGACATTTAAAATTAGGTTGGTAGCCATGTATTGCATTACGTCTTGTATAAACGAGGTGTCTTAAAATCCAAAAACGCATTGCGTGTATGCCCGGATGCGTTTATAGGGAATACACAATATAGACTTATCTTGACATCTATAAGGTTGGGGCTTAAAGGTGTGTTCACGGCCCTGTAAATGACAAATAAAAGTACGGGAGTAGAAAAATGTAGCAACGAGATTAACTAGTACCTACCAACCAGTACCTATAAACCAGTTAGTAAAAAACCTTTCAGCTGTATTACATGTATTATTTCCACTTTGCAAACAATAAAACAATGAAGTTAAGCGTAATTCATTATTACGAGCCCACCAGTTTTAATTAGGGCTGTCCCTAGCAGTAATTAATTTTGAAGACAGGGTACATTTATAGACGGCAATTTATACTTTAGCCTATTACTATTAATTAATATCTGGCCGACCGGCGTAACGTTGTTAGTCTGTGCGGAAAATGAAGGCACTTTATAAACTAATTCTCCCTTGTAAATTGATCTCAGCAAGTAGGCACTGGTCTCTCCGCAAGCTACTAAGCTATGCACTATGGGCTATAAACACGAACAAAAGATACGCACTCCCGTGTAAAAAAAAAGAGACATGGCGATACTCGCTCCGTGGTGATAGCTGATAGCTGGGCGAGTATGCCGCTTGCGGTGAGAACAGTGCCTTATTTACCTACCTTAAAATTTAACGAAATCTCTGATGGCGTATTAAAAGATAAATTACATTAATGTAAATATTAAAATGTATAAGAGCTAAAAGGTTAAATACTTTTTACTTACAACCTCGAATACAAGAACTAATCGCGAAAAAATAATTTGAAAATTTTTTGTCCCAATTTAATCAAAAATATAATTCTTAGTATCTATATAAGCCTTACAATGTAACATTTCATCAGGACTTGTGACTGTGTTAGCCGCTTTAGATGTATATCTACAATCTTTTTAATAAAACACACATCAATCCTTATGTTGTTAACTTATAAAATTCACGAGGTTTTCACATAAACGGCCATAAAATAGGTTGTTCCGTAATATATTACAGAAAATATACCTATTAGTGTTCGATAAAATACAGGTCGATCGGTAAGAGCTCACCCGAACTTTATTAACTGCCTCTATTATGACGTTACATGAGCGGACCATTATAGGCAACCCTAGCGGCAGTGATGGACACAATGTTATTATGAATAACAACAACGAATTAAACAGGACAAATATCATTTTTTTTATAAAATTATTCAAAATTTTGAGGCTCAATTCAAATTGTTTTTTTTATTGTTTTTTTAAGTACATAGTAACACTACTATTGTATAAAATATTAGATATCAGATACCAAAAAAAGGCGCTAATGCTGAGGACGTAGCTTCAAACCCCACCTACGGCATTGGTGAGCTTCGGTATTTTTTATTTGGTAAATAAATACATACTTCATTGCTTTCATGAACCAAATTTACGATATGTAAAGTTGACAACATTCCTATATTATTTAATGATATTGAACACATTTACGGCTGATGTAGGCATATTGTGCTTTAAAAGCGTAATTTGTTTATTACAGCTCGTTTTTAGTACCCTCCAGTGACAAAGACTTAATTGATATAAATTTTATCTGAATATCTGTGCTAAAAGGGTTGTAAGTATAAATACTTATTTAAAATAATAGCTACAAGCTCGCAAAAAGCTGACTGAGTTTTACAGATATTTTTACGTCGAAAGACGAATTCAAAAAAACTGTATAGGAACATCAGTATCCATCTATTTAATAGTAATCCCGGAATACCCCGGTTTCAAAATATGTAGTATTAGGTATTGAACTTAGAATAGTTCCATATCCATCCGGGCATTTCTCCGAGCGTTGCAACCGCCGTGACTTCGGTGGCAGCCTTATCACACGAATCCGTGAGAGATGCAAGAACTTTTGGATATCTTGGTAGACGTAGTTGACGACTACCAATATATCCAAAAAACCGGCCAAGTGCGAGTCGGACTCGCGCGCAAAGGGTTCCGTACCATTATCAATTTATTATTTAAAAAATACAGTTAAATCAACCTACCTCAAAAACTATAGGAGATAATTTTATCAAACCAAAAATCGTTGATAGAGTTTATTAATGTGCATAACATATATTATTTTCAGAATTTTATATCGCGTAGTTTAAAAAATAGAGGGGGGGGGGGACACATTTTTCAGACTTTGAGACCTGATATCTCGAAAACGATTTGCTTAAATAAAAATGTGATGTATAAACCTTCATATCATTTTCAAAGACCTTTCTATTAATACCCCACACGCTTATGTACAACTAAAAAAAAAATTCTATCCCTCAGTTACATGTATGGAGGGCCCCCACCCCAATGGTTTTTTTTACAATTTAGTATCACATTCCTGTAGCGGTTCATACAACACATATCCTTACCAAATTTCGTTACTGTAGCATTTATAGTTTCCGAGTAAATTGGCTGTGACAGACGGACAGACGGACAGACGGACATGACGAATCTATAAGGGTTCCGTTTTTGCCATTTTGGCTACGGAACCCTAAAAAGAGATCCACGGAAATCGGGCGATACTGTTGCCACCGAAGTCACCGCGGCGAAGCATTTTGATTTGACGCTATGCTATTGTGGGATAGTCAAGTCTTAAAGAGAGGAAGCTGTTCTGAAAGTACCTCCAATCACTGCTCGCCACTTTGAGGATAACATGCGTATACCTGGCAAGTGGTAACTAGTTACCACAAACCATGGTCGACTTTGTGCTTTCCTGTCACACTTCCGATCGGTTTTACAAGAGTGAAATAGAGGCAAGACTTCGTTCATGATTCTCAGGGCGTCCAATGAGATACAGTGCGCAGGAAGGCAGTGATTGGAGGAGGAAAGCTCAAGATCGAGCTGAGTGGCGTGCCATGGGAAAAGCCTATGTCCAGCCGTGGACTGATCATCATCATCAATATTATTTCAGCCACTCATCTCTACTACTTGTATGAATGTACGCCACTCATCTCGCCCAGAAGTGTCCCGCAATCTTGCCAATGTCGTCGACCCAACGAGCCAACGAACTGATAAAGGCTGAAAATGATGATGATGGGAATCACTTGCTCGATTACTCGTATGATGGCATAACTCATATCGTCATCATGGATTAACACTAAGCTACAAACACATTAGCTTACTCGAAACTTAGGGATTTTGAAGGGAACTATAAATCACTAGCTGATCCTAAATAACCTTGAAGTTGGATTCGAAATTCTAACTTAATTGCCATGTCATCTGATTTATCCAGGATGATTTAGCATTCTCAGGCTGAATTTATACAGGCAATTAATCTTCATGTGTTTTTAATCTGCAGGGCTGGTTACACGAGCCTTGTTATAATTAGCAAGCCAATTTATTAATGACACTTTTGTAATTATTTTAAAATATTTTCTGGGAAAAAGATTGGTACAATTTAAAACGGGACGTTTTAGTTTCATGAAACAAACCACATCATCATCATCATCAGCCTATGATAGTCCACTGCTGGACATAGGCCTCGCCTATGAAATATGTGTATAACGCGTTAGGGGGAAATGCCCATAATCGTCACGCTGGGCAAGCGGATTGGCGATCGCAGAAATGTGTCCACTATGATGACGCTCGGCTGCTGCCCATCATCAATCTTTTATCAAATAATGGTACCTAAGTGACACTTCAATCCCTTAGTCGACTCTTACGACATCCGCAGGAGGAGTTGGGGTGGTGACAAATGTATTCTTACTGCCGTCACCACGCGGCGAAACAAACTACACTTATATATTAATTATTAAATACAGTCGTCATTGGATATATATCGGAGTAGCTATGGTGCTCAAAAATATCTGAACATGTACTCTAACACTATGATAATAGAAGCGTGCTTAGCCCTTCGTCTGGCAAGCTCCCGCTGCGGGAATGCCTCTTTGGATTTTAATTAACTGACAGAAAGTTGAACTTTCAGCTTCAATGATATGAATTGCCAGTTGAAGGGTTAGATATACACTATATACATATGTGAGTACGTTGGCTGCTCTGATATATTTGATTGCAACTGTACCTAACTCGGTTAGCAGAACTTTTGCTCGTAAACTTGAAAACAAAGTATAAAGAAATGAAATATATACCTACATGTTTATACGTCTACGATATAAACAAATCTAGAGGTGCTCGTACAAATCTAGAGGGGTCACATTCACATGCATGCTGTCAACCTTTTAAAACTGGAGGATTCACACATAGAAACGAAGAAGTGGAACGATAGATTCAGGTTTAGGTAATGCCCAACGTTCTGACTTTAAGACTACAAAATGTACTCAGGACGACGTAATATGACATCAAGTTATTCAAATAAATTAATACTTTTTTAAAATCACAAAATTCAAAGCAAAATCACCTTTATATTTGGTTATTATTTCACTATTTCTAAAAGTAGAATGATTCAAGCGAGTATAATATTGAAAACCATCATAAAAGCATCAATGATTATATTATTTGTACTGTTTTAAAATCATCAAAAGTAGATTACAAACAATTAAGTTTCGAAAGCCATTTACG
Organism: Thaumatotibia leucotreta; assembly: GCA_025490895.1. Lineage (NCBI taxonomy): Eukaryota > Metazoa > Arthropoda > Insecta > Lepidoptera > Tortricidae > Thaumatotibia > Thaumatotibia leucotreta. Next base: position 236,324 of record JALPQI010030535.1, on the reverse strand, counting down.
AACCCATAACAGCAGTTAAATAGAGCTGAATTCCCGCCCTTCTGATGAAAGTTTAGTCAAACTTTAGTCAAACACGAGAATTTGGGTCATCGAACGATTAAGAGCCGTTTCTGGGGTGATTAATATGATAGCTTTATTTGCAAGCAGGTTCGAGGCTAATTAAGGTTGTGACAACCCTTACTTAATGATGCTTTCAGGTGAAAACCGACAGATTTAAATGAATAAACGTCTTGAGGAATTGTACTTGATTAGAGTTTTATGAAACCGAGGATTATATGTAGTTTACGTGGCAGTATGTCTTGCGTGGCTCAGTTATTCATCATCAGCCTATGATAGTCCACTGCTGGACATAGGCCTCTCCTATTAACTATGCGTATAGCTATAGACGCATTAGGAGGTAAATGCCCATAATCGCCACGCTGGGCAAGCGGATTGGCGATCGCAGTAATGTGTCCACTATGATGACGCTGCTGCCCGTCATCAATCTTTAATCAAATATGGTCAGTGACACTTCAATCCCTTAGTCGACTCTTACGACACCCGCAGGAGGAGTTGGGGTGGTGACAAATGTATTCTTTCTGCCGTCACCCCACGCCCACGGCTCAGTTATTGCTTATAGTTAATGGACACATCAAATAATTACTAACAGGTGTAGTGTGGGACTAGGTACTAATTAAACAGCGGATGGCGTATGACTGATTTATTACGTATCATGCATATCCTAAGGTACCCACATTATGTTTATAAGTATACCCACTACATCTCCCTTCTTATAGTATACCTAAACAATCAAGGACATTGATCCTAACCTATCATGCGATTACATATTTAAATTAACATTATAAAAATACGCCTATTCCATGTATCCCTACTGCGATATCCCCCCTAGTGGGGACATGTGGAATAAGTTTCCATTTATTTCTACCGGTAGGGATACATGGAATTGAGTCGTCCATCTATCCCTACTATTTATTAATGGTAGGGCCAGATGGAATATGCTCCAATCATCCCAACTGCTTACCCCCCTGGTAGGGATTAGTGTAATTCTTTCCGTTTATCTATACTTTTTGATCCCTTGGGGGTATAGGTGGATTTTATTATATATATCCCTACTAATTTCCCCCCTAGTAGCGATACATGGATTATTTTCCATTTGGCTCTACTCACTTGCTGTTTGGTGGGGATGTATGGAACTTCTTCCACTAAACCCTACTCACTTGCTGTTTGGTGGGGATGTATGGAACTTCTTCCACTAAACCCTACTTATTTTCTGTTTGGTGGGGATGTATGGAACTTCTTCCACTAAGCCCTACTTCTTTTCTGTTTGGTGGGGATGGATGGAACTTCTTCCACTAAACCCTACTTATTTTCTGTTTGGTGGGGATGTATGGAACTTCTTCCACTAAACCCTACTTATTTTCTGTTTGGTGGGGATGTATGGAACTTCTTCCACTAAAGCCTACTTATTTTCTGTTTGGTGGGGATGTATGGAACTTCTTCCACTAAACCCTACTTATTTTCTGTTTGGTGGGGATGTATGGAACTTCTTCCACTAAGCCCTACTTCTTTTATGTATGGTAGGGATGTATGGAACTTCTTCCACTAAACGCTACTTCTTTTCTGTTTGGAGGGGATGTATGGAACTTCTTCCACTAAACGCTACTTCCTTGCTTTTTGGTGGGTAACATCTTCCAACAGCATTGACTATAAAATAAAAGAGATTGACGGATTGGTACTCTGCAACCCTTACCAGGATTAAAACAAGCTTTCGCTTAGCCAGAAAATATTTGTATACTAAAAAAATAAAAGTAGTACGAACAAGTGCTCGTTAGACCAAAATGTACGCGCAAATGAAATCAAAATAGAATCAAACCATTTTATTGTATTAAACCACGGTAATTGGTAACCATCGTAAAGCAGTTCCGCGACTCCTTTGTATTATGATTATTTCTTTCGGCACCTTAGGACATTAATGCAAAAAAAAATTGTTGTAAAACTGACAATTTCTTAAGGCAGTTGAAGATGAAGTTTTGTATTTGAAAGAAGCATTTGCGGTGCCTGCCAGTGCCTGAAGATAAAAATAAAAATATTGAATGAAATGTAATAAAAAAAACGTAGCAAAAAACACTGATCGGGTAGTTTTAGTTACGAGCCCCGATGCATATGTTCTCGTCCGGTTAGACAGTTTTTCGAGATTATGCCGTTCATCCGGGGGAAAAGGTTTAGAGACAAAACCTTCACTATTCAATAGTAGTACTAAAGTAGTTTCTTTGAGTATAAAATATTTGGATTACTAAAGTAGTTTCTTTGAGTATAAATCAGAATTTAAAAAAAAAAACTATTTTACCAGAGGTATTTTTTTAAATTTTTTCCACAATTTTTAATTTTGTAAATAATCAATGAATGTAAAGAACGCCATTAATATTAAAGACGACATGGTACACCTGATGCACTGCGAATTTTGCATCAAGCTTATAAGCGCGGAATTACGGTGGTGAACGAAAATATAATTTAGACACTGGTTTGTTAAAATCGATTTATTAAACAACAAAAGCGTACCTACTTCAGATTGTTGTGTCTCTTGAAATGTAGTACATTAACCATGACTAACGTTCATACAATTTATCATTAGCATAATGTTATCATTTTTAAAATATTCAAAAATTTGTAAAAATTGTTTCGAACTAGACGAACTCCACTGCATCGGGGCTCGTATAGTAAAGACTTCAGTTATGTACAAATGTTATAACGTTACTGTTTTAACTTTAGATATTAAAGCTAGCAACGGACTTAGCGTTGAAAACGATACGTTCTAGAAAACTTTCCGTTTTAAATAATGGAGGTGTTTTTAGACGGAAAGGTACAGTCAAAGACAAAATAAGGTTTACACAAAAATGTTCAAAAATATGTCCCAGTGCACTCTAATTCTGTGTACTAAGAACGTCGTAACATATTTATGAGCGGATTCTTTCGATACTTATATTTGCACCTGACTGTACTTGAAAGTCAGTTCTTCTTAGAGCCTAGTTGCATACCAACAAATGGATTCAATTACCTTAAATTAGCATTTTGGAAACCAGACCTGTTATCAGTGGTGAAAATTCATTGAAACAAAGGTCGAAAAAGTAGCCAAAAGGCGATATCATACAAGCGTTTTATTGAACTAAGCGAATTAAATGATACGAAGTGAGAGCATGTGACTGTTTTTGATTACCTGTGCCAGGAAAACTTTCCAATCGGGTAGAGACGTGCAGAATATTATCCATCTATCCCTACCAAAAAACCATTGGGTAGAGACGTAAGGAATGCTTGCCATCTATCCCTACTAAAAAACGATCGGGTGGGGATGTAATGAATACTTTCCATCTTTCCCTACCATACAGTAATCGGGTCGAGATGTAAGGAATATTTTCCATCTATCCCCACTAAAAAACGATCGAGTAGAGAAGTAAGGAATATTTTCCATCCATCCCTACCAAAAAACGATCTTGCAGGGACCAATGGAAAAAAATCCATATATCTCTACTGGGGAGCAAATTAGTGGAGATACGTGAACATAATTCCACTTATCGCCACGGGGGTGGAAACAGTAAGGATAAATGGAAACAATTCCAACTATCCCCACTAGGGTGGAAATGGTGGGGATATGTGGAAAAAAATCCATTTTGTATGAAATAGTAGAACTAGATGGAAAAATATCCCTACCGGTAGAAATAAATGGAAACTTATTCCACATGTCCCCACTAGGGGGGATATCGCAGTAGGGATACATGGAATAGGCGTTATTTTGTAAGATCATTTTTAAATTTTATGGAGAGGCACGGGTCAGGGCATAAATATGTATACATTGTTTACCGTATGTAAACTGGTCTAAGGATAAATAGTGGATACATATTTATGCCTTCTGACATGTACAATGCTCGTTCATTTCAATGTCGCCGCTTGGAATATGGACCTCAGCTCCTACGTGTCCAATAACTTTAAGTAGGTACTGTAGGTACATCTAATATTTTTAATACTTTACTCATCACCAACTTATGATGTGAACCAAACGAGTCGTATGTGGTGTCATACTCATAGTAATACATGTGTCATATACTATACCTTTTGGTTCCTACAAACTTATAAGGGACACGATCAGGTGGCTTATGATGGTCCCGTTTTATCTATTTATCGTGCTACGCATCACTTTCGCACTTGCATACTTGTTAGAACCTGACGGCAACAACGACAAACGATTAAACACGGTAACATCATAAGCCTACAGAGTAACAGACGATAAACGAGCTAACATAAACAAGGTAGCTACACAATTTTGTTGCAGCTTTTCCAATGATTTATGGCCAAGTACCTACTTAAACTTTTAATCCTGGATAAGTATGATACATAATATACCTACATAATAGTATGATGATTAAAATCGATAGTTAGATTTTTATACCACACTGTCGCGTAGTAGTACGGGGATTTTCATAAACGATTCACCACTATTTTTATCAATCCTGTATATACCTACCTATAATCCTACATATAAAAAGTGATTGTTGTTACTTACTTGTTTTTGTGTAATATTTTTTAAAAGGGATGACAGATTTGTAATAAGCTTTTATGAAGGACAGGATGGTAATAATCGACGTTACGTAGGAAAAAGGGTCAAAGCAGCTCTGGAGTTATGATGTGACACACATCAATATGAAGCTCAGGGCGATTGAATGTCATAGGATATTGGAATACATTTGTTTGATATTAGTATCATGCTATATTTTTCCCTGTGCTAAAAAAGAAATGAAGTGTTACGTAGCATTCCAAATTGTATACGGGTGAATACGGCATAACAAAATCATTCGGGCTACCTTTTTTCTTAGGCTTCCAATTACGATTGTATCCATACATTATTTGGCCTGTAACTAATGTATTTAATGTATGTATGTTGTAAGTTATAACTGTCCTATCTATGTTTACAGCAACATTGCTACTGTATAAATTCGCAAAAAGTAGTTTTGGTGTCATAAGTAGGTGTAACATAAAAAAATCTTTGCAATGTTTACACCGGGGATACAATGGCTTTATTTATCGCCGGTATTAGACTGTACGAGTATAAATGGTATATTTGATTTGTATTTGGGCCATTGATTTGCCAACCTATCTGCCAATGCCATCTCAAAGCCTAACGGACTACGAATTTTTCATCATTTTTAGGAGGAACATTATGTACCGCATACCATTAGAATATGAGTAACTCAGCAAATACAAATTTCAAACCAAGTGAGCAGACAGATCATCATTTACACGACAATTTCAATTAAACATACAAGTAATCGTTTCGGTAGAAGCGTCACGCGACACGGATCAATGCAAAATGGCGGTGATAAGGCTTTTTTTTTTTAATCTATGGACTAAAGCATTTTGAAAGAAATGCATTTTATTTTATTTATTTAATAGTACATTGTGCATCAAGGAAGGTAAGTACGGAATTACTAACGAGAGTGTTAGAAGCCCGACGCCGTCAGGCGGAGGGCTTTTATGACTCGAGTTAGTATTCCGTTTACCGACCGTGATGCATACAATGTTTTTCATCACACTTGCCGACAAAAAAATAAGTTTTAAAACATAAAATTATTAAATGACGTACTGACATTTCTATTACTCCCTAGGGAATTTCACATTTCTATTACTCCCGCTTCGCGTGCAAGCAATGGCGCGCTTAGGCAGCAAGTGTGATGAAAATAATTTTATGTAACGAGGTTAATCTGTTAACCAATTACTTTCAGAGGGGGTTACCCTTGTACGAGTATAACATCTCCTGTAGCCGTACCATGAGCTTGCGCGGGGTTATTAATCGGCGTTTACTTTCTAACCGGCTCGCTCGCGCCAATAGGCGAGTACGAGTGGGATGGATAAAAATAAACGCGCGTTAATGACGTAGTGGCATCTTATGGCCCTGCTACGACATTGGTCTAAGGCGATCGGCTTAGCGGGAAACCATACGTGCGATAGGGAGTTCCCATATAGGCATCCCGCTCCAACTCATGGATTCGCTCGCCGCCGGTCGCCTTAGACAGCCTTAGACCAATGTCGTGGCCGGGCCTTTATGGTAGGGCTACTGTGGCAAATACTTAAAGCTTTACGTTAGTACGCCATCACATTCGCTGCATTTCCGCGCGAAATTGCGATTGACAGTCGTTGCACCAAAGCTCGGACCACCGGAGATGAAACCCCGTTCAGTGGAAATGACAGGGGTTAATTAAGTTGGCTTAGATACTACCTATAATTACCCGCAATTAGGTCAACCAAGCTAAATCGCGATTGAGGCGTCATGTTTCCTTCATACATTCACTGTGCTTATAGTTAGTTAGACCTTGGCTTGTCCGCAAATTGACATTCATTGAGCCTACTTTACCTTTATCCAGATACAGCAAGATTTTTGCAATCAGTTATACTCGCCTGGAGATTGGAGATTACGTAATGAGTTTGTCATCAAACACAAATCACATAAATGGAGAAACTCCTAAACCGAATATAATCCTCAAATGTAGACTCTGATATAGTAAATTGGCGTTGCGATAATTTTCTACAAACTTCTAAGTCGATTAGCAACATTCATGACATACCCATATAGGCCGACAGCCATTATTCATGTCAGTAGTTTGTTGCTTAATCTATTACATTATTAGTTTACGAGCTATATTTCCGTGTACCCGGTCGAGGAAATGAAACAATTAAATCCTCGGGACTATACCGCTGGGACTGACTAGTTAGTTTCCGGCACTTGTTATTAAATGTGGAATAATATTGGGCTAAGTGCGTTTTCCTTTCGGAGCTTTGCATGAATATGTTTTGACAGACTACGTGTGTAACGTGTGGATAAATTTAGAAACGGGTGTCATGAGCATGAGGGATGTAAGTATTTCGTACAATGAATCAACTTATTTTGGATGATGTAAAGGAAATGACTATCCAATTTTACAATACATATACAGTCGACGTCAAAGATATCGTTACGGTTCAGGTGCCAAAAATATATTTACACGACTTTATTGCCTAGGTCGTGTAAATATATGTTTGGCACCTAATCAGTAATGATATCTTTGACATCGACTGTACAACAAAAGTAATGTGATATGGTGAATTGGTCGTCTCTAATACTAAAAAAACCGGCCAAGTGCGAGTCGGACTCGCGCACAAAGGGTTCCGTACCATTATCAATTTAATATTAAAAAAATACAGTTAAATCAACCTACCTCAAAAACTATAGGAGATAATTTAATCAAACCAAAAATCGTTGATAAAGTTTATAATTGTGCATAACATATATTTTTTTCAGAATTTTATATCGCGTAGTTTAAAAAATAGAGGGGGGGGGACACATTTTTCAGACTTTGAGAGCTGATATCTCGAAAACGATTTGCTTAAATAAAAATGTGATGTATAAACCTTCATATCATTTTCAAAGACCTTTCTATTAATACCCCACACGCTTATGTAAAACTAAAAAAAAAATTATATCCCTCAGTTACATGTATGGAGGGCCCCCACCCCAATGTTTTTTTTACAATTTAGTATCATAATCCTGTAGCGGTTCATACAACACACATTCTCACCAAATTTCGTTACTGTAGCATTTATAGTTTCCGAGTAAATCGGCTGTGACAGACGGACAGACGGACAGACGGACAGACGGACATGACAAATCTATAAGGGTTCCGTTTTTGCCATTTTGGCTACGGAACCCTAAAAATCGAAAATTGTTCATTCAGTATCTTATTCTGATTAGGAATTGGGTAAATCCATGTAACTGTAATGAAAGTGACCATTTTACCGTCTTTTTATTTAATTATGAGCCAAGTGTAAGTGTTTATTTATATCTAGATATATTATTTATCATTTCGATATCCTTAATATAACAAAACTAAATTTTCCACGATTAATAAATAAACACGCGAGAAATTGGTCACTTACATTACAAACTTTCGTGAAATTGCCCAATTAATAAAATAAATTGTATTAAATTGTCTCAATTTGTACTACATTATTTTTTTGTAACAAAATTGTTCTTCTACCTTTTCCTTATCAGAATACGATACCGAATAGGCCCTTAAATGAATCACCACTTTTTTTCCAGTGTTTATTTGCCTACTTAATACTAGTTCATGAAAGTACACTGAAAAAAAAAGGCAGGAGGTTGGTTGAAATATTGTATTGGTTACGTTAAATAATAAAATATATACGATTTTACAAAGCAGAGTGTGTTTTTCAAAATAGTTTAGCTTTTATCCCATTCCCATATTTTACCTATTCAATAAAATACGTTGATACGCTGTTAAGCTATTTCCTCGTGATTATCAATCAAACAAAATTAGCCTACATCCCGCACAAAGCACGAAAATTGTGAATTCAGACACCAAAATCAAACAAATTATCAATATTATCATGTCAATCGTTAGTAGAATCTACAAAAATGTTTGTAGTGGGCAGAAATAGCCCACTTTCCATAGCATTTGACGTCTTTGACACATGTCCTAAACCAAGTTTACAGATATATTCTTACGTTTATACAATACATACTAATAAATATCAATAATTTTAACTAAAAATTTATGTGAACTAAAGGTTTATGATTTTAAGTTCGTAATGAAACCAAGATTGTGTTCTGAATGTGCATGACTTTGGAATAATGCAAGTTTTAGATTTGTTTGTATTTCTTTTAGATTCTACTGTAAATTGCCAGCCTCTTACTGTTGGCAGCCTCTGTAGCCTAGTTGGTAGTGACTCTGCCTACGAAGCTGGAGGTTCCGGGTTCGAATCCCGGCGAATGCATTCTTTGTGTATTTATTTATCACAAATGTTTGTTCCTTGGTCATGGCTGTCTATATATTTAAGGATCTATATCTATCTATCTATTATATATATCGTCGCCTGGTACCCACATCACAAGCCTTAACTGAGCTTACCGTGGGACTAGGTCGATTTGTGCAAGATGTCCCAAGATATATATTTTTTTATTATTATTTATTTATTAAATTGGTATACGTAGGTATGTATCTTGGGGTACTAATATCGGACAATACGGAAGAGATTAAACGTCGCGTGGCTAATGAACAAAATGAAGAGTATCTAGGCAACCTCTGCGACTCTCTGCTCTTTGTGAACAATGACGCTGCTATAGGACCGTTATTTCCCCAGTGAAACAACTAGAGATATAAACTACATATTGACGGTGGTAATTTTCCTTAACAACCCAAAGGAGGCTTATAGACGTCACATATGCGGTCAAAAGGTAGAATCACAGATCGTTTTGCTAGATGGAACGTAAAATATTACCTACAAATTAATTATTGTGTTTTCCTCAGAATTCCTAATTAAAAGAAAAAAACTCCCTAAATTATAAATCATCATCATCATCATCATCAGCCAATTGACGTCCACTGCTGGACATAGGCCTCCCCCAGAGAGTTCCACAAAGATCGGTCGTGAGCTGTCCGCATCCATTGGACACCCGCAACCTTTACCAGGTCGTCGCTCCATCTTGTGGGGGGCCTTCCCACGCTGCGCCGTCCAGTGCGTGGTCGCCACTCGAGACCACGCCGACCCCACCGGTCATCGGTCCTCCGGGCAATATGGCCAGCCCACTGCCACTTTAACCTGGCGATTCTTCGGGCTATGTCAGTCACTTTCGTTCTTCTGCGGATCTCGTCATTCCTGATGCGATCTCGCAGAGAAACCCCGAGCATTGCCCTCTCCATCGCTCGTTGAGTGACTCTGAGCCTCCTAATGAGTCCCATAGTAAACGACCACGTTTCAGATCCGTAAGTAATCACTGGCAACACACACTGGTCGAAGACTTTCGACTTGAGACACTGCGGTATATTGGACGAGAAGATATTGCGTAGTCTCCCGAACGCCGCCCAACCAAGTCTGATTCGACGATTGATCTCCTTCTCGAAGTTGGACTTACCCAGCTGGACTGTTTGTCCCAGGTATACATATTCGTCAACAACTTCGAGTGTAGAGTTTCTAACTTTCACTGGAGTTGGTATCACATGGACGTTCGACATGATCTTCGTTTTGTCCATGTTCATCTTAAGACCAACATCTTCAGAGACTCTACTGAGATCATCGAGCATAGTACTTAAGTCCTCCATGGTCTCAGCCATGACTACTATATCGTCGGCAAACCGAAGGTGAGTGATGTACTCGCCATTGATGTTAATGCCGTATCCACTCCAGTCCAGAACCTTGAAAACATCTTCCAGTGCAGCGGTGAATAATTTAGGAGAGATAACATCTCCTTGTCTTACTCCCCGCTGCAATGGAATCGGTTTCGAGTTCCGATCCTGGAGGCGAACTGACATATTGGCATTCTCGTACAGGCACTTCAGCACTTCAATGTACCGGTAGTCTACTTGGCACCGCTGGAGAGACTGTAGTACAGCCCACGTCTCGATCGAATCAAAGGCTTTTTCGTAGTCCACAAACGCTAAGCAGAGGGGCAAGTTATACTCCTCGGTCTTCTGTATAACTTGACGGAGCGTGTGTATGTGGTCTACGGTGCTGAAGCCTTTTCTGAAACCGGCTTGTTCAGGAGGCTGGAAGTCGTCGAGCCTGCGTGTGAGACGGTTTGTGATGACTCTCGAAAACAACTTATAGACATGGCTCAGAAGTGTGATGGGTCTGTAGTTCTCCAACAGGGTGCCAAATGCACCCTGTTGTGTGCAGCATGCATGTTGGTGCAGGGGCCAAATTATAAATATTGGATATTATATACCAAAGAAAAAACGACCAAGATCACCAACGTCCCAGGCGGGGATCAAACCCACGTGCCCAGCTTTCGCGGCTGATGCCTGCACCCCTCGGCCACTCGGTCTTGGTACTGGGTAAAAAATAAAAGCACAAATCAAAATATTTAGTTCATAATTAATTTAATTTGTGTTTTGACAAAACGTTTGAAAAAACTCCCATTACGTTAATTATTATCAACCGACTTCAAAAAATGAGATGGTTCTTTTCTTTTATTTTAATGTACTAATGTCCTATTATGGGCACTTACCTCCTAATGCATCCATATGCTTATGTAATAGGAGGGCCTTTGTCCATTAATGTGTCGTGTAAGTGGTCTGATTATAAGCTGATGATGTTAATGTCCTAATTATGTTAGGTGCATCTCTGTTGCCTGTTATTTATTATATTATGTATACACAAAAACTGCATGGATTAAATAATTCAATTTGTATCTGGCTACCGGTAACGCTCGAGTTATCACACATAGATCTACATTGCAGATTTTGGCATATACAGGGTGCTCGTAAGCATTGCGAGAAAATTTAATGCTGTATTCCTGACCATATTTATTTTAGAGTCTTTCACATCACATCATCAGCCTGTGATAGTCCACTGCTGGACGTAGGAATCTCCTATCAACTATACGTATAGACGCATTAGGAGGTAAATGCCGAGTTTTTTAAATATTTTAAATGACTTGACACATATTTATTTGATTTGTCAAATATTTCGAACCAAAATTTTATCAAAACGAACACACCTAATTTCAGTCTATTAGTGGAAGTTGGATAGGTATATGGTCTGTGGATGGTACAAACTAAGTATATGCCAACTAGTATTGCTCCGAAGGTAAACACGGATTAACCTCATATTAAGTTCGTCTTAGTACGGTATTAAGAAGTTTATGCTTGCATAAAACGGGATATAAAGGAACACTAGGGTTAAATCTTAAATCATATGATCCGGATCGTTGACATTTTATGGATATATCCCTAACCTCTGGACAATTGTTTTACCTTTTTATGGGCGTATTTTTGACTAAAAGTGATATACAATGTAGAACATTTTCAATACAATTCCAAGGCATCTAAGGGTCCAATACTATCTCCAAGGGCATTTTTTGGTGATAATTTATCGAAGTATCGGTATACGAGGGGTTAATAAAATAAATACTAATTAAAATAATTAGTTAATCAATTAAGTAGTCTAGGAATATGTTTTTTTATGTGACAAAGTGCTTTTGAAAATATTTGAACTGAGCTTTCAGCCCACCTGATGGAAAGCGGGAACTACGGTCCATGGACATATTGACCAAAAAATCGCCTTTGCGCTGCCTACCCTGAGGACTTAGATGGATTGCCTCTATGCCAGTAATTACACCGACTATCTTACCCCCAAACTTTGACTTTGACTTTGACCGGGCGGACCCTGCACGAGGTCCTACCACCAGCAAATTCTTATTGCAAAAGAAAGTACGTTACATTTTGACTCCTAACTAGACAATCCAACACTGTTATTGTGAACTAACCATTTATGACAATCGTTCATTTATCGTAATAATAATATCGTAATCGTGTGATTTTCAATTAAATTTGTCCCTGCTACATTATTATATTTATACATAATTACATAGGTATTCATTTTAGTCATTTGGACTAACCAGTAACCCCTTTATTTAGAAACGTCTGCTAACTTAGCAAGCCGCTAAGAATTGTTGGTCCTTTTCACTTTTATAGACATATTAATAAGACCGAAAGGGACAAACAATACTTATCGGCTTGTTAAGTTAGGAGACGTTTATGAATAAGGGGGTAAGTTTAGGAATGTAGTTACAGAGTGAAAGAGCTGAAGAATACCCTGATTCAGCATAATCATGTAGGTACACCATATACAGGGTTTAAGTCTAATACGGGCGAAGCTCTTAATGGGTATTAGTTTACGACATAATAAGTACATTCAAATAACTTTTACTTAAAATAAGAGCAACAAAATTTTCCATACAAAATAATTCGGCGCGCAATGTGCGTTAAACACTCGTTGACAGCTAATTTCAAAAGCAGATGACATAACTGCCATATCAACAATAACAAATGTTCGTACCTACATTGCTGCTCCGATAATCTTAAAAAAATTCTGTGGGGTCATAATTAAGAGTAATTTTGAAAAAACCTTGTAATCCATGATCACACTAATGGATCCCATGCCTGGTTTAATTGTTCGCCCGTATTAGATTTACACACTGTATTATTATTTATTCAAACAAAAAATATACAGTATGACAGTATAAACTAAAGCACTGTACAATTTAAATTACACAATATTAGATACATCATTTTAATATACCACTATCATCCATTACCTCGCAGTACTTCAGACATACGCTACACACATTTGCCTATCGGCTTCCGAACAGATCACATTCAGGTGCCCATGACAGAAGCGCGTTCAAAAATCTTAAAGCTCGAATAAGAGGAGATCTTTGGCGAGCCACAGTACGCGTTGTTGAAATCGCAAGAAGGATATGGTTTCTAGGCCTAAGATCTTGTAGTTAGACCATCATTTCCTACCCTTTTGAGAATTCTGCTTTATTTTTTACATTGATTACTGTTCTAATAACATGAGTGGGGTTCAGGCACCTACCGAAAAATTAGTGTCAACACAGGTTCTCTTGTATCTATAATCCAATCCAGAAATATTGTACAAACACAAAGCTTTGTACACTTAGGATATTGCTTTACGTGATTTTAGCCAATATTGTAAGTATTAGGTATGCATGTTTAACTACCCTACTCATCCCTAATATCGATACCGCATTCCCATTATCATCATCAGGCATAGAAGTCCAGGTGGCACGACATTTTGCTAGGGACTTCCATTAGATATGATTTTATCGATAAGTTATTGTTTCTTATGACAGAAGTAACGTTATGATATGACTTCGACATAAAGTGATCTAAATTAGGCTAAATTGTTTATACAGTCAATAATTAAGCTTACTTTGGATGAAAATTGAGTAAAAATGAAAACATAGTTGTCAATGTTGATTTTTATTAGAAATGTCTTAGAAAATATTATACCTATAGATAGCATTGCTGGGCAGTATCAGCATATTTTAGTTATTTTCTATTTATCCGGTAAAAATATCAGCTAATAAATGAAATGGTATAACGAAATGAGTACCTATTCACTTATCGATTAATTTAATATCGAAAGGAAGTCTTAGTTACTTGACGTTATGTCCACCGCGACTTCTATGTCTGATCATCATTATTTCAGGAAGAAGACCACATCATATGATCAGACTATAACAGTCCACTGCTGGACATGAGTCTCTCCTATCACTTACAAGTATGAACATTTTAGGAGGATATATCCATTGTTGTAAGGGCAAGCGGGTTGGTGTTTGTTGTAATATTGGGACGCTGTGGCTACGACATTGGCTTAACTGTCAAAGGAAAAATAAGTAAACAAGGTAATAATTTGAATGAAATATTATAGAAAATTAATAAGTTAGACAATTCTGGCAGATATATATATTGTCAATAGCATTAAACATTGTTGTTTTGCGTTAGATATGCCCGTTTAGATTCGAAACGTTTGCACAGCGTCCCTAGTAAGTAGGTATCCTGGGGAGTTACCATCACGTAGGTACTAATGCGATTCAGTTTAGGTTCACGGAAAGGGACAGTGATGAACGACTCGCATAGCCTTTTCCTTTCCCTCGACCTAAACTGAATTTTATTATTAGTACGTCATAGTAAACCTGTTGATTCCAGCTCTACGATTCAGATGTCACTCTGTATACTTAACTGTTGAACATAGGTAGTCACAAAATGTCACGATGCCTACCTAACAATAGGTAGTATAGACGAACAAAAACAATTTCAAATAGGCAACGACTTACTTATATCTCCTTAATATGTGCGTATGATATCCTGAATTTCTCTGGATATTATCACAATCTCATACATAATTCACTTATCATCACGCATACAACATTCCAAAAATCAGATGTGGCATTTCTCTTTCGCGTATCATGTTTTCTATCAAATATTTATGCTACTACGTCAGTTATATGTACAACATTCTATGCATGTGATTTACGTAACATCAGCAAAACATAACTACGCGTGTTTGATTTTACTATCGCGGAATAGATATGGTCTCAGTGCACACAATTTACAATAATGTACCAAAACAAATTTAAAAGTTTCACAATACATTTTATGTACAGCTTTTGAAAATGTTTGATTAAAACACTGTTGAACAGAAGTCAGAGGCGGTCAACCGGTAATATCGATGTTTCAACCACTTTCATGTAAATTACGAGTACGCTTTGTTGTTTATTCATTTGCACGGCCCATTAGCGTTTTTATTAAAAAAGTTTCCGTATTTATATTTGAGGGAACGATTTGCGGTAATTTGTGGCAATTTGTTTACTGAGCCTTTATTTCACATTTCCAAGTAACATCTAAAAAGTCGTATCTTAGAGTATGGTGTTAATGCAAGAAAGAACTTAATTTCACATGAAATAAAATTCAGACCACGTTGTTCCATATTGAACGAAGGTCACAGTAGGATAGAGCGGATTGGGCATAAATAAATAAAACGAATCAGAATTGAGGCCAGCAAAAGTTTTTGAATCTTTAAGAACTTTGTTATTACATAGCCAGATCCTGTTAAGGTATTGATTAAGAAGTGCCGCTTGGTTCTTCTACGTATTTTTAGAACACTAAACTCGACCTCAAGAATAAAAATACCTATTGAAGTAGGCCATCAAGTCTCGGATTCCTTTTAAAATCAGTAATAAATACCTACACATATTGCGAAACTTTGAATGCCTCATATATGAGAAAATAATCATCTGATATATGAGAAAAAGTTCCACTTTTTCATAATTATATTGTATTAAAGATGTAAAATTAGTCGCCCTGAAAGTTACGGGCTCTGATTATCATGTTTTAATTGCAAATAAAATATTTGTGTTCATATGTGAAATTGCATGGGTCCACTAACAATTAATTGCAGCTGCTTCCTGTAAAGACTGACCAGTATCTTGTCACCTATGTCAAAATAATAAAAATTGTATCATCGCTGTACACAGTTTTACAATGTTTACAGTTTTATTCTGTAAAACGTTTCCTTAAAATTTAAACCTAGTCTTAGGATAACTTCTAGATCCAACCTTACCGTGTGTACCGTAATTTTGTTTTTCCTCCCTTGCTGCAATTTTCATCGTATTTCTGTTAACGTTATTAAATTTTATTTTACAACCTTGAAACTGGAAACAGTAGAAAATAATCGTGCAAAACGCTACACGAGAGTCCAAAGACATCCATCATTCCCTTTGTTATGTACGTTGTGTAGCTGACGTATCCCTGTACGCGTGCCTGCACAGGAAGGAAAGAAAAAATCAAAATACCAGCAAGTTCGAACATTACACTCCCTATTTGATAGGGAATGTTGAAATCGCCGTCTTTGGAACTTTGGATCACAACGCTTTTCGAGACTTACCTTTCGGTACCAGCCAATCAAGGAGTGATAATATCTCCATGTAAGAACTTTAACTGTGTTCCCTTGGATTTTTTTATAAAAGTTTCAACTAAGTAGTTTGCTCACTAGCACTTCTCCAAGCGATTGAAATATGGAACATTGATCCTTTGAAATCATTGTAGATCAAATCAAAATCATTACAGCGCTTTTGGAGACTTCGTCGTCATCGTCTCATCATAAGCCTCTCTCAGTCCACTGCTGGAAGTAGGCCTATCTATCAACGCAATAGGGAGTAAATGCCCATAATCGCCACGCTGGGGATGCGTGTTGGCGATCGCACTATGATGATGCTTCTGCCCATCATCGTGCTGCTATCCGTCATTAAGATAGACTTGTCATTACTATTCCGCAAATAATTTTTCCGTCGAATTTAAATATGTTCCTTTGGATTTTTTGTAGATGTCTTTAGGAGTATCATTAGTGAGCTCGCTAGTAGTTAGAAGAGCGAGTAAATTGCAGTGGAAGTTCAGACCATTGATCAAATTTTTGACAAATCAAATAGAAAATTTTAACCCAAAATCTGTCTTCAATGTGCGCATGAATGTTTTTACGTACAAATGTTTATAGGTATATGTTAGCGTGTAAATACAACATGTCGGCCAACGGAAATGCTGGGAACTTAGTGCTTCGTCACAGGGTATTAGCACAATGTTAGACACATTTGTAAGTAAATAAATACTTCACTGGCACCAGTGATGGACATTCTAGGTTAATGACAAGAGCTACATCTAAGAAAGCAGTTAGATATTCATTTTGTGTAGTGAATTTCATAACTCACCGGTTTCCTTACATTAGTTAAGATGGAACGTAAATTCGAAGCCGTTTGCTACAAAAGTACATAATCAATCTGTCGATTTCTCAATTATAAACAAAAAAAATACTGAAACATAACTTAAACATTGAAGTTCCACGTCAATTGGAACTGGGATCTACAGGAGCGAGTAGCGTACGACACTTGTCCACTCTGAGTAATAGTACATTACTACCGAGGCCGGGAAGTGACTGGTTGCCGGCCGAATATATGTAGACGGCCGAGCGAAGCGAGGCCGGATAGTATTCGGACGGCAATCCGTCACTTCATGGCCGAGGTATGTATAATGCTTTTCTCAAACATGCAATGAAATGAAACAAAAAAATGTATCTTCTTTCTAAGAAATTATAAGTCAACTACATAACTAAGTCTTTGAAACACAACAAAAGTCAAATACAACACCGACACCTCATTTTTTTTTAATATGTTTGAAAGTTGCAAATTTTTAATTTAAAAAAGCGGTATTAGACGACGCGGTCGGTTGGGTCCAATTAATCGCATGCAGTGATCGGGGCCGACGGATCGCGCCGTTTAATACTGCTTTTTAAATAACATTTTGAGTAGTTATTGTACATTTATTTTAAATTATATAATTTATATACCTAATTATAACTGCAAAAATTTTCCAATCATTTTTTTATACTAATATTACTTACAGATAATTATTGGCTAAAAGCCAAGATGCTAGGTCACAACCCTATGTCAAATGAAAATTAAAAAAGAGATACTTGCCGGCCTAGGCCAGCTTTTTAGGCACGTAACTACTACATTTCATTGCATGTTTGAGAAAAATTGCTTTCTCTACGTTTATGATATCAGTATAAAACTCAGCAAATTCTTCCAACAGATCACTACGTGTTGGATCCATGTCCCCAAGGCAAGCAAGTTTTTAAAATTCTCGCTACAATAAAAAAAAATCGTTCGTAATCAACCAGCGGTCTTTTCACATTTTGTGCTTGACAGCAACTCGCAGCCTACTCGCAGCTACTCGGTATTGATTCAAAAACTAGTAAAAAAACTAAACAACATGCTTTTTTCGTATTCCTTGCAGCATCCTTTCATTTGATACCCATGTCATGGGGATGGATTTCAAACAGTCAATTCGCCATCTTGGTTAGGTTGGCATATTGGATTTGTAATAACGTTTCTTAACTAGTCGTGTATTGTTATCAGAACTCAGAGCGTGTGCAAAATTTCATTCTAATCGAACACCAGGAATTGGGTCATATTAAGATTAATTTAAAATCCCAAAATTTTCTTAAGTACATAGTTTCAAATGAAACTAATAAAAACGCATTAAAATAGACGAGAAGAGCGCGAGTTGCAATCAAATACAAGTTATGCTCACTGATTCAGTGTCAGAATCCCTGTAAATAGGTGTCGTACGTTGTGAAAGTGACAAGTACGAGTACGGTTCGGTGATGCGAAGTTAACTAAGCGAACGTGAACAAACGGAACCGTCTTTGATCCACTTTGTCTCGAAGGAATCGGTGTGAATATTCCTTTACGTACAAAGGTGTTGGTCGGTAATAATAACATGTTCGCATGCCTATTTGGAGAGCAGACATTTAAACATTTGCTTAGCAAAGAGGCTGCTTGGCTAATTTTGATCACGCCAATTCAAGCATTTTACAATAATAATTGGTCGAGAATAATGTTTTTTGTTATTGAAAATATCGCACCAAATTACGAGGATAAAGACAAGCTACATCTACTTAATTAATTGTCACTAAGGAAACGATTTATTTTATTCCAGTTACTAACTCGATTCTACTTTCATAATCTCTCTTTTCTTTGCCCTTCCTAAAACATAAACCTAATATTCAATGTAGGTTAATATCAAACTGAAAGTTTAAAATAAACGAAACTTATATAGGCTGCGACCTTCGAAGAACCACATAATTAACTTATTATTCTTATGCCTTATTTGTCTGAAAATAAGGTTCAAAATGATCAATTTATACAGCACTACGAAGAGGCATATTTACATCGAGCTAAGCTGGGTCGTCCTCCGGCCGGAAAAAGTTAGTTTACCCCGCATGAACTTTTTGGCTAGATCCGTCAACTGGGAAAGTTATAGGCCTATGTAAAGTGAACTTTTCTGGGATAGTGGTACGAACATACGAGTAGTAGGTAAAGATGTTACAAAATATGTTTTATTATAGGTACAAAAATATTATTGCATTGAAAACAGCGTGTTCCAGAAAGATTCCAGAATTGAAACCTAAATAGATAGGTACCTAGTGTTTTTATCATAGTGGGTACGTAAATAAGTAATTTTGTACGTCTATTTAGGCTAGTTTGTAGTGAATCCGACTATAAATCTAGAGATCCTGGGGAGAAAGGGTTCCTAAATTAAGAAGCTATTTCTATGTATGTATCTATGTGTAATTTTAAACAACTTAAAATTTCTAAGGAAGAATTCTCACGATTATCTTTTACAGTTACATCATCGATCATAAAATCTTCAAAAATTTGTCGTGGGGTCATAATAAACTGTGTTTTTAAAAAAACCTCTTAATTAGAGGAAATTAACCCTGTGTCTGGTTTGGAATATGTATCGCCCGTATTCGATTTACGCACTGTATACGTCTGCATACAAATCGCATGCAGTCAGTGTGATATCCGACTTACTACTAAACTACTACTAGTGTCTACTATTACATTACCAGGGATCGGAAAAATGTGCTTTGTTCAATGAATAATGAAACGAATAAAATCTTAAAATTTGATTTTGAAGCTTTAACTCGGCGAGAGTGTGGTGAAAAAAAGTTAAACAAAAATAAACTCTAAATATATTGACATAAGTCAAACGCAGTATGAGATACCCTGCCACACTCCCGCCGGGTTAAGGTAGCTATTTGAAAAGGTTTTCATAGTTACCGGTCTCAAATAGGTATTTTTTGAGAATGATTAAATGATTAATTATTCAATCAACTTTAGAGTCATGTCCACATTAGTGCGAACAATGACGCACATTTGTCTGATCTCTGACTATTACTGACGTTAGGGATGACTAAAAACGCTGAAACAGACTAATTAAAGCCCTTGCTAGACCACCGCCCCCCTTTGTAACGTGTTGAAAAGACACGCTACATGATTGATGCCTCCTGCAATTGAATTAGAATATTTCGTTCGTCATATCACCAGTCTAGCTTGCTAATTATATCCTATCCAAAGAATAGTGACTGTTTGTTTCATTTTCCATGGCTTAACTTACCCGGGTGTTTCTATCATTTCGTGCAAATTGGGAGAATTTGGGAGAATTTTTTATTTTCATTTTTTTGTTGTGGCAATGGTAAGACTTACGAAAAAGAAACATTAATATATAATACATTTTCAATTGTACGCAAAATTGACCGATTTATGAACAAAAGTTTTTCCAAAAGAAATGGTAATGACGTATAGAATATGGGAATGAAAATGCGATGTTGGTAATGATAGGTCAAAAAAAGAAATAACGTAGTCGAAAGTTTAAGTTTGAATTTTAAGATCTTTTAATGAATAACTTGTTATATTTGGAATATACCTACTGAAAATGTAGTTTTTAATATTACTTGTTACTTTCAACAGTCAGGTGCATGATAAAAAACGAGAATGGTAATTAACATAAGATGGTGGCAAGAATTTAATACTAAAATTCATTACCATAATTTTTAGTTCATTACCATTCTCTTTAGTATGTTAACAGTAAACTACGGTAATGACAAGAATGGTAATGACTTTTCCTTACCTTTTGTAGATTAACTCCTTAAAAACAAATGCAATTGCAGGTCCATTCATTCACTTAGCATTCGAATAGAATATTCATTATTTAAGTATTCACAGTTCAATAAAACACTTAAAAATTAATATCAAAACAGTGCAAATGGTAATGAAAAAAAACTGTACCAAATCCAAAACACCGCCGCGATATATTTTTTCATAAAAAAATGGCACACGTCCGTCTTGTTCACTGTTTACTAGCCGACTGAGGTGGGGATCGCGGACAGAGGGAACTTCGTATAGAATAACATTTGCAATACCTACTGGCCAATTCCGTTGTTGCAAACTATATTTATGGTAATGAAATTATTTCCTTGACAAAAAGATTTTGCTACAGTGGATTTAAATATTCAGTGTTAAAACTGTTAAACCACTAAACTTTCATTCCCTTATAAATACTTCATCTAAATTAAGAGGTTGAATCAAAGTAGTACATGTAATGTATATGTAATTCGCTCTCAAATCTGTAAATCTAGGTTCTGACCGGTGATGGTAATGAGTTTTTAGCATGTTTATATTTTATTTATATATTTTATGTTGCAATAATATAATACATTTTAGATGCTAAGTATACCTATGAACCTCAAGCAACATATAAAAAATATTTGAAATGAATTTAGGAGTTAGTTTATTTTTTATTTCAGCAAACATATGATTTGCACGAAATGATAGAAACACCCACCCGCTGAAATTCCATTCCCATATTTATTCGTATTTGAATAGCATTATTTCTCATTTAGATATCGATATACGTAAATAACCTGGTAGATCTGTTAAGTCGAAGTTTTAGGTTATCTTTGGACTGTCATTGTGAATTTTCCCCTGAAGGTTGGCAGGACTCCGTTCTTGACAAGCTGTCACTCATGACAGGTGGGAATGAGTGTATTTTAGTATGTCTCAAACCGAATCCGGAAGTTTGTTATCTGTGGACGTAAAATTAAAAAAGAAAGGAAGACTACTTAGACAAGCAGAAAGATATGGAATTCATTTCCAAAGAAGCCTTACTAGCGAACACTCGAGCGAAAACTTAAATCCGCAAATATCGGGAAATATCCCAGCCTTTATGGCGTTCTGCTAACTTAAAAGGATGGCTGGATAATAGAAACAACTTAAGGTAAATATATTGCTAGTGGATTGTCAAAATCTCGTGAGATATTCGAATAGGTTATAGCACATGTTTGTTTCTTGTTATAGCCCGCTCCTTGAAATGACTGCATCACCTTCCAGCCACTCCGAGAGGAATCCGACGTAAGTATTGTAAATTTTAATAAATGGATTCTCACGCGAATTCGCCCACAAGTGTGAACGAGCATTGACGGCTCCCCTTTCTCCTTTTCAGGCAGGGGCGAGTCGGAAACTATCGAGACTTTTGAGACTATCGAAACGATCACTTTTGAAACTATTGAAACTATCGAAACTATCACTTTTGAAATTATGGAGACTTTTTAAACTATTGAAACTATCGAAATTTAGAAAATCCTATTAGAAATTACAAATTAATGTAAAAACCATAATCATGAACCTTATGTTTGTGGTTATTTTCTTCCCCCTTTGAGGGACCACCTCTTTTTGGTCAGAATCTACTTCTTTCTTCCATTGGAAGTTTTATCTACATAATGTACTACACCAAGTTCTAAAGTACGTACTCCCCGCGTCCCCATTTCGGACGAATTCGGCGGTCCGGACGACGCCACGTGGACGTGAGAACTCGGCGGTCGGCGCTGACTTCCGCTTCTCTCTGTGAGCCGTCAAGCCTGTGTCTCCGGGTGCAAGAGCCCAGAGGGAAGGCCCCGGGCGCATCCACGACCCACAGAAGCCCAACAGCGGAGGTCACGTCGCCACCCGGCGAGATTTAGGACTTCCCCTTCTGGGAAGTCACCCATTTAATCCCCCTATAATCTTGAGGCCGAGGGGGCCTCACACCATCAGTTCATCGAAGAGGGACTCTCGCGGCGTCGCGCCCGGGAAGCCCACTTCTGGTACATACGAACAAACTTAGAGACGATAAGGTCGGTGTATTTTTCTTTTTAATAGCGAAGTCCTCAACTTAGTTTTTAACCTAGTATCATATTTAAAATCCAAAATTCCTATTAGAAATCATCTAAACCTAAACAAATTGTGCCATTTAGACATTAGAAGGAAGTACAGAATTATCTCAACCTGCGTTGAAATAATTCTGGGCTCCCAAATCTATTTATAACAACCCTTGTATCTTAATTAAAGACCCAAATCTCTGTAATTTATTACCAATTTTCTTTGAGAGAATATAATTTATTATGAATTGAAAGATAAATAGTTTAATTCCAGACCCCTGCTTTGAGATTAAAAGTCCAATTTTTGAAGGGAATTCTCTCTCCATTTTTTTTTTGGGATTTCTGCCTGGCGCCCGAGCTTTTAATTAAATTTCCTTTTTTTATACTTTTTGGCAGCTAATCCCTATCTCTTTTTTTCCCTTGTGAGAGAGGGTTTCCTAATCTCCGGACCCCCGCCACAATATTACTGTGGGGTGCTGCAAATAAAAGGTTGGTATTTTTTCCACATATTTTATTTTTAAACAAACCATCCTAGTACACAATCAAAAACATTACAAATTGTCGCCCTTAGAACAGGGACCTGATTTTTCTTTATTCTGGAATAATTTGTCTTTCAATTCTTTCATTTGGATATTTAAAACTTATAGTTTGTAAACATTTTTATTGTAAAATACAATTTGAGGCTTCGCTGAATAATTTCTTTTAGTTGACATTTACTTTTACTTACTTTCATTTTGTGTTAACTGGTTATTTTTATAACAGTGTCTTTTTCCACAGCTAAAAATAAGTAATTAATTCTTAAGTGATTGTTCTAAAATTATACAGTGAATAAAGTGTTAAAAGTGCAGTGTTAACAAAAGCAGAAATTAAAAGCAGTTAAACATAATTTCCAATTCAAAGTTTTCATAAGTAAATAAAAGTTAAATATCAGTAGATACTTTTAAAATCTAATTCATTATTGCCTGCTTAAGTTTTGGTAAGCTAAACTTAATTAATCTTAACTGATAAAAGTTATAAAAACCATTTAGTAAATTAGAATAACTTATTAAATCATTTGTTATTAGAGTTGGAAGACCTTTGTTTGAGTGGAAATTTAACGTAGTTTAAACCTGGTAAAGTTTAATAAATTGTTTTAGATTCATCCATATTTCATGTTAGTGACCTAGTCATACCTTATACAGGGTGACTTTGATAACTTTGAATATTTTAAGTTTACATCAAAATTTTAATTTTTAAATTTTAGTTCGAATTTGTTGGAACGTTATATATACAAGGTGTCACTGACAAATTAAATTTATAAATTTTAACCCAATCAATTTAAATTTTAATTTCTATACCTACATTGATTTATCACCATATATACAGGGTGACGAACCACCATTGATATTTTTTAGCTCTATCGAAAACATAAATACCAAAAACTTTTATTTTTAATTTATTGCCAGTCATACAGGGTGTGACCAACAATTTACAAAATTTATTTTTTTTGAAAATTTTGAAATTTCCATTTGGACTCTGGTCCCTAAAATTGCTTTTTGGTTCTCCTGGTTATACAGGGTGACTCTTAAATTTCTTATAATTAAATTTTTTTTGAATTAAACCAGATTTCAGCTTGATCGCTATTGCACTTTCATACTGTGGTTAATACAGGGTGTACCCTATTAAAGGGACGATTTTAAATTTTATTGTTTAAATCCGGAGTTCTTCAAACTCTCACTTTGGCTAATTGGACTTCAACCTTTTATGGTGAAAATTTATGACCCTTATATATACAGGGTGTACATTTTAAATTTTTTTTTGTTGATTGTATATCCACATAGTACACGGTGACTTGCGTTTGTACCGGAAGATTTTACACATAACGAAATGTCTGCTAACGGTGATCGTGGGACCGAGCCTGCTCCAACCATTGCTCCGCCCGCGTTGGATGTTTCCGCGAGTGGTGGTATTGACCATTCACTATTTTTACCATCGCAAATGGATTTGATCACACTTACTGATCATCCTGCTGGTTCTCGGGATAGTACCAGCCGAAGCATTCCACGACTGCCGACCGCGCTCAATATACCGCCGGTCAACCAGACTATGTTGATAGACAGCCCCATAAATTACACATATACCAAACAACCTGATCTTTCAAAATGTAAACTGAATTTTAATGGCAAAACTTGCGTTCGCGAATTTATAATTCAAGTGGAGGAGCTCCAACATGCGAGACGTATCGAGGAGGTTTACCTCGTTCGGGCTTTTACCTGCCTATTATCGGATCTGGCCTTGAAATGGTTCCGCACTGTGCGACACCAACTCACCACCTGGTATGAGCTAAAACTAGCATTGCTCAGGCGTTTCGATAAGACCGATTTTGATTACCAACTCGAATTTCAACTTCGCACACGCAAGCAGAAACCAAAAGAATCCTTATCGGATTACATCATAGAATTGTTAGATTTAAATGGTCAATTGACCTACCCGTTGTCAGAACCTGTATTAATTGACGTGTTTAGACACAACATGCTACCGTCTTTGATGGTCCATTTTGTTGGGAAACTTGCGTACAGTATGGACGTTATTTTGCGGTTAAGTAAAGAAATAGACGCATATACTACTACGGTCCCATCGCTGCCTGTTGCGTCTAACTCGAATTTTGACAAGCCTACCCGCAGGTTTAACGCGGTTGAAGTTACTAAACCTGTAACTTGTCTAAAGTGTAAAAAGAACGGACATCATTACAAAGATTGTAGAACCATTAGAGGCACAATTTGTTTTAAATGCAACAAAAAAGATGTCACCACTTTGACTTGTGATAACTGCAACCCCAGTTCTTCAAAACCTTCGGTCGCGGCTACTCCAAAAAACGAGTAGGCGTCAGTCGAACACCGTTTCGATCGGAAGTGCGTTGTGCTTCGGCTGACCGTATAAATAACTCCTTAAAAAACCCTTTAATTAAATTGAAACCTTCTGACAGTGAAATTAAAAATGAATTCAATGATTGGTTAGGATACGTTAAAACCTTCTTCGATTTCCATAGGATTGCCCCTATAGTTTTTGTTGACGACGATGACAATCGCCCGTTCTTGACTTTTCAGGTAAATAAAGTTGATTATTCCGGTCTTTTGGATAGTGGCGCGAATGCCTGTGTGCTTGGCGCCAATTCACATTTGAAATTTTTAGATTCCGGTTTTTCTATAAAAGAAGTCCAGGTTAGTGGTAGAGCTAACACAGCTGATGGCACTCCCAATAAGGTTGAAGGAACCATGGAGATTCCTGTCACCGTGGATGGAGTGACACGACTTGTACCATTCTTGATTGTTCCATCGTTCAAGACTCCCATAATCCTCGGCTTCGACTTTTGGTTGAGATTTGGCATTGCGAAGGAGTTTTTAGACAGAATTACTTTTAAACCCAGTTTAGAGGCTTCGTTTTGTACGGTCACTTCTGCAGCGCGCCTCACGCCTGCAGAAAAAGAAGAATTAGGTCGGGTAGTTTCGGAATTTGAAGACATCTCGTATGAGAAGAAGGGTTTAGGATTTACTCACTTAGTTGAACACAAAATTGTCACCACCAGCGAGCCCATTAAACAGCGATATTGGCCGCTTAGTCCAGCGAAACAGGAGGAACTATACGCTGAGGTGGAACAGCTGCTTCGAGAGGGTATCATACAGCCTTCCAAGTCTCCCTGGTGCTCCCCAGTGTTAGCAGTCGGGAAGAAGGATGGAGGTACCAGGATGTGTCTGGACTCTCGTCGGCTGAATTCGGTTACTGTTAGAGACGCTTATCCCTTGCCGTATACCTCTAGGATTCTAGACAACCTGAAGGACGCTCGTTACATATCCGCACTTGATTTGTCCAAGGCATTTTTACAGATTCCTTTGGAGAAATCGTCACGCGAGAAGACGGCTTTCGTAGTTCCTGGAAAAGGTTTGTTTGAATTTGTCCGAATGCCGTTCGGGATTACCAACGCTCCTGCAGAGCTACAGCGTTTGGTGGACCGTCTCTTTGGTCCAGAATTTGACGACGTCGTGTTCAAATATTTAGATGACCTGATTTTGATATCCAAATCGTTCTCTGAACATATGACTCTGTTACGAAAGGTGATGAATATTCTGAAGAGTGCAGGCCTTACTGTCAATCTAAAGAAATGTGAGTTCTGTAAAGAGAGACTCCGTTATTTAGGATATGTCATCGACAGTGAAGGACTCCACACCGATCCTTCAAAATTAGAAGCTATTAGAGACTTCCCTAAACCCCACAATGTTAGGCAACTTCGTGGATTCTTAGGTATGTGTTCGTACTACCGTAGGTTCATTGCCAAATTTGCAGATATCGCAGCTCCTCTCTCTCGACTGACGGGTGGAAGTAAAAACTCGACAAAGCCAGTCAGCTGGAATCAAGATGCAGAAGAAGCCTTTGTCAAGTTGAAAGCCGCTCTGATGTCCTCGCCAGTCTTACTTTGCACTGATTTTAGTAAACCATTTTTTCTCCATTGTGATGCTAGCTCAGTAGGCATCGGCAGTGTCCTGTGTCAGGAAGATGACGCTGGTGTCCAGCATCCATTGGCATTTTATTCCCGTACTTTGTCAAAATGTGAGCGAAATTATAGTACCACAGAACGCGAACTTCTCGCAATATTAAACTCTGTAGAACACTTTAGACCATATATTGAAGGTATGAAATTTACCGTAGTTACCGACCACGCTAGCCTAAAGTGGTTGCTGGGTCTTACCAACCCTAGTGGGCGCTTAGCTGGGTGGGCCGCCAGAATTTCCCAGTTTACCTTTGATATAATGCATAAGAAGGGCGCACTTCATGTAGTCCCGGATTGTTTGTCCCGAATAGAAGTTGCCACTCTGACAACTCCTAAACCTTTACTTTTGCCCGATGACGACATTAACGACCCCTGGTACAAAAACATATTTTTGAAATGTCAAAAGTGCCCTGCTAAATACAAAAATTATAAAGTGGAGCACAATACTTTATTTAAATATTGTAAACCTAAATTTAATCTGAACTCCCGACTGGATTGGAAAATTGTCATTCCTCGGGATAGTGTAATTGACACCATTAGAGAAAATCATGATAATATTAATTCTGGTCATTTAGGCATTCATAAAACTTTACATAAATTAAAAACTCATTACTTTTGGAAGAAAATGTTTAGAGACGTTCAAGATTACATTGGTCGTTGTGACGTTTGCAAGGCTTATAAATCTTCTAATTCACCCCCTCAGGGTCTAATGGTAAACCCTAAAGTAGTCGATGCCCCTATGGTTATGCTGTCCATGGATATCATTGGAATTCTGCCGAGGACTTATTCCGGTCATAGATTCATTCTGTCAGTAGTCGATGTTTTTTCCAAAGGGTTTAGCAGCCTTACCGAACAAGTGGTGCCTTTCCCCACGGATGAGGTCAATATTTTAGGTGGTGTACTAGCAGGACCTAAGAATACTCCATGCTTAATATCAGCCCTAGATCTTCTTTTGTTTCAGAGTTATTCAAGATAATGTAAAATATACAGGGTGCCGTTGAAAGTGGCATATTTCGTAAACTGTTCAAGTTAGATCAACCAAACAAAATTGTGTTTGATAACAATAAAATAAACTACAAAATGCATATTTTTAACCTGCATCTTGTCCTTATTTTTCATAATAAAAAAAGGTTTCTTGTTTTTTTTTCCATATTTTTTTTTATTTCCCGCGGAGGTACACCTCCAAAAAAAATATGCATACATAGCCACTAATGTCCACTGTATACATAAATAAAAATATTTCCGTAAATCATCGTGCGTCATGCCAAAAAAAAATTTTTTTCAGAAGTAGTCGTTACTGGCATACAAATAAAGTACCAGTGCAGTGTGAACATAAGTTAGTGTGTAGGTATACAATCTCTCGACACTTACCGCACAAAATATCATTGACGTAAATTGACTTATTAGTACATTTGCTTTATAAAAGAGAGATAAACATTTGACACATAGTATTGCTTTCTACATTTGATTTGTTGCATTTTCTGTAGGAAAATGGAAAAAATTAAGTGTAAGTCTTGTGAAAAAACGTTAAAAAATATATGTGGAAAGAAAAAATGCATACAAACTGGACAAGAGGCTGATTTATACAGGGTGTGGCCTGTAACAGGAGCAAAAAATCAAATGGAAGACTCCTCTGACTGCCTCTAGTTATTCGCAAAAGGTCCCAGTGTTTTAAAGTTATCCATTAAGGAGAAACAGTATGTTAAAGTTACGACCTATGAGTGATGTATCTAGGTATCACAACATTGTACCTTATTAATGATTAAACATATTGGTAGTTCAGTGGACATAAAACTAAATGAGCTAAAAAGTTTTTTGAACTCATGGTTTTTTAACTGGTTTAGCAAAAAAATTTTTTTTTTTGTGTTACACCGATTTAACGTTTTTGGTATAAGTCAATTTACGTCAATGATATTTTGTGCGGTAAGTGTCCAGAGATTGTATACCTACACACTAACTTATGTTCACACTGCACTGGTGCTTTATTTGTATGCCAGTAACGACTACTTCTAAAAAAAATTTTTTTTTAGCATGACGCACGAATAACTAGAGGCAGTCAGAGGAGTCTTCCATTTGATTTTTTGCTCCTGTTACAGGCCACACCCTGTATAAATCAGCCTCTTGTCCAGTTTGTATGCATTTTTTCTTTCCACATATATTTTTTAAAGTTTTTCACAAGACTTACACATAATTTTTTCCATTTTCCTACAGAAAATGCAACAAATCAGATGTAGAAAACAATACTATGTGTCAAATGTTTATCTCTCTTTTATAAAGCAAATGTACTAATAAGTCAATTTACGTCAATGATATTTTGTGCGGTAAGGGTCGAGAGATTGTATACCTACACACTAACTTATGTTCACACTGCACTGGTACTTTATTTGTATGCCAGTAACGACTACTTCTGAAAAAAAAATTTTTTTGGCATGACGCACGATGATTTACGGAAATATTTTTATTTATGTATACAGTGGACATTAGTGGCTATGTATGCATATTTTTTTTGGAGGTGTACCTCCGCGGGAAATAAAAAAAAATATGGAAAAAAAAACAAGAAACCTTTTTTTATTATGAAAAATAAGGACAAGATGCAGGTTAAAAATATGCATTTTGTAGTTTATTTTATTGTTATCAAACACAATTTTGTTTGGTTGATCTAACTTGAACAGTTTACGAAATATGCCACTTTCAACGGCACCCTGTATATTTTACATTATCTTGAATAACTCTGAAACAAAAGAAGATCTAGAGCTGATATTAATGATTTTTTTTTTTTTTTTTTTTTTTTTTTTTTTTTTTTTTTTTTTTTTTTTTTTTTTTTTTTATAGTGAGCCATGTGTTTGTTGTTAATATTATTTCAGTTTACTTGTTACATACACAAGATAGCACCGCCCACACCTTCTCTGCTTTGCCTTAAGGTTGACTGGTAGAGAATGCCCTTGGCATTAAGTTCGCCTTTTGTACTTTAAGATTTTCTTTTGTGCAATAAAGTTTAAATAAATAAATAAATAAATAAATTAAGCATGGAGTATTCTTAGGTCCTGCTAGTACACCACCTAAAATATTGACCTCATCCGTGGGGAAAGGCACCTCTTGTTCGGTAAGGCTGCTAAACCCTTTGTTTGGCTATTCCCATTAGCGAATGCCACTACTAGTAGTATTTGTAAGTCTATCGAGAAAGACATATTTCTGAGGTTTGGTACTCCTAAAATTATAGTATGTGATAATGGCACACAGTTCACTTCAAAACATTTTGTAGATTTCCTTAAAAGTTACAACATAAATAAAATATTTTATAATTCACTTTACACACCACAGAACAATCCAGTAGAACGTTACAATAAAACTGTGGAAACTTGTATTGCTTGCTTTGTTAAGGACGATCACCGAACGTGGTCGAAACCTTTACCTCATATTCAATTAGCTTTAAATAGTTCTATAAATTTTGCCACTGAACGTACCCCGAATTTTCTTATGTTTGGAAGAGAAGTAATAATAGACGCTTCCTTACATCGTTTTAGTGATTCGGTGGACAATTTGGATGACTTAACTATTGGTAATCGTCAAGATTATGTAAATTCTTTTCAGACTTTAAAGTCCATTTATTCACAAGTAACCAATTCTCTCTTGAAGGCTTATAGGCGAAATGCTACTTTTTATAATAAAGGTCGTAAGGCTGTTTCTTTTAGTATAGGAGACATCGTGTGGAGGAGAAACTTTGTTCAGTCTAATGCTGCTCATTATTTTTCGGCTAAGTTAGCTCCCAGATTTGTAAGGTGTGAGATAATTGACAAAATTTCAGATTTAGTTTATGTTCTAAAAGACCTTTTTTGGTGTCCCCAGTACTGGGGTTGGCCTTTTAGTGTGCGTCTAGGCCTGCGAAAGAGATGAGTGGTAGATTGATAAGGCCTTGAGAGAGATGTATGAATGGGTGGCACATGCTAGAATGACCATGACTCAGTAACTTAAAATTGAACCTTACAAACTTTTCGGAATTCAGTTAATTCTCCTACGATTTCAACTTTTTGGTTTGAGTTTTTTTCATCTTTTCAAAATTTCCCCATGTAGGGATGGGTTGTAGAATACGGTTCCCTACCGCCGCCAGTAGCGTGACGTAAGAGGCGTCTAACTGTGCAAAGTCCCCAAGTTTTCCTAAAGGACTTTAGTTAGGTACTTTTCCTTTACTAACCTATCTTGAAACTAAACTTTTTCTAACCCTTAGAAGAATAGGTTAGCCTTTAAAATTTAATTTAGAGCTTATCTAGTAGATAAATTTAGTTATCCGAAAGGATGAGTTAGTGATATTTTTAGATTTTTAGTTTTTCTCGGATTTGACATTTTCCTTCTCTCCTTGGTACCGGGAAGAAGGCCTCGGATTTTACTTAATTCCCCCTTCCCTAAGGGAAAGGGATAGGGATCGACCCCACCCGTCGGGTGAAGGGCCTCCCATACTCCGTGTGTACGGAAAGCTGGTGGTGTAGTGCCAGCCACAATCGGTTTCGCCGAGATGTCTCAGTACACTCGTCTTAGCTTCACTCCGCCACTGCGCTCGGAACGCTGTTTATGCACCGGCCGCAGTCGGCTCTCCCGAGTTGTCTTAGTACACTCGTTTTTCTTACTTTTTCTCCTCTGTGCTCGGAAAGCTGTTTATGCATCTGACACAGACGGTTCCTCTGAGCTGTCACTGTACGCTCAGTGGATTATTCCTCCGTGTGTACGGAAAGCTGGTGGTGTAGTGCCAGCCACAATCGGTTTCACCGAGATGTCTCAGTACACTCGTCTTAGCTTCACTCCGCCACTGCGCTCGGAACGCTGTTTATGCACCGGCCGCAGTCGGCTCTCCCGAGTTGTCTCAGTACACTCGTTTCGTTTTCCCCCGCTGTGTATGGAAAGTTGGTGGTGTTGCGCCAGCCACAGTCGGTTTTTCCCGAGTTGTCTCAGTACACTCGTTTTGTTTTTCCCCGCTGTGTATGGAAAGTTGGTGGTGTTGCGCCAGCCACAGTCGGTTTTTCCCGAGTTGTCTCAGTACACTCGTTTTGTTTTTCCCCGCTGTGTATGGAAAGTTGGTGGTGTTGCGCCAGCCACAGTCGGTTTTTCCCGAGTTGTCTCAGTACACTCGTTTCGTTTTCCCCCGCTGTGTATGGAAAGTTGGTGGTGTTGCGCCAGCCACAGTCGGTTTTTCCCGAGTTGTCTCCGTACACTCGTTTTGTTTTCCCCCGC
The DNA here is from genome assembly GCA_025490895.1 of Thaumatotibia leucotreta. Classification (NCBI taxonomy): domain Eukaryota; kingdom Metazoa; phylum Arthropoda; class Insecta; order Lepidoptera; family Tortricidae; genus Thaumatotibia; species Thaumatotibia leucotreta. The sequence continues at coordinate 203,635 of JALPQI010030535.1, read as the reverse complement.
TGTGTATGGAAAGTTGGTGGTGTTGCGCCAGCCACAGTCGGTTTTTCCCGAGTTGTCTCAGTACACTCGTTTTGTTTTCCCCGCTGTGTATGGAAATTTGGTGGTGTTGCGCCAGCCACAGTCGGTTTTTCCCGAGTTGTCTCAGTACACTCGTTTTGTTTTCCCCGCTGTGTATGGAAAGTTGGTGGTGTTGCGCCAGCCACAGTCGGTTTTTCCCGAGTTGTCTCAGTACACTCGTTTTGTTTTCCCCCGCTGTGTATGGAAAGTTGGTGGTGTTGCGCCAGCCACAGTCGGTTTTTCCCGAGTTGTCTCAGTACACTCGTTTTAAACTTCTATTCTGTCGTGTCCTGGAAAGCTGTTTATGCACCAGACACAGACATTTTCCCCTTGACTCCATTTATAGACTGAAGTTTTTTTCCAGATTGCTTCATATTTTGATAAATTTATGGTGGTCGGAGTGGCTTAGCCACGTCTAAATTCGGAATTGTTGTTCTTTCCTATTGTTCTTTCCGTGCCATTGAGGGAAAAGATAGTTGGTCGGTGGCCAGTGATGCCCAACCGCACCCAAAATAATAATTTCTTTTTTTTCCACGTTTAGATAGTATACTTGGTCGGTGGCCAAAGTTGCCCAACCGCACCGAAATTCAAAATTTTTCCTTTTAGCATGGACTAGTGAGTAGTATTATTGGTCGGTGGCCAGTGTTGCCCAACCACACCAAAATAATTATTTTCTTCTTTCACAATTTACCTTAGATTCTTGGTCGGTGGCCAAAGTTGCCCAACCGCACCGAAATTCAATTTTGTTCCTTTTAGCATGGACTAGTGAGTAGTATTATTGGTCGGTGGCCAGTGTTGCCCAACCGCACCAAAATAATTATTTTCTTCTTTCACAATTTACCTTAGATTCTTGGTCGGTGGCCAAAGTTGCCCAGCCGCACCGAAATTCAAAATTTTTCCTTTTTAGCATGGACTAGTAGTATTGTTGGTCGGTGGCCAGAGATGCCCAACCGCACCAAAATTGTTATTTCCTTCTTGCACGAGTTAATTAAATTTCTTGGTCGGCGGCCAAAGTTGCCCAACCGCACCAAAATTCAAAATTTTTCTTTTGGCATAGGCTAGTAGTGTTGTGGGTCGGTGGCCAGAGTTGCCCAATCGTTTCTGACTTGCAGGTCTCAGTAAGTCCAGTTTGTTAAATTGTAGTGGAGTTTTCCGACTCCAGTTGCACGTTGTTGTCCTGGCGTACCGCAAGGAGTTTGATTTCAGTTAGTCCGGAATTATATATATTTGTTTGGTTCATCTTTCGGTCTTCAATAAAAAATAGTTCCTATTTTTTATTTTTCCTGGAAAGGGGGTAATGTAACGTGTTGAAAAGACACGCTACATGATTGATGCCTCCTGCAATTGAATTAGAATATTTCGTTCGTCATATCACCAGTCTAGCTTGCTAATTATATCCTATCCAAAGAATAGTGACTGTTTGTTTCATTTTCCATGGCTTAACTTACCCGCTGAAATTCCATTCCCATATTTATTCGTATTTGAATAGCATTATTTCTCATTTAGATATCGATATACGTAAATAACCTGGTAGATCTGTTAAGTCGAAGTTTTAGGTTATCTTTGGACTGTCATTGTGAATTTTCCCCTGAAGGTTGGCAGGACTCCGTTCTTGACAAGCTGTCACTCATGACAGGTGGGAATGAGTGTATTTTAGTATGTCTCAAACCGAATCCGGAAGTTTGTTATCTGTGGACGTAAAATTAAAAAAGAAAGGAAGACTACTTAGACAAGCAGAAAGATATGGAATTCATTTCCAAAGAAGCCTTACTAGCGAACACTCGAGCGAAAACTTAAATCCGCAAATATCGGGAAATATCCCAGCCTTTATGGCGTTCTGCTAACTTAAAAGGATGGCTGGATAATAGAAACAACTTAAGGTAAATATATTGCTAGTGGATTGTCAAAATCTCGTGAGATATTCGAATAGGTTATAGCACATGTTTGTTTCTTGTTATAGCCCGCTCCTTGAAATGACTGCATCACCTTCCAGCCACTCCGAGAGGAATCCGACGTAAGTATTGTAAATTTTAATAAATGGATTCTCACGCGAATTCGCCCACAAGTGTGAACGAGCATTGACGGCTCCCCTTTCTCCTTTTCAGGCAGGGGCGAGTCGGAAACTATCGAGACTTTTGAAACTATCGAAACTATCACTTTTGAAACTATTGAAACTATCGAAACTATCACTTTTGAAATTATGGAGACTTTTTAAACTATTGAAACTATCGAAATTTAGAAAATCCTATTAGAAATTACAAATTAATGTAAAAACCATAATCATGAACCTTATGTTTGTGGTTATTTTCTTCCCCCTTTGAGGGACCACCTCTTTTTGGTCAGAATCTACTTCTTTCTTCCATTGGAAGTTTTATCTACATAATGTACTACACCAAGTTCTAAAGTACGTACTCCCCGCGTCCCCATTTCGGACGAATTCGGCGGTCCGGACGACGCCACGTGGACGTGAGAACTCGGCGGTCGGCGCTGACTTCCGCTTCTCTCTGTGAGCCGTCAAGCCTGTGTCTCCGGGTGCAAGAGCCCAGAGGGAAGGCCCCGGGCGCATCCACGACCCACAGAAGCCCAACAGCGGAGGTCACGTCGCCACCCGGCGAGATTTAGGACTTCCCCTTCTGGGAAGTCACCCATTTAATCCCCCTATAATCTTGAGGCCGAGGGGGCCTCACACCTAGTGATGTGCCGTCGGGTAATTTCACACTTTCCGTAATTCTCATTGGAGAACTTTACCGTAAATTACCGAGAATTACGGTAACTTTCTCCCATAGTATTTTTTTTTCTATGCAATTTGCATATGAATATTTTGTCTGCATCGTATTTTATATTACTTTATGTGGTACATTTAAGTATTATAATGCTATTTTACTAATGACAGGGTTTTATAGATGATTTTGACGTTCAAGCAGGTAAAATAGGTACTCGTATAAACCCCTTACTTGACCCGTAAGCGGTAAGCGGCTTTACCAAAGGTTTTCTTATCGGTAGCTGAGTATTCAATTACCTAGGATTTAAAATAGGCAATTGTGATTATGAGCCTGTGATACCCTTTTCTAAGAATTATCTGGGAATAGGGTGTAAATTTTATTCAATTATAATGCTGAATTCAGTCAGTTCATATTGAAGCGACGTGCTGTCAACACAACTGTTAGTGATATTTCAACAATGAGGCCAAGAGTAAAGTGCTAGAGTATTTTAGGCAAAGTACTGAAAATGATCATGTTTCTGTTTAGGATCAGAAGCCGAAGAAATGCCGCAAATTAAGAATTAAAATTCCCATACAAATTTATGAAAATAAAAAAAAATCGTTTCTATTCCTATCCAATAATCCTATCCTAGTACCAATAATTTTAAAGAGACAACTTACTGCAAAAAAAAAATTAAAGAAAACTGTTTTCCTACATTTACTATGGGAAAAAAGTGAAATTTAATTTTGATTGATATTACTGTTTATTCATGTTGCTAATAATGTTTTGACTTGATGACTTCCAGCCTCCCAAACAAGCTGGATTCCGAAAAGGCTATAGTACCATAGACCACATACATACGCTGCGGCAAATTATACAGAAGACCGAGGAGTATAACTTGCCATTATGCTTAGCGTTTGTGGACTATGAGAAAGCTTTCGATTCGGTAGAAATATGGGCAGTGCTTGAGTCTCTTCAGCGATGCCACATTGACTATTGGTACATCGAAGTGTTGAAGTGTTTGAATAGCAACGCCACAATGTTGGTCCGAGTACAGGAGCAGACTACAAAGACAATTCCGTTGCAAAGAGGCGTAAGGCAGGGCGATGTTATATCTCCGAAACTGTTTACTGCCGCAATGTAAGATGCCTATAAGCTCCTGGAATGGCAAGGACTTGGCATCAATGTGAACGGCGAAAACATCACTCACATTCGAAGTTGTTGACTCTTACATCTACCTAGGACAAGTAGTCCAATTAGGTAGGCCCAACTTCCAGAAAGAGGTCAACCGCCGAATCCAACTCGGTTGGGCAGCGTTCAGGAAACTACGCGATGTCTTTTCGTCCGACATACCTCAGTGCCTTAAGACGAAAGTCTACAATCAATGTGTGTTACCAGTTATGACTTACGGCGCCGAAACGTGGTCCTTCACCATCGGCCTCATCTCTAAACTCAAAAGTCGCTATGGAGAGGGCTATGCTCGGAGTTTCTCTGCATGATCGAATCAGAAATGAGGAGATCTGTAGGCGAACTAAAGTTACTGACTGACATAGCCCTCCGAATTAGCAAGCTGAAGTGGCAATGGGCAGGCCACATTGCACGCAGAGCGAAAAGTGCTCGAGTGGAGACCACGGCTAGGCAAACGCAGCGTAGGACGTCCACCCACAAGATGGACAGACGACTTTACCATATGCAGGTCGCATCTAACCGGTACATGTGGAGGTCCAGAGGGGAGGCTTAGGTTCAGCAGTGGACGTCTTATGGCCAAGATGATGATGATGATACAGTTTTATTGTCATTTAGCATGGGAGGAAAAAATTGCGTGACAGACATTATAATTAAAGTTTGCCTTATTTTCCATAGTAAATGTATAAAAACCATTTAATTATAACGTTTTTTTATTTTCCTTGTTATTTTTTTATGTAACTAATTATTTAAGAAACTTGCAAGATATAATTTCACGGTAAGTATTCTGTTTCTTAATGATTTCGTGGAATTTAATTATTTTATTCATACGAAAAACGCTGTTTTTAATTTTATTTTATGTATACATATACCGCAAGCATTATTATGAACCATTATTGCCCATTTTATCAAAATGTTTAATTTATATAACAAAAAAATACCATTTTGCGTTGTAAAAATTCTCTGGAGAAAATTCGCGGAGAACGTTCTCCGTAATTTACGCCGGTAATTTACCGTAATTTTGGTAATAAACTAGTTCCACTAGTCACATGTTTATGAAATTTTCAGGTCAGATTATTATTACTAAATTAAGTACTATTCTGGAAAAAAAATATGAAAAAAGTAATAACTTAAAACACTTTCTCCATAATTACCCGCCCGGAGAACTTTACCGAGAAAGTTACCCGATAGTTCTCTTTGTTCTCGTAATTTACGGTAACGGCACATCACTACTCACACCATCAGTTCATCGAAGAGGGACTCTCGCGGCGTCGCGCCCGGGAAGCCCACTTCTGGTACATACGAACAAACTTAGAGACGATAAGGTCGGTGTATTTTTCTTTTTAATAGCGAAGTCCTCAACTTAGTTTTTAACCTAGTATCATATTTAAAATCCAAAATTCCTATTAGAAATCATCTAAACCTAAACAAATTGTGCCATTTAGACATTAGAAGGAAGTACAGAATTATCTCAACCTGCGTTGAAATAATTCTGGGCTCCCAAATCTATTTATAACAACCCTTGTATCTTAATTAAAGACCCAAATCTCTGTAATTTATTACCAATTTTCTTTGAGAGAATATAATTTATTATGAATTGAAAGATAAATAGTTTAATTCCAGACCCCTGCTTTGAGATTAAAAGTCCAATTTTTGAAGGGAATTCTCTCTCCATTTTTTTTTTGGGATTTCTGCCTGGCGCCCGAGCTTTTAATTAAATTTCCTTTTTTTATACTTTTTGGCAGCTAATCCCTATCTCTTTTTTTCCCTTGTGAGAGAGGGTTTCCTAATCTCCGGACCCCCGCCACAATATTACTGTGGGGTGCTGCAAATAAAAGGTTGGTATTTTTTCCACATATTTTATTTTTAAACAAACCATCCTAGTACACAATCAAAAACATTACACCTTGTCAGTAAAAATAATCCTTCTCAATTTAATTCTGTTGTACATAAAACCCTGAATGAACCAAAGCAATTAAGAAGAATATTTAATCCTTTATTTAATCAACTTTTGGCATCGGGTGTTGATAAATATTCATATTAGAGCCCGAGTTATTAAACTCTCGACGGGTCGCAAAAACACAATTTCGTAGCGAAATATATCGGCAGAGCGGATATTCGCAGGAATATGAACTAAAATCATGTGTCTAACAAGTTTACTAACTTTGCGTATTATGTAGGTAAACTAAATACCTACTACTTGTATGCTGGCGTGTGTTTAGTTTTCTACTAATCTGAAATAAGTATGCACGTCGCGACGATTTTATTTTGAGAAACCTACTACTCCCAACAAAACAAGTGACTATGTGTGAGACGAGCTGTTTCAAATGGCGCACAACTAACGTAAGTATCATTGCAGAATCTTTTAACCTTATTTTGAACTTAATTTTTTAATCGCATTTTACGTTTAATTTTTTCCTGACGTTTCGGGCATGACGTTACGACGACCCGTACTCTCAGGCAGACACAGTGATAATCGTGAAAGTTTAAATCAATGTACGAATCTTTTATGTAAATTTCAAGTAGGTACATGAAACTTAATACAAACGATTTAAACTAATTCTAAAAGTTAAATAGACCTGATTTAGTATCCCCTGGCGTAAAGATAACTTATTTTATTTTCGCACGGATAATGCTTAATTTTACGCATCCACCCCAGACTTAGAAAAGTTTATGTGGGGATTGTGGGATAGTACAGTCGACAAAAAAGTCTCCTTTACAGCTCACAAGTGCAAACATCTTACCACGGATGCGCGATACACATAGAAACTCGGTTGCAACGAACGCTCATGCTGTCGCGTTCATGCTGCTCATGAGCGTTCGTTGCAACCGAGTTTCTATGTGTATCGCGCATCCGTGGTAAGATGTTTGCACTTGTGAGCTGTAAGTAAAGGAGACTTTTTTGGGACTCACTTCTCTATACAGAGGAGAATACCCACTACAAAAACCCCTGAGCGCCAATCGTGAACGAAAGGCAACTATCTTTGTCGCCTTAAAAAAAAGAAGACAGAAAAAAAACATCGATACGCTTTAGTATTTTTATGGCTGTTTAAGATAGTTTGACAGTAGAGACATACATTGTCGCAAATAAAACACATCGTGCTTCCTGCTTTTATGTTTTCTCTAATGCTAAAAAAACGAGCTTTAAGTTCAGAAACATTTATTATAGTGCTCGGCCGCTATGAAGTCAATCCTGACAGCTGTCATTTCAGTACATTATGTGTCAAAAGGTGACCTTGTTGACAGATAATGTACTGAACTGACAGCTGTCAGGAATGTCAGGATTGACTTCTTCTTTCTTTGTTTTGTAACAAGCAGGGTCGCATTTTATAAGGTTACAATTTACAATTTTGCTGTTTGCCTCTCTTTCTAGCCAATATCTGCGTGCATTAGAGAGGCAAACAGCAAAATTGTAAAATGTATCTTTATAAAACGCGACCTAGGTTATTTTGTACAGTCAAAGACAAAATAAAGTGTACACAAAAATGTTCAAAAATATGTCCCGGTGCACTCTAGTTCTGTGTAATAAGAACGTCGTAACATATTTATGAGCGGATTCTTGCGATACTTATTTTTGCACTTGACTGTACATAATTATACCTTAATATTATGTTTACCTTAAACAAATCTCTGTATGGTTTCAATATTGACATATTACAATATTTATACTTACACAAAAGCTTAAGAAAATGGATTTAAAATAATATTTGAAAAATATACAAAATTCAAAATATAATATTATAAAACTACATTATAAATAAAAATATACAACTAAACTAAATCTAAATCTTAAAACGGCCCCCGCGGCATGGTACCTGATGCTGGCAGCATTACCCCGCTGAATCGCGAGGCTGATCTGTTGACCGAGGTAGCTGCCAGCTCACCTGTGGTATCTTTGAGTCTCTTTGAAATTTATTTAATGAGACTCAAAGCACCAGAGCCCTATGCACCCAGGGTCTCGACGCCGAATGGGATAATATTTTAGTCAGCGCCGAGATCACTACTGTATTTTCCTACCTTGGACTTTCGGCCGCCTCTGCTGTATAGAAAAAAATACTTATAGCATATAAATAAAAACCATTAAACAAAATATGAACACACCATACACAAACGCTCATAAAAGTACATCGCGCTATAGCTACAACCGCAATAACTCAGCGCTTTAAAGAGTTCTTTGGCGTTCAAAATGATAAGCATCCTATCTATTACGGTTCATAAAGCCTCCTGATAGCCTAAAGCACGGACAATGAAGGTTATGTAATAGTGCCTCAGTTTTTGCCGGCACGGAACTCTAAAAAGGGATTCAGGTGAACATTTACGAGCCATTTACCAAGGATGGGGACAAAAAGCCGGAACATCCGGACCACGGAACCTATGTAGAATTACCGCGAACTTCGAAAATCGTAAATGTCGAGCATCTGTCTTTATCACTCCAATGAAGGTGTCATTGGAGTAACAGGAACAGATACTCGAAATTTACGATTTTCTATGATCGCAGGAGGCCCTCGGTTTTCAAGGAAATATTGCCTGAATACAGAGACAGTGTAATTTGGAAAATGATAAATTAGTTATTAGTAGCGGGTAGGCGTTATCGAAATTTAAATTGGGCTTTTATCAGTATCTATTTTATGTGAGACAAGCGATTACCGCATTAAATAAATAGGTTTTTGGCCGTTACTTATTGTAGTAGGTTGAGCAAAATAAGACGAACTTCAAGTATAGTCTGCGATTTCTAAGAATGAACTTTTGACAGTTTAGAGTTGACCCTTATATTTATCTATGACGTTAAGGCTATCGAAAAAAAGTTAAGGAGAGGCCTACGTCCAACAGTGGACTATCACAGGCTGATGATGTGAATCTTTATTGCACTAAAGAAAAAACTTATAGTACAAAAGGCGAACTTAATGCCACACAGCATTCTCTACCAGTCAACCTTGAGTCAAAGCAGAAAGCTTCTAACCATTTAACCTTGTGATAGTGGCCTTATCATAATAATATATGTATTGTGTGCAAGTAAACCAAAGAGTAGGCATTAATAAAATTTAAGTCAATGGACTTAAAAATCCTTAGACACACATATAATTATGTAGATGAATATCATGCTCCATAAACAATCGAAGTGCGGGCTGAGAAACTAAAGTTATTTATGGTCAAACAGTTGCCAATAGGTAATTGTGCAATTGGCCAAATGGGAACAACTAAGAAGATTTACTTCCTCTACCAAAATGTATGTTGGTGCAACCATAAATAAAAGAAATACCAGATATGTCAAGCCCATACAAAAATATGCGACAGCCAAAATATACCTCGACACTAGGCAGCGTTAGTAAATTTTGCCTGTTGAATAACTTCAGCACTAGTTGGCGTTAGTTGTCATACATAAGGATTAATACAGCTTGTATAATATTTGGACTTACAGTGACATCTAGTGATGAGTAGGTAGTATTGCTTCTGGTGTACCATTGTCGGCCCTACTACTTGTCAGTAGATGTCGCTTTATGATATATATTGAAAAAACATGATTTCAACACGGACATTGCATCAGTTGCGGAACACATTCGTGCGATAATGTCTAGGACTCGAGTGATGAAGACAATATTTTGCTATATATTTATTACAAAAACAAGTGGAAATATAAAAAATGATTCTGGATGCATCCGTATACCTTTTAATAATTTAAGTTTTTTTTCCAATCTCAATCCACGACTTTTCTGTTACATACTTTTTCCTGACATACTCTGGCAGCTTATCTTATAATTGTACAAACATGCATATTTTTCCACCTCCTGTACGAAATTAACATTAAAAAGTTCCGCCGCCGCCGCTATTTCGTCTGCAACGCGTATGCGACTCGAATAGCGTGCGACCAGCACGACAGTAGCGAGCGACTGATATATGATATGATATCAAACGCGTCGTCAAAGCGTCTCGTGTCTCGTCGTGTGTGCAAGGTCGTAAATCAATATATATGGCGGATCCTCAGATCCTCACAAGCGACGTGTAGGATACGGGTATGAAACGCAAATCGCTTGAGCGTCGCCTCGTAAGAGACGGGCCTTAAAATCGCATTGGCAAAACTGGAGAGACATCAATTGTTTGTCGATTGAATAGCTTCAATAAATTATATCGAAATAAACTGTGATGGATGATAAATTACGGAGACTACTTTTAGATAGATTCACTGTTATTTTAATTTTATTGTGTAGGTATAAATTTTATTGAGACATGTAAAACTAGGTTATTCGGTAATATTCAGGTTATTATGTGATGTGTGATATGGACTTAGTTATTTCTTGATATTACTTTCACTAATTAGTCCTCCTATGCTAAATGACAATAATATTGTATGAAAACATTGGCAACATTAATTAGCGTGACAGTTAATGTAATTAAAATTTCATTTATTCCCATTGTAAATGTATGAACGGTTTTCTTTCATTTTTGGCTTTTTTGTACATTGCCGTAAGTTGAATTGGAACCTATTATTGGGAAACTATTGGTAGGAATGGAATCGATTGGTATAAAAACTTGGTCCCATAGATACAAACTTTTTATCCTGAATAGAAACAGGATCCTGTATATTTTTTCTAAAAACTGTAAACGCTAATCTTCATTAATTTAAAATCGAAGGAAGGTATTCTAAGGCCTTCTAATTACTTTAAATCTGGTAGCTGCCCTTACAGACCTAAAATAATTTCCCAAATAGATGTGGTACATAGTGGGTACTTAATAAATGTACGTACGACCTTTTTCACCTTCTTCACGCGGAAAGCTGATCGAGAGACCTGGCAACGAGGCGCCGCCGCCGAGCGGGCGAGGCGACCTCCGCGAGCTGGAAATGCATAACCGCTCGCGCTCGCGCATGTGTTGTACGTCACGGGGCAAATTTAATTGCACGCGCAACTCTAACAAGGAAGGTTAGGGTACCCAACTGTCCGACTTCGATTTGATTCATTTTGATATAATATAATGTTATAGAGTAGTCTAAAATAACGGACACGTATTTTTTTTGCTGCCCAAACTCAACCTGTTAGGAAAAAAAAACCGGCGAAGTGCGAGTCGGACTCGCGCGCGAATGGTTCCGTAAATCCGTACCATTATCAATTTATTATTAAAAAAATACAGTTAAATCAACCTACCTCAAAAACTATAGGAGATAATTTAATCAAACCAAAAATCGTTGATAGAGCTTATTAATGTGCATAACATATATTTTTTTTGAATCTTATATCGCGTAGTTTAAAAAGTAGAGGGGGGGGGGGACACATTTTTCAGACTTTGAGAGCTGATATCTCGAAAACGAATTGCTTAAATAAAAATGAGATGTAGGTATAATCCTTCATATCATTTTCAAAGACATTTATTTTTATGCCAATCGTGACAGATAAAAGACACTTTTTTCCCATAGTAAAATTATGAAACCAGTTTTCTTGAATCTTTGTCTTCTTTGTACATCGCCGTAAGGTGACCCCTAGGAAACTATTGGTACTGGATAGGAATGGAATCGATGGGCATAAAAAATAAAGGGAGATTTTTTTTTTAATTTTTCATACAATTTGATTGTGAATTTAAATTTTTGATTTGTGGCTTTTCTAGCCGAAACATTTTTTTTGGTCCCTTACGAGCTTTTGGTCCTGAACAGAAACAGGATATATTGGCGTCAAAAAAAAGTTTGTCTAAAATGACCATTTTCTCCCACCCTGTATGTTTTTTCAAAATGTGTAAACGCCAATCTTTATTAATTTAAAATCGAGGGAAAGTCTTTTAAGACTATTTTCGCGTAGCTACTCTGAATCTGGTAGTTGCCCTCACTGACCCAAAAATAATTTCCATCCGGTATACAATCTGTTACCGACGTCCGGGTATTTTTAAAAACCGGTAATATGAGTTACCTACCGTACTATAGTTTTATTAAGTTCAATAATATACCTAAACAAACATTTTCAGTAGCCTTTGCCCAATGATTTGATGTATACAGTATGTTACCGGCGACCGGGCATTTATTAAAATGCGTAACATGGTTTGCCGGACTTTAAGCGTAGTAAGTGCAATAATATAACTAAACGTATTCAGTGGTGTGTGGCCAACGGTTGTATGTGTACAGTTTGATACCAGTAGGCAGTGATGATGGTTGCGTTTTTATTGTTTGTCGTAGTTTCTGTCACTTTTTAATATTAACGAGTGACACATGCCACGATAAACGCTGGACCATAAAAAGCCTCCAGATATAAATTGTCTGTAAGCTGTAAATGTTGGGGGTAGGGAGATGGTCACGTTCGGGTGTGCGTCGCTGTACTAACGGACGAAGCCTCAAGTCCGTCATACGCGTCCTTGTCGGCAGTAGGTCGAATCTGCCCCGTCTATTCTAATGGGTAGATCGCACCCCTCAGGCAATGCTGGTGACCATAACATAACATACATTTTTCAATGACATGTAAAAATGAATATTAGAGAGATAAATTCATATAGATACTTAAATACCTGGCTGCATCCTAGCCACGACCAAGAAACAAATATTCATGATAAATAAATACACAAATAATTTCCTCGCCGGTATTTGAACTCTAAACACTATACGTATAATTATGTATACCGAAATACGATTGAAAATAAGTTGCATATCGAAAATAAGTTGCAAGAGAAAGATGGCCGAAATTTTCATTTTTCGAAGTTCGCGATAAGCCTAGAGGATTAGCTAACTAAATACATATAATACTTACATGCAGCAACTAGACCATCATGGAGGCTTTTATTGTCACTGAGTAACGAGATGAAGATTTTAGAATTTATAACTAACGTGAGACTCTAACATATTTAAATATTTAGCAAACGGGTTACTCACGCAATTTATGTCGCTACAAACATACATACATGTCCGGCAATTATCGACGTAAATTACGTGAATAACCCGTTTGCAAAATATTTAAATGATGATGATGATGATGATACCTAGATGAAGATTTTTGACAATGTCCTGAGCACTATTAATTTAAAAAATCTAACTAAAGAAATGTAACTCCAATAAAAGCCCGCTTGATGGTAACAGACTGTATGTATATCAGTTATCACTTGAAATGTAGTAATAAACTCAAATTTGTGCGCCTCCGTGCGACCGTACCTATGTACAGTCGACAAAAAATGTGTTCTACCACTTTTAGACTTTATTATGACTAATAATTCATCATCATCATAATCATCATCATATCAGCCGAAAGACTTCCACTGCTGAACGTAAGCCTCCCCCAAAGATTGCCACAATGACCTGTCCTGCGCCACCCGCATCCAGCGGGGTGAGGCGGGCGGCGACGGGTGGTGACGGGTGGCAGCGGGGATAGGCGGGCGGCGGCGACGGGAGGCGGGTGGCGGTGGGTGGCGACGGGTGGCGGCGGGGGGAGGCGGGCGGCGACGGGTGGCGGGCGGCAGCGGGGGGAGGCGGGTGGCGACGGGGACGGTTGGTGACGGGTGGCAGCGGGGGAAGGCGGGTGGCGGCGGGCTGAGGCTGGAGATGGCGGGCGGCGACGGGTGGCGTTGGGTGTCGACGGGTGGCAGTGGCGGGAGGTGGGTGGCAACGGGTGGCGGCCACGCAACGCGCACGTACACGCATCTGGTGTGACCCAGCCTCTATGATTGCACATAATTATAAATAGTACCAATTCTATCTTTAAAAATATTGCCACGTTTCATATAGTTGCTCAGGCATATACTATGCGAGTGTGCGAGCGGGAGGGCAGTAGGCGCGCGCGCCGTCACGTACAGGGCAACAGGAGCGGGGCCCGCGGGTGAATTCAGATTTTTTCCTAGGTTGATGCCCGATCTTATAAACTACAATCAATTTCATTAATAAATTACCATCCAATTTTTTTTGTGCTCACGATAATTAAATGGCGGCAAATTTAAAATTTCAAACAGACGAATACGGGTGCATGAGGTATTTCTGGAATTATACGTTGCACTGGATGGATGGAAGGCGGCCACTTCATTTTGTCTTTCCTTTATACGTAATTTCCTACGGAGTTAATATTCTATACTTAAAATACCTAAATATATTAATATTAAGTAAACTATGTACGATTAATATAATTATTAATAATCGTATTTTTTTCAACTATGTTGAATTCGAACGTAGGAATGGAACATTATCGTCGAAGGTCAAATGGAATAAAAAAAAATGGTTTGGTAGAATAACCTCGCCAATCTCGCCATAGTTCTTCGGTAAATTTGTTGCCAGCTACTGGTTACGTGCTACTGGCTAAGTGGCAAGTTGGCAACGTCGCTCGTTCGTTCGCTCGCAGTGGTGATTCTATTTTGCAAGTTACCTATTCGGCTATATGTAGACTATAATGTAATACTTATTATGATTATACGAGGGGCCGCACATAGTGTGCCACTAAGAGGGATAGACATAGTCACTTACTACTAAGAAGATACTTGTGTGTGTTGCACTTAGACTTAGCATCTAACACACACACACACAAAAAATAGTGGCACAGTGATAAGGACGGACGATTATCGTTCCTTTTCACTTCCACTAGTAAAAAGTTTCATAAGACCATCCCTTTCGTTCTTGCTATTATTATTACGTTGTCAAATCCATATCCATATTCTAAATCCATGTGATTATAGCATGATTATAGGTATTTCAAAACTTGACGCTTCAATCATGATATTTATGATGGTGAAATTTGTACCGTGATTTATAATACGAGATACGAGTTATTACTATTACCAGTGGCGGCTGTAGGCGCTGCACTACCTACCATAAAATTTGACAGAATCGTCATCAATATTCATTTTTAAATACTCCACGACATTTCTATATTTTTGTTTTCATAAACCTAACCTAACTATAATACCTAACTATAACTATAGTGGACACCACGCCACTACCGTTCCCGCAGTTCTAAAATTTCGCGCCGTGAGCATATTTTTGGGATTTTTATTTTTGCTGGTGCAAATAATCGAATTTGACGGAAATGAGCCTATGATAGGCAACAGAGATTCAGGAGCGTATATTTAGGGATTTGCTAAACATCTAATAATTCATTTGGTGTTAAACCGTATCTCGAGCTCTATCTAAATCTACATATTAGCATCATCAGCCCTTCCGCGAAAATCGAAATCCGCAAATTTCGAGGATTAGTCCCGCTCATTGCCCGCTCACGACACCTTCGTTGGAGTGACAGAGAAAAATCTTCGAAATTTACGAATTTCGATTTCCGCGAACTTCGAAATCAGCAAATTTTGGGGATTTGTTGCTGTCCTAATCAATTCAAGACGCCTTTGTTGAAATAACAGAGCTAGATGTTCTAAATTTACGGTTTTCGGAGTCTGTGGTAGGCTTTTTACTTAAAGTGCCAAAGACACGATGTATGTTTACAAATTTCGATAGTTATGGAAGATTGGAGTGACAAAGAAAAATCCTCGAAATTTACGAATTTCGTTTTTCGCGGTAGGGCCACAGGGCTTTATTTGCGGTTTTACACTTATATTCGCATCCTCTCTTATATTTTTGTGCAAAATTGATTTTAGTGACATCTATGGCCTCTTTTGTCCTAAACGGATCTATCCATTTAATATTTTACTCCGATAGCAAGCTAAAATTCAATGACGAGATCATTAATCTATTGCACGATAGATGGCGTTTAAATGAATCAATGCTAATAAATTTAAAATCTTCATACATATATTTCTATTGTTTAAAAGGCTGTAAAATGATTTTCTTTGCTACGATATGTTAATTCAATTAAAAATATATATTGTCAGATACTGAGAGGGGAGAATATAAGCAGTCAAAATACGTTTATGTGCCAATGGCGCACGCGGCGCCATCTGTTAACGTTTTTGAAAAAGAATTTAGAGTTGTATGGGGCGAACAGTCTATGTATAAGTTAGTCTATGCTTACTACTAAGAAGATACTTGTGTGTGTGGCACTTAGACTTAGCATCTAACACACACACACACAAAAAATAGTGGCACAGTGATAAGGACGGACGATTATCGTTCCTTTTCACTTCCACTAGTAAAAAATTTCATAAGACCATCCCTTTCGTTCTTGCTATTATTATTACGTTGTCAAATCCATATCCATATTCTAAATCCATGTGATTATAGCATGATTATAGGTATTTCAAAACTTGACGCTTCAATCAGGATATTTATGATGGTGAAATTTGTACCGTGATTTATAATACGAGATACGAGTTATTACTATTACCAGTGGCGGCTGTAGGCGCTGCACTACCTACCATAAAATTTGACAGAATCGTCATCAATATTCATTTTTAAATACTCCACGACATTTCTATATTTTTGTTTTCATATAAATACCTAACTATAACTATAGTGGACACCACGCCACTACCGTTCCCGCAGTTCTAAAATTTCGCGCCGTGAGCATATTTTTGGGATTTTTATTTTTGCTGGTGCAAATATCGAATTTGACGGAAATGAGCCTATGATAGGCAACAGAGATTCAGGAGCGTATATTTAGGGATTTGCTAAACATCTAATAATTCATTTGGTGTTAAACCGTACTTCGAGCTCTATCTAAATCTACATATTAGCATCATCAGCCCTTCCGCGAAAATCGAAATCCGCAAATTTCGAGGATTAGTCCCGCTCATTGCCCGCTCACGACACCTTCGTTGGAGTGACAGAGAAAAATCTTCGAAATTTACGAATTTCGATTTCCGCGAACTTCGAAATCAGCAAATTTTGGGGATTTGTTGCTGTCCTAATCAATTCAAGACGCCTTTGTTGAAATAACAGAGCTAGATGTTCTAAATTTACGGTTTTCGGAGTCTGTGGTAGGCTTTTTACTTAAAGTGCCAAAGACACGATGTATGTTTACAAATTTCGATAGTTATGGAAGATTGGAGTGACAAAGAAAAATCCTCGAAATTTACGAATTTCGTTTTTCGCGGTAGGGCCACAGGGCTTTATTTGCGGTTTTACACTTATATTCGCATCCTCTCTTATATTTTTGTGCAAAATTGATTTTAGTGACATCTATGGCCTCTTTTGTCCTAAACGGATCTATCCATTTAATGTTTTACTCCGATAGCAAGCTAAAATTCAATGACGAGATCATTAATCTATTGCACGATAGATGGCGTTTAAATGAATCAATGCTAATAAATTTAAAATCTTCATACATATATTTCTATTGTTTAAAAGGCTGTAAAATGATTTTCTTTGCTACGATATGTTAATTCAATTAAAAATATATATTGTCAGATACTGAGAGGGCAGAATATAAGCAGTCAAAATACGTTTATGTGCAAATGGCGCACGCGGCGCCATCTGTTAACGTTTTTGAAAAAGAATTTAGAGTTGTATGGGGCGAACAGTCTATGTATAAGTTAGTCTATGGTGCAACAATAAAATACTTAACGAGTTACTTAGATTTCTTATGTACCAGGCATGAATTTCAAAGCATACTAAGGTACACAGTGTGAAATATTTCTTCAGTTTTGTTCACCACATTTTCTTGGCTTTAGCGATTGCAACATTTTATAAGAAAACCAATACAAAAACTCCCAGTCGTCTATCGTATTTAGTTTCTGAGAAAAAAAATGTTTAAGATTACATTTATGACGTCATCAAAACATGTTTGTATTTTTATTTCCTCTAAATGCAAAATTAATGCGCTAATATTTTTTCTGTGTTTTGAAGGAACGATATTGAACCAAATAAAAAAAATACAGGACTGCATAATTGATCATTTTGATGATATTACGTCTTTTTGCTTTTTTTTATAAAATCAATTTTTTTAATGATTTATTGACGGTCGCATTTTATTTTAGATCTAAAAAACGTATGAGTAGTGTACCTATTATGTACCAAATTTTCACAATTTTATCATGTCGGACCTAGGACTTATAGCGTTTCTATGGTTTTGGCTCATTTCTATGTTAATAGGGTTGTCACAATCTGAAAACTGGCTATTATTATGTCGGGCCATGGCTTAGTGTAGTAGTTGCTAGTCTGTTCCAATAAGTGGACGCAAGCTAAATCTGTCTTATCGCTCAGTCGCTTACGTCCTTTTTACTAACTATTTTTTGCGAAAACTCAAAAAGCTGAAAACAATATTTATTGTATTAAGAATATTTATCAAACCTCCAGAAAAGTCCGCTACCGTTAAAAGCATTTTTGGTAAAGCTGAAACGGAGACGCTTCGCTCGCCCAAGGATTTTTATGTCTATCTTCTTCATAATAAAGACGTTCATCAACTGCGAGAGCCAAGCCAAGTTCTCGTCTTCATTAATTTCGGGTATTACTGAAGCATGTCGTTCAGAAGGCTTTAAAACTGTCACAACTTTATCCGGTAAAGTAGTAGTTTTTGTTTATAACGTCGGTCTTTGAGAGACAAATCCGAAGAATCGAGAACACGCCGAAAAAGACGAAAATTGTAGTCTTCCTGTCTACCTTTCGAGAGTGGTGCTCACGAGCATACTGCCAACATTTAGTACGGGATTCGCCGGCTTGGTCGGACAGCATTGCTACTGGCAAAGGATTCATCTCAATGAGTTTCCAACCGTGCATTACAATTTTGTGCATTGTGACTCACATAAAATATACCAGTCATATGCCATTACACAGTTTTCAGCCACAGATGTACAAAATACACGGAAAGCGTTAGCAACATAGCTGCTACTAAAATGGTGTGAAAATCGTCGACAAGCCACGGCTCTATACCTGAGTATTCCGGCATAAATCTTACGATTTTTTTTCTGAAAATGCTGTCTGAGCAGTATTTCCGTCATTAGTGGTGCCCGAATTTGGTCTAACAACTTAAAACAACGTAAAACTTAACTAATGCATCTCAACTCATGTGCATCGCGATAGACGCAACCGAATGGCCAAACACTTATTATGACTGAAACAGGAAAGTCTAATTAAATGGTACCTAAGTACTATGCCTATGACCAACGACCAATAAGCGGACTCATCTTCATAGCTACCAGAGAATAAATAAATGAAGGGTCCCCGGAAAGAACGTGTCTAGTCAATTAAAATTACAGAAGGAAAAACCACCTTACATTTGATAGAATAAGGTGTGAATTTGCCCTGGTTTTTTAAGCACTGGACATGTTTTTTCCGTGGACCCTTCAAATAGCCGTATAGATACAGTATTTCAAATATTAATAAAATAAATAAGGGCTTGTGCTTCTCACGCGAGGTCCTATAGGGGAGGAGGGGGTCCAAGAAAAAATCACGAAAGATCACGATAGGTTTACAAGGAGACTTCACGTGTAGTTTTCGACGATGAACAAACTAAGAAAAAATATTGAGTGGGATGAAAAACTATCGAAAGCCTGCAGAGCATGATGGTAAGAGCTATGCTCTATTTCTGCTCCGCCAGTCACTTGGTATTACACCGACTCTTAAGGGCTTCAGAAACCTGCCATTTGACATGTATTGTCCAAGCCCCAAGGACCAAAGGCCAGTACTGGGAGACTGTGCGCGGACTGTGGCATGTATTTCTGCGCAAAAAAAAAGTGCAATTGCACAGAGCCGTGAACAAGAGGCTCTAGGGGTAGAAGTAGTTCGACCAACACGAATCCTAGATCCCAAAAGGAGGTCCTTTGCGTGATCCGGGAAAACGATGACGCCGAGTGGCAAGATGAAGATGATGTCGAAGAAGTTTCGCCCGCTACATGCATGCTGGTAAAAGTGTAACCTGTTGTGGCGATTGTAACTAACCAGGATAATCCCTGGACCGACGAATAGTTAATAAATAAACCTTAAGATTTTTAACGTATTACAAGTTATTTTCTACCTGTCCTTCAAGTAGCACATATAGTACCTACTAGGAATCACATTACACTCACGTTTAATAGGTACATATTGTAATTGACATTCATGACGGAATTTCGCGAAATTAAAAGAATTCTTAAAATTTAGTTGAATGAGACTGCAGGGGGGGGGGGGGAGTTAGCCAAGAAACTCACCAAACATGTAATCTTGTACACTTGAAAAGTGACAACCCTGACTGAATTATTTAAAAATTCATATCTCGCTAGTCCTGCAATATTTGCATTTGCTTTTTTTTTCACGAGTAGAGCATTTTATGTAATATTCGTTAGTTTTAAAATAAAATGCGACCGTCGAGGGATTATCGAGGAAAAAAATGTTTTTTAATTGTAAGAAAATTTGCGACACCGTCTAGAGTCATCAATTTTAATGTTTGATAAATGATATCGGTGTATTAAAATTACCTTAATATAAACATGTAAAAATGATTTTAAAAAATAGGCATTAAATATGAGTAAATTCACTTTTCAGGTTTCTATGGACTTCTATGGATGTTTATTTCTTTTTTGAAATTATCCAAAACTATGATACATAGACCTACGGGAGTTTCAATGTTCGCTGTTATTTGACATGGCAGATAAATTAAACAATTAATTACACTTTCGCAAAATTGAGGAAAAATTCCACACTGTGGGTACTAAGCATACATGGAGGCTAAGATCGCTCTCTAAGTAAATAGAAAATACTTAGGTACACGTTTTTCCAGAAAAAACAAAGCAAGACCAAGCGCAAAATTGTTTGCCCAGTATAGTTGATACATGAGTAAACGCGCAGCGACATAGACTACTGAAATTTTTTCCTCTTTTATTACCATATTACAAGACGCGAAGCCTATCTCGCAGCGTCACACTGTCACTCCAATCATCATGCTGAGCCTACTGTTTTTTTAAACCAACCAAAATCACTTTCGACTGGTTTCACCTCAACAAGGTCAAAAAGCCTGACAGGGCATTATTTCGCTAGGGGCAACATCGTCGCGCTCTGTGCTTGATCACGGAGACCTAAGTTCTCCAAAATGTGTCCAACGCATTCACCGCAAATACTTATATAATATCGTTATCTTTGGGCAACTACGAGTCATGCTAACAGACTGACCAAAACAAAAGCTCAAAGCCCAAAAATTTGGTGGTAGGTAGGACGAAGTTGTTGGAAAAATAAGGGCTCATCTTTTCTCATAATTTTCTTCCAGTAAGTATAAAGAAGTTTGGTCATTAGCCCAAACCCAAAGTCCAAAATGGACCCATTTTATTTTGTCATGTGATTTGTACACTACGAGATTTTAACGTAACTTTGATGTTTTTGTTTGTATAGTAGGAACATTGACAGGTAGAATCAAATCCGGATAAATTAATTATTAACTGGGTCTACTCCAGAAAAGAAAAGTTAAGTTGAAAAATTTATTTACTATTTTTCTTGTATATTATATTATTATATCTTGCACATATTATTTTTAGAACTATGTGCAACGAACGAATATGAACACACGAAACTCGAACCTAACTTACCCACACATCTTTGTTTCCTTCAAGTCACTTTAAGTCTTTTTTTTGTTTTCTTACCAATTCTCCCACAATGATTGCCTTGTATATACAAGTAGCACTTGTCTAAGATGGGAGTGAATAAAGTTTACTTACTACAATTTGAACTGATGATTCGGATAGGAAAACATTTTAAAAGTTACATCCATAAATATGAAGAGGCCTATGTTCAACAGTGGATGTCTTATGGCTGAGATGATGACAATCAATGATCCATAAATATGTAAAGCGGGCCAATTCATATAATTTACGACTATGACAAATCATTTATTCAAGAGGATATCTTCCACGAATTCTATCTACTAATCAAATTTTAGATTTCTAAACAAGCGGTAGGGATCCAGAAATCCAGCAATCCAGGTCAAACATATTTAATAGCAATGAATGGCGGTAGGAGAGAGAAATTCGATTGTGCCCGAAGTACGTGATGCGAAACCGGAAAGGGCCCGGAATGTGACGCATGTTCCTGGCCTAGGTCATAATTCTTCGTGACAAAGCATTCCTTGGACATTATCAATAGAAAGGTCGTACAAATATATTTTTAGGTTTTTGGAAAGAAACGTGGAAAAGTAATTTCGCTCAAACCCGAAGTGTCCAATAATTTTAGAAAACTACATTTTATATGAACCTATAACATATTTTTTATGCACTAGCCATTGTCTTTGTAATTTTCACTTGAATAAAGCAGCGCAATGTTACGCGTTGCATCGCGGTGAAATAAACATTAAATTATTTGTGTAAGTTTATACGAGCCCATATTTTATTTAAATAAAAACAACAGTAAAGCAAAAAAATTAAGATTGAACCCATCATCCGTCATTCATTTCGATTGAGCAAACGATGGACCAACTACCATGTATGACTGTATGTATAATTCTTATATATTTATGTGGTTATAATTTTTCACGATGCCATTACCATAACATATTTGTACGACCTCTGTATTATGTAGTGATACTGCATACAAACCTGGTTCCCGAGTTTAAGTCACAGTCTCTTTTTAGCGGTGGTTGCTAAGACCGAGTGGCCGAGCGGTATAGACATCAGCCGCAAAAGTTGAGTACGTGGGTTCAATCCCCATCTCGGAACTTGGTGAACTTGATATTTGTCCTTTTGTATTGTGACTAATATTTATAAATGTACCTATAAACAATCTGATCATTAATTACACTGCATCTAAAAAGTAATTCGTACATACATCATCATCATCATATCAGCCGAAAGACGTCCACTGCTGAACATAGGCCTCCCCCAAAGATTGCCACAATGACCGGTCCTGCGCCACCCGCATCCAGCGGACTCCTGCGACCTTCACCAGGTCATCGGTCCACCTTGTGGGGGGCCTACCCACGCTACGCCTTCCGGTACGTGGCCGCCACTCAAGAACCTTCCCGCCCCAACGGCCATCGGTTCTACGCGCAATGTGCCCCGCCCACTGCCACTTCAGTTTAGCGATTCGGAGAGCTATTTCGGTTACTTTGGTTCTGCTGCGGATGGTCTCATTTTTAATCCGATCACGCAGAGAGACTCCTAGCATAGCCCTCTCCATTGCCCTTTGGGTGACTTTGAGCCTTCTTATGAGACCCATTGTAAGCGGCCAAGTTTCAGTACCGTAGGTATGTCATCACTGGCAACACACACTGATTAAAGACTTTCGTCTTCAAACACTGCGGAATATTGGACGAAAATATGTGTCGTTGTACGTACATACATAATTTTAGTTTATTCCGTAGCCACCAGAATCAACAAACAGTTGATGGCCATGGTCGCTTAACTTCTCCGTAATAAACTCAACTTCTAATTAATTTTGAAGTTTGAGACGGGGTTGTCTGTCCTGTTTGAACTGTCACTTCCATTTCACATTCAACCATTTTTTTGGCTAAATTAGTAGCTTTAGGCTCCACATTTAACTAGCTATTGCAATCGTATAAATCGCATACTTGTAAGTAAATAAATTTAATATACCGTGTGTAAATCTAATACGGGCAATAAATTAAACGAGGCATGGGATTCATCAGTGTAAACATGGATTGCGGGGTTTTTTTTACACTTAATTATGAACCGACATAATTTTTTTAAAGCTTTTCAGAACAGTAATGTACTTACGAACATATTTGTTAATATTGATATGGAAGTTATGATGACTGCTTTTGCGATTAGCTGTCAACGAGCTTTTAACTTGAATGTGCTGCTCTACATTGCGCAACGAATTATTTCGTACGGATAATTTAGTTGCTCTAATTTTAAGAAACACATATCTAAATGTACTTATTATGTCCTAAACTACCCCCGCTAAGATCTCGCCCGTATTAGACTTACACCCTGTATACTTTTACATTCCCTTTCTTTTGTGTGTGCCCTGATAAATGGCGGTTTTTCAAGTCACGCTCCAATGCCTGCTTGCTTTTAAAGGAATACTTTTATTTACTTAAAAAAGTTGGGGTCCAGTTTTTTGCAAATCAAAGACTTGGTGGCCCAAGGGCAATTAGATTGGGCCAGGTATTGGAAGGAGCTTTTATATTTATTGAATTAGACGGATTTGATTTTAGCTTTAAGGACAAATTAAGGTCGGCTTTGACTTCAAATGGAATCCATTTGAGCCTTAAATATATTTCATTAAACAATATATACACTGCATTTGAATACCGCGATCAAGTTCATCGCAGCCGTGTGGTGACGGCAATAAGAATACATTTGTCGCCACCCCAACTCCTCCTGCGGGTGTCGTACGTAAGGGTCGACTAAGGGATTGAAGTGTCACTGATCATAGTGATCATTATTTGATAAAAGATTGATGATGGGCAGCAGCTTCATCATAGTGGACACATTACTGCGATCGCCAATCCACGTGCTCAGCGTGGCGATTATGGGTATTTTTCTCCTAATGCGATTATAAGCATAGTTAATAGGAGTGGCCTACGTCCAGCAGTGGACTATCATAGGCTGATGATGATGGTGGTGATGCATCAAGTCCAGTTTGTCGTTAAAATATGAATAATAATCGTGGAAATTTAAATCACTATAAGGAAGATATTTTCCGTGAAATGAGATTTATGTTAGTAGTTATGTGGATACAAGCGTGATATATACTTGAAATCGTCAATCTCAATTAAAGAGAAAAATTAAAACGCAAACGAATTTTTGCCTCGCAATTTATAAATAACAACGATTAATCATCTTACTCTTAATTAACGCACAGATTACGAATAAATTAATCACTCAACTGTTATAAATCATAAGAGCGTTTCTCGCTACATCCCAAAAATATTGGACAAAAAAACAAAAACTCAGGCATAACTTTGTAACTTATAGTCGTAAATTAGATCCCTAAAAGATTATCTCGCCTGGCCGTGACTTAAGTTTTTGCACGGAGAAAAGTGGATGGTACTCAGCGTGGAGTCTGTCATCTGTTGAGAAAAATTGCTCTTGTGATCTTGACAAATGTGAGTCGGCCCTTTAGGAGGGCGACGCTAAGGCGGCTATCCGCGACAGCGATTACCAATGTTATGTCATCAATATTTTTACAAAGAACTCAACAGATTTTTCTAATTCTAATGAGACAAATCATTAAAACAAAAATGACACTTGTAAATTAAAAGTCAATTAGGGCCTTACTGCGTCTGCGGCCCTAGCCCATTTTGACAGCCTTGTCGTGAGTACTGTAAAGGTATTAAACCTTTACAGTTTATTTCATATGACGAAGGGGGCTGGCATGATAAACAAGTCAACTTTAGAATGCTTGCCGTCTCTGTCATCTAGAAGAATCTAGATAGGGGGCAGTTGAAAGTGGACAGGTTTCATGTGAAGATCTATAATTGTATTGATATAATGTAATAAAGAAAAGATTAATATAAAAGTAATATCGAGGAAGCCCTATTGTTTGATTGTATTTATGCAGAAGTCCTCCCACATATTGGTGGAGGTGCGGGGTACTGTAAAGGTTTAATACCTTTACATTACCCATCCGATTTTGATTGTTTTGATAAATGAAAAAAGGCCGTTAGTTGCTGTCGGCAGTTTATTAAAAACTATCATCTAATTCTATCCTTAATGTCATGGCAAAAATAATTCATTAGACAGTCGTCTTTAATGAATACTACGTTCGTACTTATTCATTAAAGACTTTTTAGAGGTCGACGTATGACGGAAATTATTTTACAAAGAATGACTAAGCAACCACGAAATAAAAAAAAACAACTTCAACAATTAGTTATCTCCAAGATCCCATCATCAGAGCCCGATTGGTGCCAAAGGGACCATCTCGGGTATAAAGGTACCCGTTCGATTAAAAATAACGGATCACGATACTAAGAGATATCGAGTAACATACATATAAAAAATATAAAATCTGTCTATTTGAAAACCTCCACCTTTTTTTAAGTCGGTTAAAATACGCTTTTTTTCTTAACTTCATCGCTAGCCTTGATGACATGATATACATTTTTCACTCAGTGTATATCTCCTACCGTATTTTTTTCCACATAAATGTTACAACCCTCGGACAGCACGATAAGCAAATACAAACTCGGGATATTTTTCGAACCGCTCCTAAAATAAAGACGCTTCGAATACAGTTGTTTGAAAAGTGTTGTTTTCCGACCCAGTTGGCCATATTGTACACCCGAAGGCATGAACCTATACAGCTGTCCTATTTGTGTTTGGGTTGTTGGGCAAACTATGCGATTGGATACTGACAATCTCGTCGGGAGTTAAGAAAATCGTTTTTTAGTACAGATAATAAATAATAAATAATAATAACAAATAAATATCTTGGGACATCTTACACAAATCAACCTAGTCCCACGGTAAGCTCAATTAAGGCTTGTGATGTGGGTACCAGGCGATGATATATATAATAGATAGATACTTATAGATACTTAAATACATAGACAGCCATGACCAAGGAACAAACATTTGTGATAAATAAATACACAAAGAATGCCCTCGCCGGGATTCGAACCCGGAACCTCCAGCTTCGTAGGCAGGGTCACTACCAACTAGGCTACGGAGGCTGACAGATGTTGCCTTTTTTAGGCACTAGTGCGAGAAGTGGGTCATTTTACGTCAAGTCCAAACCTTCCGAGGGCCATCTGTACTAAAAAAACGTCGTACGAGACACGTGCAAAAAGAAAATTCCTAAATCGTGTCGATTTAAAACACTCCCTTCGGTCGCGTCTTAAAACATCGCCACTCGATTCGAATTTAATTTTTTTCGCACTTGTGTCGTACTGTACTATTTTAAGGTCCTAGTTTCAGAGACAGCTTTGATTTAATTAAATCGTGTTTTTTTTTTTGTTTATTATTGTTTTTGTTTGTGAATAGACGACGCTACTTTCGCTACGTTGAACACAATTTAAGGTAATTTATAATTATAAAATTAAGTACCCATACATAATTTATTTTAATATTAAAGCAGCTTGAAATTTTCCGGAATGTTAATGTCAGCCCTGATAATTGTCAAATAATTAAGCATACTATAACAAAGACACATGAATACTCGTAAGTACTCTTACATCAAAGAACTTAGAAAGTAATTTCATGTCAGTCCGTAGAGTTTCACGCGTAAACTCCTGTTTTTGCATAGTTTTATAACAGAGTACATTAATAAAAATACAAAGTTGGCTCAAGTTGAGTAGTTTGACCTATATTTGCCTTACTTAGCCCAATAAACGAGAGTGAAGGTCAGAAAATGTACTTATTTATGCTACCCCAGAGTATCACGTTGACCTCGATGCTTATAAAGATGCTGTAAGTTGTAAGTTGGTCTCGCTGCAAATCAATATTGATGATTTATATAATTTTCTTCCGTTCAGGCACTTCGCCAGACAGGCACTTGTTTTTTCCGCGTTCAAACAAAATATGTTGTCTTGTGTTTTTGCATGACCTTTTGTTTATGAACATGGTAAATTTTCAGGATCTGAAAATTTCGTTAATTTATGTTACAGCAAAGACGCTTTTGTGTCTCATTGGATAGTTTGAGCTTTCAATAGATTGGAATAGATCATTATTTACATACTAAACTAGAATTAATATTTACGTTAAGCTAGGATTAAAACTTAAACTGTTTAAAATTGACAATGAATGACAGGAAAGCAATATACATTATTTGAGCGTAATATTAGCTCTGTAACTATGCCACCATTAGTTAATACTACACACCACTAGTTTTGGTGTCCTCTTAGTAAATCATAAATCATTATGGATACTAAAGTTGAACGGGACGTAGGTACGGTAAAACAAATCAAAAAAATTTAAACACACTTATAAATTATTAGAAATCATTCTCAACCTCATACGCATTCATCATTACCAGTACCTATTTCAGTACACTGCAGAACATTTACCATTCCCGGGTTCTATATGTATGGACGGCATGGACGCATCAGCCAGATCAGCCTATAAGTACCTAAAATAATTGCCACGCTTGGCAAGTGGATTGGCAAAGACAATAAAGCCACTATTATGATCATAGACACCTTACTCACTCATTCGACTCTTACGATACCCAAGAGTGGGAAGAGTTGTGGTGGTGACAAATGTAATCATGATATCGTCACCAGACAGCTAATCGTATTACTTAATGCTAAATGCTTCATCGTGTTTGTCTTCAGCACTCTATTACTTGAACTACTCCCTAATATTATGTAATTATGTTGGTACAACAAATATATAATACTTTTTCGTTTAACACTAAACACCCCGACCACCTTAAATAAAATAATCACCAAATTAAAAATTTAAGAAACCGACTTCAACAGATTTCTCAAAGATCCCCGATTTGTTTCCATCATTGGTTTCCTAAAATCCTACTTTCTGAATGCAAATTCTTGTAAATGAATGAAAATTACCAAAAGCGCCATACATGTACCTATAACATTTGAAGAGATCCCTCGATTTCTCCAGGATCCCATCATCAGACCCCAACTTGGTGCCAATGGGACCATCTCGGGGTAATACACGTTCGATCACAAAAATAAATTTTAAAATTGGTTCACTATTCTCGGAGATATCAGGTAACATACAACAAAAAAAAAAAAAAAAAAAAATTCAGTCGAATTGAGAACCTCCTCCTTTTTTTGAAGTCGGTTAAAAAATAGCAAACGGGTAATCTCACGTACAATAAAATAAGTAAAAAAAGTTTTAAGTTAAACGGTTTTTATTGCACCAAAAACTAGAAAATAAAAATTAGTTATAACTAACCGTAGATGCTACTTTCTGTAGATTACTCACGTGAAACTGTTATCACTGTAGTCTTCCCAAGTAGGATGCTGAAAGCCACGTTTAGCCTCTATGTCAGTGGATTAAGCGTTACCTAATCGAAAACTTTTACCAAACTGAAATAAAAACGTGGGGCGTACACAATTGTGATTAAGTCACTATAGTTATTTAAGAACACACATAGAAATCAAGAGTTCAAGAGAGAGAAGTTTTGTTCTGGCCTTGATAAAAGCTATTTACCTCTGTAGAAGTGATGGAACAGATGGATTATTAGTTACAAAATTAAAGCTACAATTACATATTTTGAACTTGTATGTTTCTTTATAATAACGCCCCACGTTTTTATTTTAGTTTGGTAAAAGTTTTCGATTAGGTAACGCTTAATCCACTGACATAGAGGCTAAACGTGGCTTTCAGCATCCTACTTGGGAAGACTACAGTGATAACAGTTTCACGTGAGTAATCTACAGAAAGTAGCATCTACGGTTAGTTATAACTAATTTTTATTTTCTAGTTTTTGGTGCAATAAAAACCGTTTAACTTAAAACTTTTTTTACTTATTTTATTTTCAAGTTTTTAGTGCAATTGTTAAGTTAATTTCCGATAATATACCTACTTATTCTAGATCAAAGATGTTGTTTGTAATATGTAATACAATTATGCATGTTAAGTAGCGTTTATACTCTCGCGCTTTCATCACGAATCACGGGACATATGCAAACGTAATGGACATTATTTTATGCCTAACGGGAGGCGAATCCCTGCTGAATAGATATTTTAAGAAATCCGACACTAATAAAATGGTATTAAATATCTCGATCGACAAATGAAAACCAAAGGCTGGGCGTGTTTAATATAAGCTTGAATGCTCGAAGTGTCTCAAATGGACGAGTTATTCATACAATAAGTACCTTAGATAACAGAGATCTGACAATAAGGAATATATCAATCAATTTGGTTTATTGAGAAAATTAAGTTTACATTTTTATATTGTACACATTATACAAGTCGAATTTCGAGACTATAAAATATAAACTCATTATC
The DNA here is from genome assembly GCA_025490895.1 of Thaumatotibia leucotreta. NCBI lineage: Eukaryota > Metazoa > Arthropoda > Insecta > Lepidoptera > Tortricidae > Thaumatotibia > Thaumatotibia leucotreta. The sequence goes on along the minus strand of JALPQI010030535.1, from coordinate 174,074 downwards.
TCAGTCGACCAACCGGAGGACCGCAGGTCTGACGGAAAGTCCGACGCGAACCGAGGTCCATAAGGATCAATCCATGCAATATATCAACCGGACGGCCATAGGCCCGACGGCGCTATAGCACGCACTACGTGAATCCGAGAAACTCACACTCTCTGTATATCAACTAGAGGACCGGAGGTCCGAGTGCACGTCCTACGCATACCACCTGCGCTGTCAGCCTATCAACCGGACGGCACGACCTACGCGAACCACTCACGCTGTGAGTCTATGCCCTACGCGATCCACTCACGCTGTCACTATCAGCTGGAGGGCCGCAGGCCCGACGGCCCACCCCACGCGATCCACTCACGCCGTCAGTTTCTCAGCGGAGGGCCGCAGGCCCGACGGCCCGCCCTACGCGAACCACTCACGCTGTCACTCTATCAGCTGGAGGGCCGCAGGCCCGACGGCCCACCCTACGCGATCCACTCACGCCGTCAGTCTATCAGCGGAGGGCCACGGGCCCGACGGCTCGCGCTATGCGATCCACTCACGCTGTCACTCTACCAGCTGGAGGGCCGCAGGCTCGACGGCCCGCCCTACACGAACCACTCACGCCGTCACTCTATCAGCCGGAGGGCCACAGGCCCGACGGCTCGCGCTATGCGATCCACTCACGCTGTCACTCTACCAGCTGGAGGGCCGTAGGCCCGACGGCCCGCCTTACGCGAACCACTCACGCTGTCACTCTATCAGCTGGAGGGCCGCAGGCCCGACGGCCCACCCTACGCGATCCACTCACGCCGTCAGTCTATCAGCGGAGGGCCACGGGCCCGACGGCTCGCGCTATGCGATCCACTCACGCTGTCACTCTACCAGCTGGAGGGCCGCAGGCTCGACGGCCCGCCCTACGCGAACCACTCACGCCGTCACTCTATCAGCCGGAGGGCCGCAGGCCCGACGGCTCGCGCTATGCGATCCACTCACGCTGTCACTCTACCAGCTGGAGGGCCGTAGGCCCGACGGCCCGCCTTACGCGAACCACTCACGCTGTCACTCTATCAGCTGGAGGGCCGCAGGCCCGACGGCTCACACTACGTGATTCACTCGCGCCGTCAATCTATCAGCCGGGGGGGCGCAGGCCCGACTGCTCGCGCTATGCGATCCACTCACGCTGTCACTCTACCGGCGGGAGGGCCGGCCGCCCTACGACCCGCCCTACGCGATCCACTCACGCTGTGAGTCTATCAGCCGGAGAGCCGCAGGCCCGACGGCTCGCCTTACGCGAACCACTCACGCTGTCACTCTATCAGTTGGAGGGCCGCAGGCCCGACGGCTCACACTACGTGATCCACTCACGCCGTCAATCTATCAGCCGGGGGGCCGCAAGCCCTACGGCCCGCCCTACGCGATCCACTCACGCTGTGAGTCTATCAGCCGGAGAGCCGGCAGGCCCGACGGCTCGCCCTACGCGAACCACTCACGCTGTCATTCTATCAGCTGGAGGGCCGCAGGCGTGTAAACGTCTTTCGGCTGATATGATGATGATGATGATAATGAAATCCGTATGTTTCTACCAAATATCTAAAACCATACTTCAAAATTTACATATCGCTAAACCTAGCGGTTGTGGTCGGCAGTAACACTGGAGTATCAGATTTGAGGAGCTGGACGTTAGTATTCTCGCATTCGCATGTTTCTACTTAATATCTAAAGAACTTCTTTAAAATCAAGATATCGATAAAAGATAAACCTTGCGGTTATTGTAGGCTGTACTGCAGCATCAGGAGTGAGGAGTTGGAAGTCAAAATTAGGCTGTTAGTATTTGATTATGCCAAACATGCTATACTTTCATTTTCACGTGTCTATCACTCTCGGTTAAGGTAAGCAGTACGTCTGCAGCATCAGGCTTTGAGGGTACAAGGATTCAAATATTATAATATTGCATTGTCATGGGGACTTGATAAGAGTTCTAAATTTTATTGATTTCGGTGCAGTAGAAGTGGTCGAAAAATTGATCACAAGATTTGAAGCATCGACGACAGTTGATACGCGGTGAAGTTAATAAAAACCGTTTAATAAAAATACTTACTTATTTGATCCGTTTCAATTTCCTCAAAAGGTTATCCCTGAAAAGGAATTAGCGGAAGCAAATATTTAAAAAAATATTTTATTCATGCTCTCTCGACCGTTTTATTGAAATTAAAATGAATGAATGGGGAAGAAAACCGATGAGGTGACGAAAATAAAGTTACTGAGGCTCGGGACGTGAGTCGGTATAATTTTTCGATAAATTACTGTGGTTGGAGCAGTTTTATTCGAACGTGACAAAGGTATGTGCATATACATACAAAAGTACCTACATAACGTGGATATAAGCGATAGTGATTTATGTTTGAACGATGTTTGAGAATCATTTTTATGAAGTTGGTTAAATCTATCATGAGGAAAGATAAGTCGGGCCCTGGATACTATCTTGACTCCTTAAGTTGACTCATTTTGGGACATTCCATAACCTTTATTTATATTTTAGTGAAAACTAGCTTCGTTAACACTTCTGCTTGTGTCGCAAGAAAGGTTTTTCATACAAAGCCTTATTTATTAAATAATTTTGCTTTTCTATAGAACTCCGTGGTTCATTTTAAAACTATAAGAAACGACAGTTTTACTAAAAGCATTGCGATGTTATGGCTCGTTTAAAATACGAGGCCAATACGCACGTAGGCACTTAGTTACTTGGTAGGTACAGTCTCAATCAAACAAGTCCTTATATCGTTATATTATCTTTGTTATGTATGAATAATTTCAAGGAGTCGTGTTTCATATATTTTTGATAATTTTTTTGATGTCTATACAAACAAATTATGTTTTGAATAGTTTTAGTATAAAGTATTTTACACTCAATTATTTTTTTTTATTTTTCTAACCCACGCATCCGCGGAAAGTTAAATGGTAGGGACATTGTTAAAATTCTGGAGCATATAATTATTGACTTATAAAAAAGTTTCTTTTGGAACCTCATTTTTTTCAAAAAACCCATTTAAGGATGCCCCACACTAAAATATTTTAGTAAAAAATATTACATCCCTATTTTACGTGTAAAGGTTGTGCTTGAAAAAAATTATTTCGTTCTACCATTAATTAATCCTTAGTGTGTCTAAAAAATCACTGATCGGTGACGAGGAAACTGATAGGTTTTATGTGGAAACTAGCTGGATTAACTACAGTAATAATTAGTAAAATACCATATTTGTCTTAGACAATCAAAGGACACATGTATTCGTTTGTTCAAGTAAATAGACAAAAATAGAAAAGCATAGACAATATAAACATACCCAGAATAAGAGAATGGCCAGTAAGTGGCGCTCAGGTTATATTATTAAAACCTGTTTAGTTTATGTTCCAACAGAAACTATTAGAAAAAAATATTTACGACTGACGAGGGGTTAATATGCATATTATCTTTAAGAAATTGCATTTTTTATTACTAACAATCAATGATCTATACAGCGGACAGACAGATAGACGGACAGATGGACGTGGCGAAACTATAAGGAATTTAATTCCTAGTTTACTACTAACTAAAAAGAATATCGGAGTTAGTGCTGAAGTTAAGTACCTAATGGATTCAACTAATGTTGATGAATAAAAACGTAATTTCATACATGAAGACCTCATGTAACCAAGCATTGAACTTTAATGTGTAATGGTTTTGATTTGATTACCAATACGAGTATACACCCTACGATTTAACACATGAAAATGTTTACACTTTTTCACCTTATATCAATGGCATAAGGTGAAGTAAATTGTGTGCATATGTATTTATGCCCTCGACTGTACAAAGTTCGAATTAACAGCGCTTGTAAATCTTGCCTTTTATAATTCCCAAATCTTTTTAAGCTTAGAAAATTCCGCAATATACATAGATTACAGATATCCCCCATAACATTGCATTAAGCGAAGCCAAGATTCGCAAGCGATACCTACTAATGATAAGCGGCTACTTACAGAAACTTTTTTTACAAAGAAAAAGTTCGAAAGACCAATTAACTACCCTCGTTTTACGAACAAAGGCTGACCAAGTTAAATGAGTTACAACGGTTTTATTTTATCTTTCGAATTAACAATTCAAATAGGTCATAAATTGCAGTTGTTCTCTCATATAAATCACCGAACTACTTTGTAACGAAATGGTAACTTTAAAGGTGGTGACACACTTCTGTCGTGGCTGGTAAGATGTCATTCTCAACAACTACTATCAATTTCTTTCATAAAACATACAGGGTGTAAGTCTAATACGGGCGAAGCTCGTAACGGGGGTTAGTTTAGGACATAATAAGTACATTTAGATAACATTTACTTAAAAGTAAATCAACAAATTTATCCCTACGAAATACACTCAAGTTGAACGCTCGTTGACCGCTAATTTCAAAAACTGATGACATAACTGCCACATGAGTATTAACAAATGTTCGTATCTACATTGCAGCTCCGAAAATATCATTGGGGTCTCAATTAACTGTAACTTAAAAATAACCTCGTAATACCATACCATGATTGCACTGATGAATCCCATGCCTGGTTTAATTTATCACCCGTACTAGATTTACACACGGTATATCTTTAAATACAAGTTTACAGTGAGAGTCTTCCTCATTACCCTGATATCGTCAGGCTACTGAAGACGTCAGGATATATCGTCAGGCACTTAATTGTATGCCCTTTTCGTCACTTTTAGCCCTCTTTTTTAGAAACCAAAGAGTCGAAAAGCTCGACCCAGTAACTAATGCTATTTTATTTGTGTGTTCTAGCCATTAGAAGCCGAGTACAATATAAACTGAAGTGCTTCTTAGCAATGACAATGACCCTACTATTGTTGTATTCTGGATTTATTTCTTCCCGTGGACACTTAAAATGTCGTGTTTTCCTTCCTTTGCAATAACATTTTTTCGGTGAAAACCCATTCTCTTTATCGCGTCCATTTTATACCAACAATGGGTAATTGAAATTTATGTTTATTTTTCTTAATAACAAAGAAAACGCGTTTCGTACCTTTAAATATTTTCCCAGTGAACCACGAACTGTAAATAAATAGCGCGTCGTTAACGAAAGAAAAATGTCCATTCTCCCGATAAGCCGAATTTCCGTCGAATGTGGCGTCAGCAAATATTTCATACAGATACTGTCACAGAATTAATAGGACCGTTTACAAATCGTCGGCGGATCGCCGGCGGCCTATCTGCGATCTGGAGGCGGGCTTGACGAAATACGGCTGTCAACTTTATTGATAGGTCGAACACCATTTCTGGTTTTAGGATCCAGTAGCCGTACGTAGTTTGCTAGTGGTAGGACCTGGTGCAGAGTCCGCCCGGATAGTTATATACCACCGTCTTACCCGTTGACCTGCCGCTAAATAGTTAGAACTGTGTTCCGGTTTGGGGGTAAGATAGCCGGTGATACTGGCATAAATAGAGGCAATCCATCTAAATCCTCAGGGTCGGCAGCGCATAAGCGATTTTTTGTTCACTATGTCCATGGGTCTCAGTTCCTACTTTCCATATCAGGTGGGCTGAGAGCTCAGTTGTCTACCTTTGTCACATAAACCATAAGCTGCGGCGGCGTTATTAACGCAGACTTACTTTCTATCCTATGCCTATGTTTGGCTGATATGATGATGATGATGATAACTTTCTATCCGGCTCGCTCGCACCAATACGCGAATACGAGCGGAATGAATAGAAAATAATCCTGTTTTAATAATTTAGGCTAGGTAGATTCAGTGATTCCCTAGAAAGCATTTTAGTGTTTTCCTTTGTACCTTTGTGTTAAGTAGGAAACCCTAAAATTGGATGAAGTTTTAATTATTGAATTGGTTGGATGGCCGGTAAAAATGCGGTTATTTGAATTTATTAGTAAGATCTTTTTTTTTATACCACGTCGGTGGCAAACAAGAATACGGCCCGCCTGATGGAAAGCAGTCACCGTAGCCTATGGGCGCCTGCAACCCCAGGGGTGTCACATGCGCGTTGCCGACCCAATAAAAACTTGTACTCTTTTGAAGAACCCCATACTGTAGTCCAACGGGAAAACCTCGGCAGGGAGCTCATTCCACAGACGGACCGTCCGCGGCAGGAAGTGGAATGAATGAAATCTTTTGAGTACATTAGGCACCTTTACCATATTTTAGTAGGCTCGGAATCATCCCTCTATAAGTTAAAAAGTGTCAAAAATATTTTGCATTTTGAGGTGGTAGATAATTCTATATGCGTGTGCTAAAAAGTATTTAAAATAAAATACAAAATGGTTTCCGATCAAAGTACTTACTTAAAATACCAAATGCAAAATATGTATTGTGGTTATTTCTATATTAAATGCTTCTACTTCAAAAAGTTAACATCTCTGTTACGGTATACTAATATTTCAGTTTCAAACTTTTGCTAAGAAACTACATAAAAAACCTCCCAAGAGGCAGGTTTCTAAGCATAATGCTACGAGCTACGCCGTAGATGCCTCGTAGCACTAAATGCTTTGAATGATCAAAACTTTCAGGCTTCAATATCAAAGCTTCGGTGAAGTTTGATCAACTAATATGTAATATGTATACTTGAGTATATGCTTAAATAGATGCGCCATTTTGGGTATCGTAAAATGGGTTCGTAATAAACATAAAATAAATGCTTATCAAGATCTAGACTTCGAATTCATCAAAACTCACTCGGTACTACTTAAATAAGTATAGTCATTGATTAATATTTTATCGGATTTTCGTTCCCTTTTTTGACTAGCAAAAATTTGTGAATAATAGCAACAGAATTTCAAAAATTAAAGAAAAAAATAATTTGATTGATTTAATAGGGCATTTTATAAATATTATTATATAGTATTAAGTAGTGTGACTACTGGAGAAAAATTAAAAGTACAAATCAAAATATTTAGTTAATAAATAATTTGATTTGTGTTTTCGCAATATGTTCAAGGGAATTTTATTTTAACAAAATTTTCGTCCCTGAATTCTCTTCTTTCAAGATATTGATAAATTTTATATGGCGAAATAATGTTTGAAATATCGTTAAAAATAAGTTACCTTTAATTTCGTACACGTCACGAAAAACATTGCGTGTAAACCCAGATTTCACACCCACGATATTTCACTTACCCTCCTCGGTGCTCGGTACTTTTACATCAAGAAATTAATCTTATCATCTTACACGCGTCGATTGGAAAAAAAATGTACAAAGTTAAGGGCTTACTTAAAATAAAAACTACGATCGCGTCCATTGTGTTACGAAAGTTAGTCATACAAACTACTTATATGGTATACTCTGTCCGACGGCGATCCGATAGGCGGTAATTTTGAAGAAATAGAAAAATTTAATTTGCTGAACGAATTTCGACGAATTACGTTTTGTGTAGCGAACGAATTTCGTAGAGTGGTGATAGAATGAGCATTCGCTCATTTGGTTTAAATCCACTTAATCCACTTTAACTTCGTAAAACAAAAATGATGACGTTTGATTTTGTTTTAATTAAGGCCGTATCTATGTACACTTTTTTGCAATCGACTCATACATAATATTTATGATACATACGACATTTATTTCTGGCACAAGCAGTATACATTTTCAGCAAACCAGCCTCTATGATTTCCCCAGACGATAGCATTTTTGAATTTATAGCCGGCGATGTCAAATTACAAGCATTCATCAAATTATCCCTTGATTGTCTATTGAAAATTGAAATCTTTTTCCTGAATAAAATATTTGAAGTACGAAATCAGATTGTAGTAATAAAACCTCGTCTAATTTATTTCAGTTTTTAATATCTGTATTGTAAAGTATTACTTGTCCAAAATTGTAACTAAGATTAATTTTGTATTTAAGTTACATTTTATAGAAAATCGTCGTTCATTGAACTATCATAGCGAATCCAATTTTGGCTGAATCAAAATGGCTGAATGAATCATGAATATCATGATTATTAAATTCATCATGGAATAACATAATACGTGCACATAGCTGGTATTTAAAGTAATAGAACTTTATATTGTTACAAAAACAAAAAGTAAAGTCATTCTTTATTTCATAAAACGTACACAATTTAAATGACATTACATTACACATTAAAATATAACTTAATGGTTATACCTACTCACGTATATGCATGGCTGCCAAAAAATAAGCGTAGGTACTCCCGTTGCTTGCAAGGCTTTAGGACTGAGAATAAGTCACGTATGAGGATGTCGGAAATTTCAGAAGATTCGATTTTTTTAAGATTAGGTACCTACATATTACTCAAATACGTATTAATGCGGTACTATAACTACTTAAAACTATGTACTGCTTCTGAAACTCGAACCATTCGAACTAATAAAATAAACCATAACCTTACTGGCAGCAGGAATGTACTTATTTTTTTGCCACCGTTTATATATCCAAACATGTTCACATTCAACAAAAGTTTTGGATAGGTACCACTTACGAGTATAAGAACCTTCTTGGAGTTTCCTTATCTGTATACATATAATTATAGATTTCGTTACTTTAAAATAACAGACTATGCTGTAATTTGGTATTTCTTACATAGTTTTATAAGTTAAAAATTTAAAAAAATATATTTAAGATAAGTTGCATAAATATTGATATATACACACTTATTGCTAGCGTAATAAGCTGTCACAGCCATGTACAGAAAAATAGCGTTACCTTAACTTAATCTTCTATATTTTTATATAAATGAAGACAAGGCTCAATGTAGGAGCTACTTCACAAAAAAGTATCAAAATGTTGGACTTCCTAGAGACCCTTCACTTTCGAGCATGGTCGTGACACACCTGTCAAACTATTACATGGTGCTCGCGAGCATTGCGATAGATTTTAACTATGCATTCTAGACATCAAAATAAACAAAAAATGTTATGAGACCTACAGCTATCACATTTTAAATTGTTATCCATTTTTCAAACACTAACATTTTTCGCGGCACGGCATACGTTATCATTGTTATCAAGTTGAAATCGAGAAAATAAAAAATGTAAACAAGCAATCTTGCAAAGGCGACTAAAAACATATGCTCGTACTTGCACGGCACTCCATAAATAAAACAATCCCACCAAAAACATTTTTTTTTTTTAATCTTTTTAATACTTTTTAACATTTCCAGTACTATCATAACAACAATTAGTTTAAATTATTTATTTTAATTGTTTGTTTTAGGTACAGGTTATTTCGTCAAGTCTATTCGTATTTTTTGATTGTCAGGCAAAAGGTGTAGTAATATTAGAACACATTGTGGTAGCAGTGTAATCAAAAATAAGTTTTATGACGAGTTACGTCGAAAAAATTATTTCGAAAAAAGGTTGATTATCTCTGAAACCAAGCCGAATACAGGAAATTTTATATAACATTAAAGACTCTAAATATGGTCGGGAATTCAGCATTAAAATCTTTCGGAATGCTCACGAGCACCGTGTATAATAAATACCGACGAACACCCTAACTCGAATAGGCCCCGAGGGTATACTTTGCATTTAGGTTGTGTCATCGCCACTTAACGTTCTGACGCTTTGTTATAATGTTCTTTGATTTATTGCGGCATTCGCGACGAAGTTCAAATTGTACCTTGGTGACCTGCTAAGTTTTTAACTTCCTTATCCATAATATTTACTTACTTTTTGTTAGTCAAAGTAACACTTAAAAATAAATCTTTAATAAAATTCTTGCTTGATATGCCATCTTTATATTTCATAATTTCTTCAGTTACATTTATCAGCCTCAGTCAACTGCCGGAGAAAGGCCTCTCTAACTCGAATAGGCCCCGAGGGTATACTTTGCATTTAGGTTGTGTCATCGCCACTTAACGTTCTGACGCTTTGTTATAATGTTCTTTGATTTATTGCGGCATTCGCGACGAAGTTCAAATTGTACCTTGGTGACCTGCTAAGTTTTTAACTTCCTTATCCATAATATTTACTTACTTTTTGTTAGTCAAAGTAACACTTAAAAATAAATCTTTAATAAAATTCTTGCTTGATATGCCATCTTTATATTTCATAATTTCTTCAGTTACATTTATCAGCCTCAGTCAACTGCCGGAGAAAGGCCTCTCCTTAGTCTATGCGTAATAATGCTTAAATATATGGGTACATTAAGAGGTAATAGTACATTGTGCATCAAGGTAAGTACGGAAATACTAACGAGAGTGTGTTAATGACTCGAGTTAGTATTCCGCTTATCGACCGTCATGCATACAATGTTTTTCATCACTTGCCAAAAAAAAAGTTTTAAGACAAAAAAATATTAAATGACGTACTGACATTTATTACTCCCTAGGGAATTTCACTTTTCTATTACTCCTGCTATGCATGCAAGCAATGGCGCGCTTAGATAGCAAGTGTGATGAAAACGTCCATAATCGCGACGATGGGCAAGCGGGTTGGCGATTGCAGCTGTGAATCCACTATGATGACGCCATCATCAATTTTCGATCAGTAAATACCTAGTCAGTTATGCTTCAATCCCTTAGCCGACTCTTGCGACGGGGTGGTGACAAAATGTATTCTTACTGCCATCACCACACGGCACACTTCTTTGGATACCTCGATAGTCATTTTAATGAAATAAAAATATAATAATGGATTACATCGCGTATTCCGTTTCGCGTTCCGCATGGCATTTCACCCGTGTGTACACTACGAACCCCGTAAAGAGTTCGAAACGTCGTAATGTAATAAAATTGATTTTTAGGATTATAATCTTATTAGTGGGACCCTTTACCACGACACTTTAATACACTTTGACTCATTCCTATCTTTTGTGTAGGTAATTAAGATTTTGTACTTCAATATACATCAATTCTTTTTTGCATATTATGAAACATAAATATGTATTTGCTATAGATACAGGATGGCCAAAAATAAGTGCGATCTCGCTGCCAGTGGTTTTGGGAAGCAGAATCCCCTGAGATGATTTTTTAATAAATACATTAATATTTCCAAATTTCCTACTTCAAGTAGTTAGTGTACGTATTTTTAAGAAATAAAAGACCTTTCTGAATCTTTCAAAAACCTTCCAGAGGATCTATTACGACTGGAATTTGGGAGTTAAGTCGTTGAAATGCACTTATTTTTTGACCAATCTGTATAATTTTTTTATCTTGGTAAGTGATACGTAAGAACCTAAAATCTAAATATGTTAGACAATCCCAACCGCGTCGTATTTGTAATGTTTCTATCTTCGTATTTGGGCCTGATATTATCAGCATGATGGAGTACTTAATCGACCGCAAGGTGATACATCATGGTAAATAAATCACCAAGAATTTTGTATCGTCTAATTGTTTTCTAATATCGCCGGTCGCAGCTGTGTCCGCACAATTGATCAATGTCAAATAGCTGACGTTAGCCGCAAGCGATCGAGCTTTGGTTTACACACAAATACGGCTTTTAGATTTAGATTGTGGAAATAAATCATTGTGCTACAGTATACTTAGCTACTAGACAGAGCATACCGGTCACCAAGTGGTTTCGTTAATAAATTACTTTAGGAGCGTGACAGTTCTTTTCAATTGCGTTCTCGTGTATCACCATCGCTTTGTAATGACGTTAGAAAACTTGTTTTTGTGTTGTTTTTTTATCCATGTTTTATGTAGTTATAAGTGTTATAACCTTTCCATAACATTTGTTTTGTTTTTGTTCGCATTTAAACATGTACCGTAAAACTACCCAACTATATAGTCCAAAAGCTCCCAACTATGGTCCAAAACTATGTCAAATATCTTAGATTTAGTGTAATTATTATATGATTGACGCAGTTGTTACACAAAGTCTCCTCATTAATGATTAAAAAACTTAGATAAAACTAAAGTGAAAAAATTCCATTGATGCTAAATTACGAGTTGAACTTGTGGACTATAGTTGTATGGTTTTACGGTATTGTCTATTTGAATAGGTAACTACTACATACAACAGGCAACTTATTAAAGTTTTTTACCTGTACAATGTACATAATATGTTGAGCTAGCATATTATGCTAGCTCAGCATATTATGCTAGCTCAACTTGATAAAAAAATTGTGTTTTTTGTCTATGGTCTTTCTTGAAGTTCCACATATTCGTACGAGATTTATGATGAGATTTGTAAAGTTATATCGCTATATGATGTGATGATCTCATCATCAGACCCCGACCAACAGACGGTACAGGGTAACAGGTGCAACAGGGGTTTGTGCCAGCCGGACCCTCTGAGGGTTATACCCGTAGGAATAAAAAAAATTGCTTCACGATACTCGGAGATATCGAGTCACATACTTAGTACATACGAAAAAATATAAGTCGGATCGAGAACTTCCTCCTTTTTTGAAGACGGTAAAAAAATCAAAACGCAAACAAGAAAACGTATAATGCTAGATTTGCTGTCAACAGGAATCTTGTCAATAATAAATAAAAAAAATAAGTAAAAAAAGTTTTAAGTTAAACGGTTTTTATTGCACCAAAAACTAGAAAATAAAAATTAGTTGTAACTAACCGTAGATGCTACTTTCTGTAGATTACTCACGTGAAACTATTATCACTGTAGTCTTCCCAAGTCGGATGCTGAAAGCCAGTTTAGCATCTATGTCAATGGATTAAGCGTTACCTAATCGGAAACTTTTACCAAACTAAAATAAAAACGTGGGGCGTTATTATAAAGAAACATACAAGTTCAAAATATGTAATTGTAGCTTTAATTTTGCAATTAATCAATCAATCTGTTCCAACACTTCTACAGAGGTAAATAACTTTTATCAAGGCCAGAACAAAACTTATTACACTATTGCTGTCTTGATTTCTATGTGTGTTCTTAAATAACTATGTATAGTGACTTAATCATAATTGCGTACGCCCCACGTTTTTATTTTAGTTTGGTAAAAGTTTCCGATTAGGTAACGCTTAATCCATTGACATAGATGCTAAACTGGCTTTCAGCATCCGACTTGGGAAGACTACAGTGATAATAGTTTCACGTGAGTAATCTACAGAAAGTAGCATCTACGGTTAGTTACAACTAATTTTTATTTTCTAGTTTTTGGTGCAATAAAAACCGTTTAACTTAAAACTTTTTTTACTTATTTTTTTTATTTTCAAGGTTTTAGTGCAATTGTTAAGTTAATTTCCGATACTATACGTACTTATTATAGATCAAAGATGTTGTTTGTAATATGCAATACAATTATGCATGCTAGCGTTTAACTCTCGCGCTTTAATCATGCCACATATGTAAACGTAATGGACATTATTTTATGTGTAACGAGAGGGGAATCGCTGCAGAATAGATATTTTTAGAAATCCGACACTAAAAAAATGTCAGCCTTAATGCCTGAAGTGTTTCAAATGGATGTGTTATTCATACAATATCTTAGATAACAGAGGTCTGACAATAAGGAATATATGTCAATGAATTTGGTTTATTGAGAAAATCAAACTTACATTTTTATATTGTACACATTGGACAAGTCGAATTTCGAGACTATAAAATATAAACTCATACTGTCAGTCGACCATCAGTTGGAGGGCCGCAGGCCCGATGGCTCGCCCTACGCGAACAACTCACGCTGCCACTCTATCAGTTGGAGGGCCAAAGGCCCGACGGCTCGCCCTACGAGATCCACTCACGCTGTCACTCTATCAGCTGGAGGGCCGAAGGCCCGAAGGCTCGCCCTACGCTACGTGATCCACTCACGCTGCCACTCTATCAGCTGGAGGGCCGAAGGCCCGACGGCTCGCCCTACGCTACGCGAACCACTCACGCTGTTACTCTATCAGCTGGAGGGCCGAAGGCCCTACGGCTCGCCCTACGCTACGCGATCCACTCACGCTGTCACTCTATCAGCTGGAGGGCTGCAGGCCCGACGGCTCGCCCTACGCGATCCACTCACGCTGTAACACTATCAACTGGAGGGCCGAAGGCCCGACGTCTCGCCCTACCCGAACCACTCACGCTGTCACTCTATCAGTTGGAGGGCCGAAGGCCCGACGGTTCGCCCTACGAGATCCACTCACGCTGTCACTCTATCAGCTGGAGGGCCGAAGGCCCGAAGGTTCGCCCTACGCTACGTGATCCACTCACGCTGTCACTCTATCAGCTGGAGGGCCGAAGGCCCGACGGCTCGCCCTACGCTACGCAAACCACTCACGCTGTTACTCTATGTTATCGGAAACTTTTACCAAACTAAAATAAAAACGTGGGGCGTTATTGTAAAGAAACATACAAGTTCAAAATATGTAATTGTAGCTTTAATTTTGCAATTAATCAATCAATCTGTTCCAACACTTCTACAGAGGTAAATAACTTTTATCAAGGCCAGAACAAAACTTATTACACTATTGCTGTCTTGATTTCTATGTGTGTTCTTAAATAACTATGTATAGTGACTTAATCATAATTGCGTACGCCCCACGTTTTTATTTTAGTTTGGTAAAAGTTTCCGATTAGGTAACGCTTAATCCATTGACATAGATGCTAAACTGGCTTTCAGCATCCGACTTGGGAAGACTACAGTGATAATAGTTTCACGTGAAAGTAATCTACAGAAAGTAGCATCTACGGTTAGTTACAACTAATTTTTATTTTCTAGTTTTTGGTGCAATAAAAACCGTTTAACTTAAAACTTTTTTTACTTATTTTTTTTATTTTCAAGGTTTTAGTGCAATTGTTAAGTTAATTTCCGATACTATACGTACTTATTATAGATCAAAGATGTTGTTTGTAATATGCAATACAATTATGCATGCTAGCGTTTAACTCTCGCGCTTTAATCATGCCACATATGTAAACGTAATGGACATTATTTTATGTGTAACGAGAGGGGAATCGCTGCAGAATAGATATTTTTAGAAATCCGACACTAAAAAAATTTCAGCCTTAATGCCTAAAGTGTTTCAAATGGATGTGTTATTCATACAATATCTTAGATAACAGAGATCTGACAATAAGGAATATATGTCAATGAATTTGGTTTATTGAGAAAATCAAACTTACATTTTTATATTGTACACATTGGACAAGTCGAATTTCGAGACTATAAAATATAAACTCATACTGTCAGTCGACCATCAGTTGGAGGGCCGCAGGCCCGATGGCTCGCCCTACGCGAACAACTCACGCTGCCACTCTATCAGTTGGAGGGCCAAAGGCCCGACGGCTCGCCCTACGAGATCCACTCACGCTGTCACTCTATCAGCTGGAGGGCCGAAGGCCCGAAGGCTCGCCCTACGCTACGTGATCCACTCACGCTGCCACTCTATCAGCTGGAGGGCCGAAGGCCCGACGGCTCGCCCTACGCTACGCGAACCACTCACGCTGTTACTCTATCAGCTGGAGGGCCGAAGGCCCTACGGCTCGCCCTACGCTACGCGATCCACTCACGCTGTCACTCTATCAGCTGGAGGGCTGCAGGCCCGACGGCTCGCCCTACGCGATCCACTCACGCTGTAACACTATCAACTGGAGGGCCGTAGGCCCGACGTCTCGCCCTACACGAACCACTCACGCTGTCACTCTATCAGTTGGAGGGCCGAAGGCCCGACGGTTCGCCCTACGAGATCCACTCACGCTGTCACTCTATCAGCTGGAGGGCCGAAGGCCCGAAGGTTCGCCCTACGCTACGTGATCCACTCACGCTGTCACTCTATCAGCTGGAGGGCCGAAGGCCCGACGGCTCGCCCTACGCTACGCAAACCACTCACGCTGTTACTCTATCAGCTGGAGGGCCGAAGGCCCGACGGCTCGCCCTACGCTACGCGATCTACTCACGCTGTCACTCTATCAGCTGGAGGGCCGCAGGCCCGACGGCTCGCCCTACGCGATCCACTCACGCTGTAACAGTATCAACTGGAGGGCCGAAGGCCCGACGTCTCGCCCTACACGAACCACTCACGCTGTCACTTTATCAGTTGGAGGGCCGAAGGCCCGACGGCTCGCCCTACGCTACGCGAACCACTCACGCTGTTACTCTATCAGCTGGAGGGCTGAAGGCCCGACGGCTCGTCCTACGCTACGCGATCCACTCACGCTGTCACTCTATCAGCTGGAGGGCCGCAGGCCCGACGTCTCGCCCTACGCGAACCACTCACGCTATCACTCTATCAGTTGGAGGGCCGAAGGCCCGACGGCTCTCCCTACGCTACGCGAACCACTCACGTTGTTACTCTATCAGCTGGAGGGCCGAAGGCCCGACGGCTCGCCCTACGCTACGCGATCCACTCACGCCGTCACTATCAGCTGGAGGGCCGCAGGCCCGACGGCTCGCCCTACGCGATCCACTCACGCTGTAACACTGTCAACTGGAGGGCCGAAGGCCCGACGTCTCGCCCTACGCGAACCACTCACGCTGTCACTCTATCAGTTGGAGGGCCGAAGGCCCGACGGCTCGCCCTACGAGATCCACTCACGCTGTCACTCTATCAGCTGGAGGGCCGAAGGCCCGACGGCTCGCACTATGCTACGCGATCCACTCACGCTGTCACTCTATCAGCTGGAGGGCCGCAGGCCCGATGGCTCACCCTACGCGAAACACTCACGCTGTCACTCTATCAGCTGGAGGGCCGAAGGCCCGACGGCTCGCCCTACGAGATCCACTCACGCTGTCACTCTATCAGCTGGAGGGCCGCAGGCCCGATGGCTCACCCTACGCGAACCACTCACGCTGTCACTCTATCAGCTGGAGGGCCGAAGGCCCGACGGCTCGCCCTACGCGCAGCACTCACGCTGTCACTCTACCAGCTGGAGGGCCGAAGGCCCGACGGCTCGCCCTACGCTACGCGATCCACTCACGCTGTCACTCTATCAGCTGGAGGGCCGCAGGCCCGATGGCTCACCCAACGCGATCCACTCACGCTGTTACTCTAACAGCCAGAGGGCCGCAGGCCCGACGGCCTGCCCTACGCGAACCACTCACGCTGTTAGTCTATCAGCCGGACCCAACAGCTCGCCCTACGCTAACCACTCACGCTGTCAGTCTATCGGCCGGAGGGCCGCAGGAAGTGGCAGTGAGCGGGGCTCGTTGCGCTTGGAACCGATAGCCATTGGGGCGGTAAAGTTCTCGAGTGGCGGTCACGAACCGGAAGGCGTAGCGTGGGTAGGCCCTCCACAAGGTGGACTCATGACCTGATGAAGGTCGCTGGATGCGGGTGGTACAGGGCTGGTCCTTATGGCAATCTTTGAGGGAGGCCTATATTCACCAGTGAACGTCTTTAGGCTGATATGATGATAATAATGAAATCCGTATGTTTCTACCAAATATCTAAAGCAATACTTAAAAATCTACATATCACTAAACCAAGCGGTTGTGGCAGGCAGTAACACTGGAGTATCAGATTTGAGGAGTTGGAAGCTAGTATTCAATTCACATGTTTGTACTTAATATCTAAAGAACTTCTTTAAAATCATATATCGATAAAAGATTAAATTTGCGGTTATTGTAGGCAGTACTGCAGCATCAGGAGTGAGGAGTTGGAGGTCAAGATCAGGCTGTTAGTATTTGATTATGCTAAACATGCTATACTTTCATTTTCACGTGTCTAACACTCTCGGTTAAGGTAAGCAGTACGTCTGCAGCATCAGGGTTTGAGGATACAAGGATACAAATATTATAATATTGCATTGTCATGTGGACTTGATAAGAGTTCCAAATTTTATTGATTTCGGTGCAGTAGAAGTGGTCGAAAAATCGATCACAAGATTTGAAGCATCGACGACAGTTGATACGCGGTGAAGTTAATAAAAACCGTTTAAAAATCAAGCGATTGATGAAAGTTGGTCCTTATTTAATAGCCTATTACTAAATCTTTAACGTGTTTCTGTGTTTTCAATGAAGAATAATTAGGAAAACTATCTGGAGATAAGGATCTATGCTACATGGAGGGAGCAAGCGTATGTCACAATGAAAATGGCAAAGACGCAAAGCGGAAGATTTACTGCCCAGTGTGTCGCAAAAGTTTGAAATGCGGCATGAATACTGGCTGTGAGAATTCATTTAACAAAACAACGCGTATTTCGATTAATTGCTTGTGAAAATGTTGAACATGAACATTATTCGGATTTGGATTTAATTCTTGACTTGAAGTTCTGCCCGTGTCGGAAATTGGCTACAACGGTCTTGTTTCTTGAGAAAAGTTTATTCTAATGTTATTGTACAAAAAAAAGTAGTTATTTATTGCTAATGTATAAAAGTTCTTGCTTTACATTTTATATCAATAGCAAACAAACACACAGAACGTCCGATGGTAAGCGGTGATTGTCTATACTCATGGACGCTGCAAATAGAAGAAACAGTATTTTTTACAATTGTCGCACCTGTCACCTAAAATATGGCCCTTTAGGCGGAAACAAATTAACACCCCGACATACTTTAAAAGTGTCGTAACGGAGTCAACTTGTTCGGTCAAGAAGTAAATATCGATACCTCCTACGTATAATGGTGCAAGTGCAAAATCATCATTTTCCAGGAGAGCTGTTCAAAGGTACAAAGTCCTGTAACTAGCTCATACAATGAAATAATTTCATAGTATTTTCAAGAATTTATAACAAATACATTTTAATACAATCTACATATTTACTTTTTTGAAATTATTAGTAGTTTTTGAAAAAATGGTAATTACACCAGTATACGTGAAATTTACTAGTTCTTGTTTTTGATGAACTGAACAACTACCGTATACGTAGTATACTATGACTCGATGAATACGGATATATTTTTAGTGCCTTTGATGTATATTTTGTATCATGCACCGTAAATATCTAAACAAACCGGAGTTGTTGCTCTGATGTTTTTAATTGGTTAGTTTTCGCCTGATTTATCACTTGTACCAGTATACGCCTAAATTGATTAATCATGTACCAGTATACGTTGAAGCTTTTTTGTATGTTATGGGCATTGCAGGAAGTCTAAAAGTATATAAATACAAAGAAAAATAAACGCTTGAAATAAAAAAATAAAACTGATTTAATATCATTTTTAAATAAGTATATTTTTTATTATTCTTAGTGTCCTACCGGATTAATGGTTACTGGAAAAAAGTCTTGAAACAAACACAAAGTTTTAATTTCAAGTAATCAAGACATGTCTTACAACATCAAAAGGCAATATAACAATTGAAGAAATAACATCAACATAAATATTTCGGCGTTGCTTTTACAAAATAAATATATACACGAATTCGATGCCATACTTCAATACTTCTTAGGTGCGTACAGTAAGACGTAACTACTTAGTAATGATTTTAAGACTCAAATTAAAAGAAGTATATATTGGAACTACTAAGTAGGCTTCTTTCGTTTTTGTGTAAGTATGTCAAAATTTAATGTCTTTATAAGTAGCTGATATACTTTTTTACTGTCTGGGCTATCAGACTTAAAATTATAAACAAAATGTCATTCGTCCATCCAATACTGGTGGTAGGTTTGAAAAGACGATATTATTAAAGACATTATATATGAATTAGAAAACAATTTAAATGGTTACGAAATACGAATATTATCCACTTGTTATTCAACATGGACCAAAGGAATATTGTAAGCTCTGATTTCATTTAGTAATTGGAATTCTTAATAACGGCTCGTAAAGAATATGTATGCTTATGAGCAGCCGTCGGTATCTTCTTACCCCTTCGCTTAGCGTTCCGATAAACATAGTTTGTCCCTTTCGGTCTTATCCGTACATATATAAGGCGGTTAGCAGGCAAGCACTCTGTCTAGGCTTCTACATTGATGTACTTCTAATATATTGTTATTGAACACGGGACACTCGAAATACATAAGACGGTTATGAAAAAAATATCGTGGGAAAATTAAAGAACGTCAGTTGTGTTGCTGTGTTATTACATATTTGAAAAACACAATACCTAATTTCTGGCCAGATTTGTATTCGTATTCGGCCTTGCTAATATTCAGCTATCTATATTTGCTTAGCTGGCAAGCAGTAATCTACAATTTTTTTTATATTTAGTTAGGTAGGTAGGTTACGCATAATTCATTTAATTTAACATTACAACTAATCAAATAACAACAATATTGCTAAATAATAAGCAATAGAGCCTACTTTTATGTGTAGATTTTAGAGTGTTGCTCGCGCATACTGGTATAACTTCCGCCCGCGGCGATAAGTGTACTGCGTATAGTGGTATAAGTCACTTAGCTCAGTATACGACGTTCGAACCAAAAAAAAAGGTGTTAGTTATATCAGTATACGCCACTTTATTTCAAAAACTAGCGGTAATTTCGCCACAAAAATTTTATAGCTTGTAGATATAAGTACTTTGAACCCAAATATGCAAAAAAACGAAAATGGTAAAAATGTCACTTGCACCAGTATACGTAGGAGGTGTCGATATTACAATTACACAATATATTCATGCCAAGCTAGGTGCTTCCTTGTGCGAAATTTATTTACACAGAAGTGATTTTTAGAGTCTTGATACACTTTCTTTCCACCTCCCGGTTAATTTCAATTGGTTTTCTGCAAGTGAACAGGTTTTTATACGCCTGTCGGTATTCATTCGACATTACCACGTAGATAATGGGGTTTATACAAGTCGTCAAATACACTAAAACATATCCTAGTACTCGTGGCACCGGTGGTACTGAAAACTCGCGGAACAGCTTTATAAACGTTATAGGCAAATAACATACCCAAAAGGAAATTATTATAGCCATAATCATGTGTAAAACTTTTTTATCTTTAGAACTCATTTTATGGGACCACGTTGCTTGTATAACCGATTTACGAAACCGCTTAAAAATGTTATCTGTACCTTTTGAGTTACTTTCTATATTGGATAAAGAATTTGTAGTATACTTATTTGAAGACATAGAACTTAAGGATATTTCGTGCCCTAGATTTAAAGGTGATGCCTGCAATTTCGTTACATATTGTTCTCCTATTTCCGAACCCGGACATTTCTTTTTAGGTGATTCGGCAACTGTAAATCCTTCATTTTTCTGTCGCCTTATCTGACTTGCTCCTGAACTTCTCTCTGTTGAATTTTTCACTATAAAATAAATTCTCATGTAGCAGAAAACTACCAGAAAGCAGGGTATCAAGAATGCTCCGACGAAGAGAACTTTCTTCGGAGATCTTCCATTGGAGTCCGGGAGTATGGAGCATGATTCGGTCACATTGTCCATACCGAACCGTCCCCATTTCTCAAACCAAGTCGGTGCTAATCCTCCAAAAGGAATAATCCATGTAATAACTACCATAACTACTATATACCGTGATGTATATATTCTGTTGGCAAAAGAAAATTAATTATTACAAAGAAGCATGAAATTTACCATTTACTCAGTAGAATTTATTCATCATCATCATCAGCCTATGATAGTCCACTGCTGGACGTAGGCCTCTCCTATTAACTATGCGTATAGACGCATTAGGAGGTAAATGCCCATAATCGCCACGCTGGGCAAGCGGATTGGCGATCGCAGTAATGTATCCACTATGATGACGCTGCTGCCCATCAACAATCTCTTATTAAATAATGGTAAGTGACACTTCAATCTCTTAGTCGACTCTTACGACACCCGCAGGAGGAGTTGGGGTTTTTAGAAGTTGGGGAGTTAGAATTTATTACAATAAACTATTTCTAAATTACCACAAGAAGCTAAGAAAAAGTTTTGGCCCTACTGATATCTACAAAGAAAGATAGTTCTCCCAATTATCAATAGCTTATCCTCACCTAGGGTATTGTCTTGGAAATACAATCAGAATGTATCTATTCACCATGATGGCCAAAATAGATAAAAGGGACACGGCTACAAGCCCGTATCCAACGAATGGCACCACCCGGCACATGGTTACACCGAGGGTCCATGAGCGTCGCCAGTATGTGAAGGAGACAATTGGAAGATTGAAGCAACAGAACAACATGTCTGAGCAAGCCAAGTTCATAATGAATGCAGTTGTAGCGTTTTGTATCTGAAAACAACGAACATAACTGTGAGCATTTGAAGCTAAAACTTGTTTCAATATATATATACTACACAATGGACTTTATATTTTATGTTCAAATGAGGAAAATATGATGGAAGAAATGAATACTGTTAGTTGTAACCACAAGTGCAGCTGACACACTTGTAATTTCCCCTATTAACTATTTGTCAGTCCCTTTGTATAAAATAGTTGTGAGCCAAAAGTACTAGGATTAACTGTTTTTTTTTATGTTTTGGTTTTTATTTTAGTCAATAAACAAGCTTTTTTATTGAAAAAAAATGTAAAGAAAAGTTAAGGCTGGTTTATGGCATTTTTGTACATAATGGAGTCAACATGTCTTGTCTTTGCCAGATGGCTGATCGTCGATATTATAATTTTTTTTTCACGATTTCTGGTTCGGCCCCATATGAAAAGTTGTTCATTTTGACTTACTTATACACCCCCTAGAGTATTTGTACTGGTGAAAAAATAACCTTGTATAACTCTCATGATACTCTTTTGCACTAAAATTAGATTTGACCTAAAACTTTCTATTTATTTAATTCTTAATTTTCATACTAAAACTGGCTTGATAATAAAATTAGTTGGAACGTTTAGTGTCCCATCATCATCATAAACTTAACCCTTAATTTGGCAAATCTCAAAAAAATCGTGCGTTCTAGCCTCCTCGCCATTGTATAGAGCAGAAAATTCTGTCTTAAAAAAAAATACAAAAAGTGGGTCGAAGACCATGTTCATTGTGACGAACATTGCCAAATTAAGGGTAAGAGCTAGGCTCTTGTCGGTGGAGCAATTTCCACGCTTCTCTTTCCTGGGCTTTCTTGACTGCTTGATACGACACCGCGTGCACCTTTTCTTTTATTTGGTCCATATAGGCCCTCCTTGGTCTTCCTCTCTGTCTCCTTCCCTCAACTTTTTCTTCTTTAGTGTCCCACACGTCACAATTTCGAAATTATTTCATATTTATTTGATTGACGTAGATATCATTAATTTATCGATAAGGCAAGGGACAGGGGTTGCGCCCAACATATTTTCTACCGAGCAAACTTAAGCAACTCACAGATTCGCTCGCCACTGGTTGCCTTAGGTGTTAGACCAATGTCATGGCCGGGCCTTTAGGCGACCGGTGGGGCGGAAACCATACGTGCGAGAGAGAGTTCCGATATCGGCGTCTCGCTCCAAGTTCGCTCGCCGCCGGTCGCCTTAGACCAATGTCGTGGCCAGATCATATAATATGACGTGTGGGACACTAAAGTAGAAAAAGTTGAGGGAAGGAGACAGAGAGGAAGACCAAGGAGGACCTATATGGACCAGATAAAAGAAAAGGTGCACGCGGTGTCGTATCAAGCAGTCAAGAAAGCCCAGGAAAGAGAAGCGTGGAAATTGCTCCACCGACAAGAGCCTAGCTCTTAAGTTTATGATGATGATGGGACACTAAACGTTCCAACTAATTTTATTATCAAGCCAGTTTTAGTATGAAAATTAAGAACTAAATAAATAGAAAGTTTTAGGTCAAATCTAATTTTAGTGCAAAAGAGTATCATGAGAGTTATACAAGGTTATTTTTTCACCAGTACAAATACTCTAGGGGGTGTATAAGTAAGTCAAAATGAACAACTTTTACTATGGGGCCGAACCTGAAATCGTGAAAAAAAAATCAGCTGTTTCATACATTTCAGACGACCATTAGGCTTAGCACAGGATCAGTGCGACAATATGTCGCCGCGAGATAGACTATCCATCCCTCTTTTATTCATATAGTTGGTAAAAGATGGAAAATCTATCTCGCGGCGACATACTGACATACCAATCATGTGCTAAGCGTACATGAATCGACAATTTCTATGGAACAGCTGATTTTTTTTCGCGATTTCAGGTTCGGCCCCATAGTAAAAGTTGTTCATTTTGACTTACTTATACACCCCCTAGAATATTTGTACTGATGAAAAAATAACCCAGTATAACTACTTAAAAAAACTAAATAGACAAAATTACCACAGTTTACTCACTTTTTTGCATCGAGCCAACGCAACAATAGTAATCAAATTTCCTGGAATTCCAATCAGCATATACACGACACAACATAACACAGCAAATATCAATATCTGATCGGGGTACGTTTTGAAAAGCTCCAAACTGTCAAGTTGCGTATTTGAATCAAAATCCACCGAATCACTCATCTTGTAACTGAGACGTACACACTCTCTTCACACATAAAATTCGCTCTAGTACATAAACCTACAATTTATGGCTTTCGGATAAATAAAATAAGAAACAGTTGTCTCTAGCAAATTCAGCCGATTAAATGAAATATTTTCCAAGATTACTTGTATTCATTATTCCGACACTAAATAGTGACAAGATGATTAATATTTTAGCTTCTTTTCCTTATTAATTTTATTGTACTTGCTATATGACAATCAATTTAATCCAACTCGGAAATTTTAAGAATAAACATACAGAGTACACAGTAAAATACTCGTATACAGTGGTTCCGAGTTGGATTAAATTCATTGGATTATCATGTGTACTCTGTTTTAGTGTGGCCTTTAACACGGGAGAAAAATGAAATGAGTGACTCCTTAGACTATCGGCAATAATCCTGTAAAGGTCCCGGTGTTTCAAAGTGGTTAAGTTCGGAGATATTGTCATTCAAAGCTATGGACCTTTAGTACTGGATCTTTGCATCCCGATGTCGTAGCTTGTCAGTCGCAACGACTCGCAAGACATCTTGATAGTATACCAGCTACGAAGTCATAACAATAATTTTGTTTTTATTTTTACACTAATTTGCACGGTTTGAAAAAAAAATTGTACATTTTTCAATGATTCAAAAATGATAAGGTATTGATAACTTTTAATTCAAGTAAATGAACCCATAATAATGAAAAATACATGAACAAAAAATTACAAAAAAAAGTTTTTTTTTTAAATTACAATATGTGGAAATGATTGTTGATCAGCTTATTAATGCACCGTTTAAATTTTCACCCTGGTTGTAGGGCACACACTGTATAATTATGTACCTAATTGTATGTTTCTCTGAACGTCCCTGCAACTGTAATTTGCATCTTTGTTTGTAACGTGCGGTGGCCCTCGAAAGGGTTTCCACGGAAGATCAGCGTCTGGGTATCCGAAAGGTACTCTGACACATGCTGAGTGGCGACCTTTTCAGTGACGCTTTAATTAGGTTTATTTTCTTTTTTGTTTGTTTTATTAATGATACCTGTTCTAGTTTAGTGTCCTGAATAAATAATATTTCATTCATTTCATTCTAATTAACATTGAGCCTGTTTTGGACTTAAATGTGCAAATTGTAATGTGTTTTTATTAATGTTTAACGATGTATTCTCGGCCATATTTTGATACACATTTGATGTAGGTACGTATATCAATGTAGAAATAAAAGAAAATAAAAGTTAAATCACCAAAAATAACATTTAACCATTTGGGAAGCTACGTCGAGTCTTCACATCGTCGATCCCACAGTGTCTAAAGAGGAAAGTCTTTAATCAGTGCTTCCTACCCGTCATGACGTACGGAGCTGAAACCTGGACACTGACGGTACGGCTGGTCCACAAGTTTAAAGTCGCTCAGCGGGCTATGGAAAGGGAAGCGGGCTTGGTGTCTCTCTGCGGGATCGAATCAAAAATGAGGTGATCCGGCAGAGAACGAAAGTGATCGACATAGCCCACCGATCAGCAAGCTAAGTTGGCAGTGGGCTGGCCATATTAGCCACAGAACCGATAACCGTTGGGGTAAACCAGTTTTTGAGTGGTGATCGCGTCTCGGCAAACGTAGTGTAGGACGCCCTCAGGCAAGGTGGAATGTCGATTTGCGCAAGATGGCTGGCAGAAGCAGCCGAAAATCGAACACAGTGGCGCGAAATTGGTGAGGCATATGTCCAGCAGTGGACTGCGACAGGCTGATGATGATGATGATAAATATTTAACCATTCGCAATTAATAAACAAAATTTGGCAAACCGTCCTTTTTATCCCCGTGAGGCCCTATGTCATATATAGGTATGTATTACATTTGACGTTATAGATGTAGTGCACCCAGGTCGTAAAACAAAGGAGTAGGAAATAAAGACAGAGATTAAATTGAACATTATAATTTATTTTAATTACATCTTTGGTAAGTACAATGGCTTAGGGTTGGCATGGACCCAAGGTATTGGTTCTTTGGTACCTACATTTTTGGTGTTTGGCTTACATAAGTAGTTTCACAATATTATATCGAAAAATTGAGTATTTTCGCAAAACTTGCAAGATAAAGGAAATTGTAAGATTTATACATTTACAAGAATGGATACATTTAGTATCATTTGTTGAATACATTACAATTATATGATTGATGACAGCTACCAAATAATTTAGGGAAAATTCCAAGATTTTTATGAATAATCAAGTAATTAACACAACATCTTGCTGGGTACTAATTATTTTAGATTTTCATTTTCTTCCCCTGGCAGTTAATTAGTTATATGGTCATTACGTTGTATTAAATAGGCAAATATATACACTTACAATACTTACAGACTAAAACAAAATCGAGAACAGTTGAGATACCTAACTATAATAAAATTCTTGCAGTAGGTGTCATGTTTCTGATACAAAACAAGAAATGCCCAATCACAAAATAATAACAATAAATATAAATATTTTGGGACATCTTATACAAATCAACCTAGACCTTACCAACATCAAAATGAAGTATTTACATAATCGAATGTGTACGTAGCCATTACAGAGCAGTGGCAAGTTTACCAAACAGTAAGAAATAGGAGTAAACGTATAGGTACCGTTCATCACTAGAATCCAAAAAAAAAACAAATACGGCTGATTTTCCATATTATTTCAAGTCTTTAACATATATATCGGTGAAACACGTTCCCAGATATATATTAGACAGAGGAATGTCATGTAAGACATTATTGTCTTTCAAAATGAAACATTGAAATAAATCAATCAAATACTCTCGCTTATAAATATGGAAAATAAATTTACAAATTTGGTAATAACCTACGAGTATTAAGGTAGTAATATTTATTTAGTTCTGTGTCTTTATGATCATGTTAATAATCATGTTACGTAATAACGTAGACGCAAATTCCAACAAAATTTATAGCATGAAAAAAGTTAGTGAGGCAATTGAACGAGCTGCCAGTAGCAACCGACGAAATTATTGTTCGCGAGCGAGTGAATTCTCTTAAAGGTGCATGCAGACCAAAAGAGCATTCGCTGTTCTATCCCCCACTCTACGAAATCAACGAATCACGTTTCGTATAACGATCGAATTTCGTAGAGTAGGGGGTTAGAACAACGAATGCTCTTTTGGTCTGCATGCACCTTTAGAATTACCTACTCGTACTCGCGCACAGCCAGCGATTAGCTATAAATATATTATTATATGTGTTACTTTCACTGTCTCGAGAAATATATCTTTTGTTCGTATCTTGGGCGAGAAAATAGCTCATCGTTTACTCGTTTTTGGTGGAACAAATGCCTGTGCTACTGTGTTGACAATATATGGTACTGACACTTGTTTAATTTACGGTAAGCCCTTCAACTCACCAATGTCATAACACTTCACGATAATGTCAACGTAATTTAGGCCCGCGTGTACTCGCAACGTACGGACTTCAGAGATAAATAATTATGGCTATATTTACCTATCAAAGACGTAAACCATTTTTTTGTGTGGTAGTAACTTTATTGTGAACAAAGTGCTTTAAGGGCGATTGTGCACCACAATGAATTTTACTGTCCGGCAGACCGAGTTTTCATGGCCCGATATGGCATGAAAAAACCGCATGATTGGCTTGTGCACTTGTCCGTCTTTTTACTCGGAGGTGCGGCATAGTAGCATGAAAAAAACGGATGATTGGCTTGTAAAATCGGACTATCGGGGACGGTAAAAGTCAGTGCAATTCCGGACGCAGTGCACAAGCATTATCACGTTTTTCATAGCTGTCATCTCGGATCGGAAAAATACTGTCCGGAATGGGGAAAAGTAAAATGTCGGACGGTAAAATTACGTATAGTGCACAAGTACTACTATATACATTTAATGGCATGGCATATCGGACCGTAAAAAACCGGACTACCGGACGGTAAAAGTCAGTGTAGTGCACAAACGCCCTGTTGTGCTTATCGATGTCAACAAAATAAAATCACGTTTAATTAAAGAACTCAATATTATTATTGACAAACCCTCTGAAGATCTATAATTGCTCAAGAAGTGAGTAGGAATAGTAGGTACGTATACTATTTGATCGGAGATATATGATATGAGAACTGTGTAAATATTAATTTAAAATAGCAATGTATCGATAAACAAACTAGTAGGCGTTTGAGTATTTTGCTGTATCGGTTCAATAAATATTTTAATATCACGAAGAAGGTACTTATATAAAATACAAACACGGTTTGTCTTTGTTTAAGTTCAAGGCTTTAAGAATCAAAATGAAGCCAACAAAAGAAATTCAGTAGAACCCGAGATCTACAAACATTCCATTTGTCTCTGAATTGTTATTAAACTAATAAAAAATCTACTTACATACGTGAAGATATACAGCCTATTCATCCTTACTTGTCTTAACTAGTAAACAAGTTTCTATATTCCAATACGCTTTTTTTCTCTAAAACAACCAGATTTGCAGCTGGGGGAAATATTTAAGTGACCTCTTTATTACGTACTGCCCCGGCTTTGCACAGGTACAATACTGATACTAAAACCTTTCTCTTGAATCACTCTATCTTTATACAAAAATATCATCATAAAAATCACATCAAAATCTTTTGTGTACTTTTAAAGATTTAAGCATACATAGGGATATACACGGTGTTACGTCAGCATTCCGAAAGATTTTAATGCTGGATTCCTGACCATATTTAGAGTCTTTAATGTTACATAAAATTTCCTGGATTCGGCTTGGTTTCAGAAATAATCAACCTTTTTTCGAAATAAGTTTTTCGACGTAACTCGTCATCTAACTTCTTTTGGATTACAATGCTACCACAATTTGTCTAATATTACCACACCTTTTGCCTGACAATCAAAAAATACGAATATACTTGACGAAATAGCCTCTACCTAAAAAAAACAATTGAAATAAATAATTTAAACAAATTGTTGTTATGATAAAAAGTACTGAAAATGTTAAAATGTATTAAAATAAGCCTAAAAAAAAGAAAAAAATATTTTTTGGTGGAATTGACATTAGGTCTCATAATATTTTTTTGTTTATTTTGATGTCTAGAATGCATAGTTAAAATCTTTCGCAATGCTCGCGTAACACCGTGTAGAGACAGATAGTTCAACTCTCGTGCCTTGAGACCTACGCAATGTTCAAGATTCCAATTTTGGAATCCTTCGTTAGCTCAAGTCTCAATATTGGCACGACAGTTAAGCAACAACTTTGCCCCCCTGTAAAATAAATAACTATTTATACTACCTAGCATCTATGTAGTGCACATGGGAACGCTTTACCATAATAATAACCAGGTTTACAGCTGTTCGTTATCACAGGAAATGTGCACTTTGAGGGTTTGAAAATTGTTTACTAGAGACAAGTGAAGATTAATCGGCTTTGGTAAAGGGAATACTTAACGAATTTATACATAGTGGTTTTTGGAAATGGTTCATTTGGTATGACAATTTAATATTTTGGATTTGATTGAATAAAAATGTATACTTACCCCCTTATTCATAAACGTCTGCTAACTTAACAAGCCGCTAATAATTGTTTGTCCCTTTCGATCTTAACAATGTGTCCGTAAGAGCAAAAGGGACGAACAATCCTTAGAGGTTTGTTAAGTTTGCAGACGCTTATGAATAAGGGGGATAATATTTAAAAATACAATTCTACATTTGTCCTTGTTATTGTTTGGTAGGTATAAATAGGTAAAGTCTAAAATTTTACGAACTTACTTAGTCTACGCAATTAAACCATATGGCCATTGGAAAATGTCTTAATTAGTAAATAACGGCGCATAACTGTATAAGTACCATATAAAAGGGACTTCAATCACTTATCAGGTGTTCGAGTTTCATTTAAAACACTTTTATAATAATAACACTTGGAACTTTAGTTACAATCTCAATAACTTATGCAGCCTATAAATAAAGTCGTACTTATTCAAGTTTTAATGTTAAATTACTTTATTTGGTAGGTACTTTATTTGGAATGGTTCGAGTTAATTTTGATTTATAAATAGTATAAATGCAAAACATCTGAGTTTAAAAGAGTCCATATGCGATGTAAGGTAAGTAGGTACTAGTAAATTATGAGGCGTGACATTGCAACCATTTACTCAGAATTATGTAGATATATACATATTATATATTTTTTGTGTATTTCAGAATTCTCTCAGAGCTTAAAAATATTTTTTAATGATCCTGTTTTTAATTATAAACGATGTTATTACATGCCTAATTATCGTATACGGACTCTCATTCTTTTACTCTCACTACACAGCAAAATATGAAGGGTCCACGGAAAGAATATGTCTAGTCAATTCAAATTACAGAAGGAAAAACCACCTTACTTTTAACAGAATAAAGTGTGAATTTGCCCTGATTTTTTTAAGCACTGGACATGTTTTTTCCGTGGACCCTTCATATGGATTAAATTTTATACTTAAGATCTATTGGGTGTTTTCTGATCAAGCCCAGTTTTACAATATTTTAACATCCATTTTTTATTATTCTAACTGCTAATGTTTGACAACAAGTACCTACGGTAAGCTGCAATATTGCATGGACACTTTTTATATAGGGAGCTTCACTTTTAGCTAAAAAAATAACTTTTTGTGAAAACACAAATCAAATTATTTTTATTAACTAAATATTTTGATTTGTCCTTTTATTTTTTCCCCAGTAGTCACACTACTTAATACACGTGGGTTCGGTTCCCACCTCGGACGTTGGTGATTTTGGTCGTTTTTTCTTTGGTATATGACATCCAATATTTATAATAAAAAAAATACTTCTTTTAGTTTTTTTAAGTGTTATTTACGACTTCTTTTGTAATTTTCTTATGACTGGTGTTATAGCTTAGCTTCCAAGGAAAAAGATCTTCAGATTTAAATTTGACAGTCACTTAATGCCCGACTTCCACTTCAAGCAGGGCAGACTCATTAATGACTCCATTTGATTTTCATCGATGGCAAACTGTTGCAATTTATGACTGCGAGTGTCACCAGCGGTGAAAGTTAAACGGAGCCATTAATGACTCCGCTTCGCTCGCGGTAGATACATACAGGCATAAGACAGCGCAAGCGCGGACAGAGAGACCATGGTGCTTAGACACATTGCCAATCGTTAACGCCTAATCGTCAATCGTAAACGAAAGGCAGCTAACTGTCTTTGTCGGACTAATATGAAAGAGTGATAGAGAGGGAAAATTAGCAACTTGGCTAAGCATCCATGTATTGTATAATTTTTCTTCCTCAAAAATCCACATCTGTCCATGCAATTATGCATCTTACTTGACACATAGAGTAGTAAATATTTCAACTCTAGATAATATTGATAGTGAACTGTCAGACATAGCGATCAAATTACCGAAAAGCTCAATTAACAAATTTAGGCCAATATCAATGAACTCGACAAAAACTTACTTTTATTTCGTTAAACAGCACCGTCTACGATTCAATAATCATCGTTTCGAATTTCAATGTCTTTGACATACCGCTTACATACCTACAATAATATCACACATTGATATTGTACACTTCGTACGTAACTATTATCTTTAATGCTACAATTGTCATATATTCATTTAAAAATAATATTACAACAATTGTCAATAGTTATCATACCTACAAATAATAGTCATTTTGTAAAACCACTTTACTTTTCTATTAAATTCCAACACTGTTGGTCTAAACTCAAATAATTTTGGTAAGTCAAATAATTACACAATTTATGAATATCTGCCTACATATTATTTTGCATACATTCAAATATAAATAGTAAAAAAAATACGTATTATGAAATGCATTTGGTCAGTACCCACATTACCGCAAATTACTAGCAATATAATATAAACGACTCCTTGGACAGCCTTTGGGTTCCCAAAATGAATTGGGAGTGTTCATTTATGTATTTTTATCTTCGAGAAATCAATGTTTGCACAGTTGAAGAAGCATCATTTTTTTACAAAACCAGCGTAACTCAGGAAACGGTAAACATGGCAATAACAGAAAAGAAAAAGTTAATTCTCCGAAATATGTGTAAGTTTTTAACGTTAAGAATACGTTTTTAACGTTACGAATACGTTATTTTCGAAATGGTTTCTGATAAAATTATAACTTTCTAAAAATAACAAACAATCCTAATA
Source organism: Thaumatotibia leucotreta (assembly GCA_025490895.1). Taxonomy (NCBI): domain Eukaryota; kingdom Metazoa; phylum Arthropoda; class Insecta; order Lepidoptera; family Tortricidae; genus Thaumatotibia; species Thaumatotibia leucotreta. Next base: position 141,780 of record JALPQI010030535.1, on the reverse strand, counting down.
TGTTGAGTCCGACGACAAAGAGATTCGATTATTTTTAATTAAATTATAGTTACCTCGAAATTTCCAAGTTGAGTCTGCAAAATTTAATCTTTCACAGGTTTTTTAAAGAGCCTATTAAGCTTTAAAACATTACGAAAATATCGAGTTTTTACCAACATTGTCTTTTGTGGATGTGTTCGTTTGTTTATTACAAGAACATCTATTTGAATTCAGATAAGTAACTGTTACATGCAACTTTTCAAAATTAGAATACAATAAAGACGCTGACAACGCCCTAGGTAGGTATGCGAAATGCTTATCTACCTGCCTTTTGTCGGTCCAACCATTTCATTTATAAATATAGACTGCTTAGCCTTTCAACTCTTGTTCCAATATTACATTTTATTGCTTTTTAACATTATTGTTCCTTCCTTTTTATTGCTAAGCGTCTATAAATACGATGAACATTCGAAAGCTAACCAATCAAAATCCGTTCAAGTCAACACCAAACATTTGCTTGTATGCTTATCATTATAATGTCATGTAATAAATTAAAATGTTACAATATAACGAGATTGCACATTGACTTATAACTAACATACACTTAAGTATACGTTTAATATCATCACTTCTTCAGTAACTTAGGTACTTACTAACAAAAGTTTAATTTCTACGTCAATTTCATCCCCTCTCCACTAGCACAATCACGGACGGCTCGCAAAAAACGATTTTCGTAAAAAAAATCCACTTCACTCTCACTTATGCTTACTCGACAAATATAGTTTCACAAGTAGAGTATTACAGAGAAGTCCTTTGCGACACACATTTATTCATTTGTTTTAGGGAGATGCAGTGAGTTCTCCCGTTGACGAGTAGTCACGGCGGTTGCTTTTCGGCGACGCCGTCCGCAGGTGACCGTCACGCTCTCCGTCGACACATCAGCAGATTCTTGTACGCTTGCCGGTACTCACTCGACATTACGACATAAATGATCGGGTTGATGCATGTCGTCAAATAGATTAGAATGTATCCCGCGATATTTGCTATAGGATACGAAGTAAACTCGCGAAATATTTTTGTTAAAGTGATCGGCAGATAACAGACCCAGAATGAGACCATTATTGCCATGATCATCTTTAGTAGTTTTCTGTCTTTTGGTGTAAGACGAGGCGCTCGGACCGGGCCAGGTGCTCGTTTCAAGGCTGCAGCCGCTTGGCGAAGTCGTTTAGTCGTCTCGCTGCCGCTTGGCGTTCGAGGTTTAGCATCTAAAACACATTCTTCATCGTGCCCGTCTAAAGTATCTACGCCTGAGGACGAGGATCTCTCAGGACCTGGAGTTGGTGGACAGTGTAAGGCTGGAGGTGCAAGAAGAGTTCTTCTCGGAGGTGCCGTGTGGCTATTTCCATTTTCAGGTCCCGGAGACCTTTCCACGGCAGTAGACGCTGAGCCCATGGCAGAGTCCTCCAGCCCTGTGCGCGTCCGATTTTTCACTGGTGCTCTTGATTTCTTAGCTGCTTCTCGTACAATACAAAATATCCTCGCATAACAAATAACTATAGCAAGGCAGGGCAGCATGAAAGCACCCACGAAAAGGAACTCTTTTGGAGATCTTCGATTGTCATCTGGAAGAATGGAGCAGGAGCCAATACTGAGGTCCAGACTAAAACGACCCCATTTTTCATACCATGTGGGTATTAGCGCACCAAATGCAAATATCCATGTACTGGCCACCATGATAGCCAAGTACTGTTTTCTGTACAGCCTGGAGACAAAATAGAGTGTTGTTAGTCACTGAAAATATTATTTACTCAGGTTCGAATCATGATAGACATATTTCAGGGAAATAACAAATTATTAACGACGTACATATAAGGGCTTGTCCATTAATCACGTCATACTGCATAGTGGGAGAGGAGAAAAAATCACTAATTATCACCATAGGGGAGGGGGGGGGGGTCATCGGACAAATCACGTGTAATTTTTGTTACTCACTAGAAATAAATATAATCTATACTTTATAAAACACTTTTTAAACATAACCAGATGTCAAATACTGAACTTAGTCTTAAAATTTCACGGACATTTACTTCGTAGTGGGCAAGAAAAATTTTTTTCATCACGTTTGTTTAATAAAAAACGTAAATTCAAGTGTCATTAAAAGGGCTACTTGAGTTGGCAATAAATTACACGTCAGATATTCGCCATTATACGTATCGTTGTCTATTTCTATTAAAATCTTTCTTAAGGTTGGCAGGGTTGAGTTAATTTGGTTTTAAAACTTCTCAGGTAAATACTTCTGCTTAGCTCTCAAGCTTATCTATTAACCATCTACTAGTGCATATCGTGGTCTATAAATGGTATAGAAAGACTCTAGAAGAATGCCTTAAGACTATTTGAAAATGTTTAATTCTTAACTCTGTCTATTCGTGGTTTCTAGAGGGAGACTTATGAATAGTTACAAGGTTGTGCCCACTTTACTATAGACTATTTATAAGCGTTATTGAAGATAGCTTGGGGGCAATGTTACTCTTATGGTAGATAATAAAATCGAAGTCTATTAGATATCTAATATCCCCTTTTTAGATTCGCTTTTGTTACTTGGGCGATAACGTGCAATGCCACGACGCCGCGCCGTTTTACGTTTACGATGCCGCACCGTGGTCATGTGGCCGGGCCCTTAAAAGTAGTGTGAGTAATCCGCGTGAAACATAATTTTAGTATGAATGATTCTGACGAGAGTTTTATAACATAATCGGATACTTACTTAGGATATAGCCGTGGATGCGATATCATCACATATCGATTTATGGTAATGGCCAGAACAGTGAACAGGGATACTGCGACCAATGCATATCTTGCCAACGGGAACATTCTGCACAACGTCGTGCCATGCGGCCAAGAACGCCTCCAAAACGTCGAGGCTGCCAGCGGCAGGTTGAAGCAGCAGAAGAGAAGGTCGGAGCAGGAGAGGTTCATTATAAAAACTGCAGTTGCGTTCCGGACCTGAAACGTAACTTGATTTGAAACAGGAAGGCTACGTAGTTTATTATTTTTAACTTGTTGTTCATATTTTAAACACAAACGGGTCTTAATCGCGTAAAACTTACGTTAAATTGTATCCTGACGTTTCGGGTAGCCTGCCTGCGACCACGGGTGTAACGTCATACCCGAAACGTCAGGATATAATTAAACGTAAGTTTTACGCGATTAAGACCCGTTTGTCTTTAAAATATGAGTGATAATCGTGAAAGTTTAAATCAATAATTTGTTGTTTGTTTGCGATATTAAAAACGATTGCGAAATACCGTGTGTTAATCTAATACGGGCGATAAATTAAACCAGGCATGGGATTCATCAGTGTAATCATGGATTACGAAGTTTGTTTTAAGTTACACTTAATTACATATAACCTCACAGATTTTTTTTATAATTTTCTGAGCAGCAATGTAGAGCTACATTGGTGTTGCACGAACATTTGTCGATATTTTTATGGCAGTTATATCATCTGCTTTTGAAATTAGCTTTCAACGAGCGTTTAACTTAAGTGTGTTCTCTACATTGCGCGCTGAATTATTTTTCATCAATAATTTTATTGCTCAATTTTTTTGTAAGAACTACCTAAATATACTCATTATGTCCTAAGCTAACCCCATTTAAGAGCTTCGCCCGTATTAGACTTACACCCTGTATTTCAATTCGAAAAACAAAAGCCTAGTCCGCAGTGGCCCTGCCTACGAAGGATGCCTCGAATCTCGATACGCAGTTGCCATGTTTATCCCGACGATGACATTTATTTTTGTATTAATTTACTTATTATTACATTTTTTTGTAATAATAAGTAAATTAATAATAATAATAAGTAAATTAATATTAATATTAATATATTTTTTTGTAATAATAGTAAATTAATAATAATAATAATAAATCTCTTTATTTCGGACAAGCATACATCCATAGGTACTACTAACACCTATGGATGTATGCTTGTCCGAAATAAAGATTTATTATTATTATTATTTGTTCCTTGGTCGTGGTTGTCTATGTGTTTAAGGACCGTACTGAAACTGGGCTAGGCCGTTCGACACTTTCAGCAGGCCTAGCAAAGATCGCGTGGTCGGTCACCAACAAGATGGACAGATCAAATAAAAGACTCGTCCTCGTCCAAGTTCTACTCGGTCGTGAGAAACGCTCAGGACAGAAAACGATGGAGACAGATCATTCGCTCCAGATGCAACCATGATGCTGACCACGATCCTCAGACATGAGGGACCGACCAGAGAGAGAGCCAAGATGCCATTCCACAAACGTATACGACAAGCGATAAATCACGTGACCATAACAATGTATGGAAATGGTCACGTGACTTTTCGTATGAATGTGTTTTTATACATTTATGACTTATCGCTTATCGTATACGATTGCAGAATGGCATCTTGGCTAGGCATGTTGCTATCCTCAATTTGAGAAAACTGTCATGTCATGTGATTTGCCTAATCATCATCATCATCATCATCAACCAATTGACGTCCACTGCTGGACATAGGCCGCCCCCAGAGAGTTCCACAAAGATCGGTCGTGAGCTGTCCGCATCCATTGGACACCCGCAACCTTCAGATTTGCCTAATAATGGTAATAATGGTATCATACAATACGAAAACCGATGGTTTAAGTAGAGACGGCGCAATAAAATGTTTCATTATATTGTATCTAGGTCTCTAGCTGATAATAGTAGACAAATTAGATAAAACTAATTGTTAGCAAATTAAATACCTATTAATTAATAAAATGCTTTGATTGGCGTCATGGTCAACCGGCGCTTATCAATTAATAAACATGAACAGATTCGTATATGAAAGGATACCATTATTCTCGTTACAGTTATTTAACTTAAATATGACTGCTGCCTAATGAGCAGTGATCGGATTTTTGGATTCACCCTCGCGGGATTTTGCGTATAAAAAATTACGGGTGTGGCTATAAAAAAAAATAAGACTATTATAGTACATTATGAACAGTAACATGGCAAATTGCATGGAAATACGTGTAAATAATTAAAGTTTATTTACAAGTTATTATAGAAGACCCGCCGGGTGAATCCAAAAAACCGATCACTGGTAATGAGAAGTATTATAGTAGAGAAATTAGATAGAAACACTTTAACACGCTTGCTGCGGTACGGGGTCCCTGGAACCCCATAGAAGAATGATCAATGAGGGTTTTTGATATATTTTCTGACACAACGCGGCGCTACGTAGGCATGGCACCTGGTCCCAATTTCACCACATTGACAAGTGCTACAATTGTAAATTTACTGTTTCTCGAATCTGGGGCGTCTATAGGCTACAGTTACCGTTTACCATCGGAAGGGCCGTGAGTTTGTTTGCCGCCAACATACAATGTAGTGCAGGAACTTTAATAAATCAGCAGTAAATAACTACTTTTTTGCGAAGCAAAATTACAATTGTCACAAAAACACGACAATTGTAGCGAAATTTCGACATATGCCGAATCTCATGTCAAGATTGATTGAGAATTGTACTAAACTTTTCGACAATTGTCACGGGTTTCGGAAAATAAAAAGTAGTTTATTAACGATTTAATAACGTTATTAGTAATAATTTTATGTTGGTGGCAAATAAGCACATGAACCGTCCGATAGTAAGCGGTAGAAGTAGCCTACGGAGGCCTATGACGTCAGTAACGGTGATATTTTACAATTGTCACACTTGTAATTATGGTGAAATAGGCCAGTGGCAGAAAAAATAAGTGTACTTTTAATACCTTTGTCAGTAATTTATGTGATGTGAACGGAATAGGAAACGGTCATTTTATTATATGAATTACTACCTGCTTTTAGAATACATCACACATATTAACAACATAAATTCTAACTACATGTAAAAATATTTATTACAACTTTATAAGGTAAACTACGCAAGCACCGTTAATAAGGAAGGAAAAATTAAATGATCCATTGTGATTTTGTTTTTACACTATTCAAGGAAGCGCTATTTATACCAACCAAATAAGTATGCATTTTAACTATTTGGTCTTAAAATGGAAGATGTGTTCCTTTATGGCACCATTTCCTTTCAACACTACTCTCCGACTTGTTGTTATGATGTTCGGGCTTTTATCGTCTAAGGTCGCGGATAAGACGGTTGTCACGTTCTAAAAGTACCTAAGTATGAAAATTACGAATGTAACGAAAGGTAACAGCTCAAGTATCATAGTCCAACTACAAGATCATTTTTAGTAGAGATGGTGTACTTTTTGGGTGAATCTCAATTTTAGCTTAAAAATTTCTAATTTCTATGGCGCAATTTTTTCTTCGTATACTCACAAAATAAAACAACATACCTTGTAAAGGACTCCAATTTATATATGTATAAGTCATTCTGCCTTAATTTTCCCAAAGTAGTTTTGAGTTTTAGTAATTTGAAAGTTTTAGTGACAAAGAAATTAGAATGGGGCCAAAGAAATTATAAAATATGCCATATAAATTATGTGTTTCCTAGATTAGCGCCAAAGAACTTATAAAATAAGCCATAGAAATTGGATAAATTCCAGGGTTTAGGTATTGTTTCATAGTTTTATCGAGGGTATAAGTAAACCAAAATAAAGACGTTATCAGTAAACAAATATTTATTCAAGAAATATTGGGTTTCAACAGAACTATTGTCATTTTTAATGCAACTTATACGTTCTTTTTTTTATAAAAGAACTTAAAATCAATCGAACTTAAAATCAACGTCTAAATATCATAGATTCTTTTCTATTTAAGTTCAGTTGAAGACTAATGTAGCTAATTTTATTTGTGTGGTACTTGTATTTTTTTAAGCGATTTTTTATATGCAGAGGTTGAAGCTGAGGTACTAATAGAAAAACATCGAGATGCGGTCGATATAGGTAACATGTTCCGCAGCCGATTAACGTTAGGCCAAAGGCTTCTCCAAATAGGAGTATCCCTGCGTGGTCGAGGGACCAATTGTTGCGGGCCTACAACATCTACATCAGATTCAGGAGAATTATTCTCACTTAGCATCAGTTCTAGTCGTGCTCGTTCTTTTTTCTGTAGTAGAAGTTTTTTACTACTTCAATTTCCGAATATTTCGCTTTAGTAACAAAAACGTGCACGTAGGTGAATTGTAATATCTGAATACTTTTATATTATGCAAAAAAAATCGCATTGAAAGATACAGGGTATCACAAACTAACTTAACATTATTATAATTATCGCTAACTTAACATTATTATATTAACAAAGCAACACTTGGAAACAATTAAATATTAATTTAAAAGCATTTTGCAACATGCCTTTCGGTCAAAAGACCTGGAAGCTCGTCACCATTTATTGCAATGAAATTACTACCGTCTTAAAATACGAGTATGACCAGTTAATACGTTAATTTTAGAGTTTAGTTCAATTATTGATTTAAAAAATCTATATTACAATGTAAGTATACACACACATACACATATTATTCGAGATTGAATCAAATATGCAGTTTTTCGGAAAAATCTTAGAGGAAAAAACAAGTATTATCTAATTTCATTTGACCAATTCTAATTTCTTTGGAACCTCGTGCCAAAGAAAACCGCAGAAATTAGCGCCAAAGAAATTAGAAATGCACACAAAATATTTTTTTACTCTTTAATTATTTTGTTTAAGAGTTCGTATTAAACATATTGTGAAAACACAAATCAAATTATTTATTAACTAAATATTTTGATTTGTACTTTTAATTTTTCTTCAGTAGTCACACTACCTAATACTATATAAATTATAAATATTAGATGTCATATACCAAAGAAAAACGACCAAGATCAGGTGATCCGAATATAATTTATATAGTATTAAGTAGTGTGACTACTGGAGAAAAATTAAAAGTACAAATCAAAATATTTAGTTAATAAATAATTTGATTTGTGTTTTCACAATATGTTCAATAGATGGCAGCATCATCTCTCTCTAGCTATTCTAGAAAACTGTAAAGTATTCTAAATAGGAGGTGCAGGCATGTAGTTAGTGCTTGCCCTTAGAGAATGGTCAAAGGCGCCTAGCCTTGTAAGGGATTGCATATACCCGAGAAATTTGACCGGTGGTTGCTAAGACCGAGTGGCCGAGGGGTACAGGCATCAGCCGCGAAAGCTGAGTACGTGGGTTCGATCCCCACCTCGGACATAGGTGATCTTGGTCGTTTTTCTTTGGTATATGACATCTAATATTTATAATTTATATAGTATTAAGTAGTGTGACTGTTGGAGAAAAATTAAAAGTACAAATCAAAATATTTAGTTAATAAATAATTTGATTTGTGTTTTCACAATATGTTCAATAGATGGCAGCATCATCTCTCTCTAGCTATTCTAGAAAACTGTAAAGTATTCTAAATAGGAGGTGCAGGCATGTAGTTAGTGCTTGCCCTTAGAGAATGGTCAAAGGCGCCTAGCCTTGTAAGGGATTGCATATACCCGAGAAATTTGACCGGTGGTTGCTAAGACCGAGTGGCCGAGGGGTACAGGCATCAGCCGCGAAAGCTGAGTACGTGGGTTCGATCCCCACCTCGGACATAGGTGATCTTGGTCGTTTTTCTTTGGTATATGACATCTAATATTTATAGTTCGTATTAACTTTGTAGATATAGGATACCATAGCATGCGTGCACTATAAAAATTTTAAAAAAACAAGTCATTTTTTGACACATGTTTCACAGTCGAAGAAATTAGGCACTCACCGGCAGAAAATCCCCGAAAGGCGATATTAATTATTTTTTTGAGAAACACGTTCACTTCACACAGGTCTACACTCCTCGGTCGTTAGAAAGCAATTGAAAGGGTGCGGTGTCATGGGGTGGGGATAGCTTAAGGAACTCAGAAAGCTCATTGCAAGAGGAGACAAGTACGCCAGAGAAATTAGGTAATTTTATGTGGGACAAAATTGATCGGATGATAACTTTTATATAAACAAGTTTAAAAATGAAATATTTAATATACGTTTAATTTAACCTTCATACATGGGGAAAAAACGATTTAAGAGGGTTTCATGTCGGTTAATTTGGAAATTTTGATCGCTCGAAGATAAAAACACGGTAGTGGACGCGCCAAAGAGCTTAGGTTTTTGATGTTTGATATTTTTTTTATTACATTGTATGTTAAAATATTACGTTGTTAATGATGAATATATTAGTTTTTAAGCTGATCTTCATTCCTAAAAAAACCTGTCCTTTTTAGTTGAATATAAAGTAAGTTAACACGCGTGGACGTGTGCAAAACATGAAAATTGAGATTCACCCTTTTAGGCTCTAGTGCGAGAAGTGGGTCATTTTACGTCAAGTCCAAAACTTCGGAGGATCATCTGTACTACAAAACGTCGTTCGATACACGTGTAAAAACTTCTTTTTAACTTTACAGTTGCATCGAAATGTACTATTCAACTCTCAGACTGATTTTAAATATTATTGTACATACGTTGCCTGTTTAATTGTTATGACGTGTGAGCAAGATGCATTGGCCTTGTTGTGAGATAAAATCATTAACCATTTTTGTTATTCTTGCGGCTACACTTCAATGCCATTACGAGCAAGAACAATGACCACATCTACGATGCGATAAACAAACAATAAATTACATGTTTTATGTAGATATTATCTTAACTGCGCCATGGTGACGACCGAATCCATAGTTCATTTGTTTAACTATCGATAGAAGTAAGGAAATAGTAAGGACATAAAAATGATTATTTCCTTTAATGTTTTAGCTTTAAGTAATTCATCTTGAATGGAAACCGATGTAGATATGATGATAATGACGATGATGGCGATGGAAATAAATAGAAAGGTCCGCTTTTGTTAGCAAAAACGATTACATAAGGTAACTGTTATATTTAATGGCCAGTTCAGATTTTTTTCTTTGTATTGTCATGCCGTATAGTGATAAAATGAACGTGTATGTTCCTTTTTCTATCAAAGATAAAATAGCGAAAAACGTGCGTGCGACGTGAACGTGGCGTGACATTTTAACGAATATTTTATTTTTATTTTTGAGAATAGAAAAATCCGACAACTGGAGGGTTTATGATGTATTTTTGTAGAAAATAGGGTCCCTTTATTTCCCATGTATTTATTGTTCTGAACTTTGTTAGTCAGAAATTGATATCCATATCAGTTACTGACATAAGCATACCTACTTATAATTTTTGTTAAGCATACCTACGAGTACGACGTCGAGCAAAGCTAAGAGGAGTGTAAGTGAGAACTGTGACCTTACGAGTAGGATAGCGAAAAACGACTTTTTAAGAAATAGTCATAATATTCATGTTTGAATCTTCAATTTTACTACTCGAACATTGACTTCTTAACTAAGTTTATTAACTTTAGAAACATCCTCACATTGACGTAATCACGCGAGAACCGATCGTTATAATTTGCGATTACAACAATAATAATAAAAAGTTTCTTACTTTTAATAATCTATAAGTGATGCCATGTGGACTAAAAATGTTATGAGCATTTTTTATTTAAGTATAAGTAGTTTAGTTATGGTTAAAAATAATTATGAATTTATGATTTACAAACATTTTACACGACCAAAAACGTATATTGTTTATTTTTATAGCTTGTGATAATATAACAAAAAAAAATGATATAGTTTTACAACGTTTGAAGTTCAAAATTCGGTTCTAATCAACTAAGGTAGAAGTGCCAGTACGTAACATGTCAAATTTAGAAATTTAGAAATAAGCTTTTAATTTTGAAAAATTTATGTAAAACTACATCATTAAAGGCACACACATTTTTCATCGTTTATAATTATGCGGTAATAGTTGATCTTATCCTATTAATGGCAGCTCAAGCTATGATGACAAGTATTGGTTCAGCGTCGGGAACTGCTACTTCCACCTTACACGTTCTGTATCGCGAAAAAGCAAAGTAATAATAGTTCATTCTTTAAAATTCGGACTTTAACTTATGGATAACAATAGAAACCCATTTTAAGTATATTTAGCATTAAGTATAAGGTTTAATTAATAATGGGGTAGCTTAATTAGTTAGATAATTTACTATTATGTAAATCTGTAATACCTTAATAATTATAATATCACATTATTCACTCATGAGCCCATAACTCGTTACTTTGTGTCGACATTTCACTAAGACTCATAGTAGATGTAATATTATCTTATGTACAATGTATTATTAGGTATTTATCTAAATAAATGTAACGAAGTTGTTGATAAATTGATAACCCTGCAGTTAACTAATGTCACTTCCGTTGGTAATCATGCCGTGCTGACTTATGTTAACTTGGATTTAAACATTTTGAATAACTGGAATGTAATCATGAACTACGTATGTCAAAACATTCTATTGTAGAGCAGAATTTTGAAGCTTCACGATATCGGCAGTACCAAGTATTAATTTTGCTTCAAACAGGCAATATGTAAATTTAGTCGCTTAGACACGATCCTATAATAATAGTCATCAGAACTCTGATAGATGCAAATGTAAAGACCACAATATCTGTTCATATAACAGAACTCAGACTAGAACGGGCCGGGTCTACTCGTAATTTTACGTCTGATACTTCACTTTCTACAAAAAGTACCACGTGACATTGGAACAATAAGAGCCCGTAACGGATCGTCCCAACTCGTTTTAGCAAAAGTTACCTGTTAAGGTGCGGTTAAACTAAAAGAGCATTCGCTGTTCTAGCGCCCGTTCTACGAAATCAACCAATCACGTTTTGTGTACCGATCGAATTTCGTAGAGAGGGAGGTTAGAACAGCGAATGCTCTTTTAGTTTGAACGCACCTTTATATAGTTGCCGATTTCTATGAATAAACTTTTGACTGTTAGGTATAGATTAATCCTTATTAATATGAGAGTAACACTCACTCTCACTCATTTTTCCGGTGGTCTTAACGTCATATATACAGGGTTATTTTTTCACCGGTACAATAAATTTTCCCACATATTTGGTATCGATAATAGATTACATTTATCAAATAAAATTGTCATTTTTTTTTCATTTATTATTAATTTATCCTTCATGCAAATGCAAAATAATGGGCCTACTAATGATAAGACGTCAACGGAGTGCGGGACGCAGAGGGCGGCGGAAAGGGGTGAGCGACCTGCGCACGAGTTGGCAACATAGCAGTTACCTCAATCTCGGTGACTAGGTCAGGAACGGTCAGTGTCACGGTTGACGTAGGTATGTGCGCACGCGCCGCATCGTACTACCTTCAGTCGGAAATTGCTCGTACGAAATGGTTCGTAGTTATTTTCTCATTGGGGAAAATGCAGTGGCAGCCCAGCGGCTATACGCTGAAGAAAGTGTGCCCCGCCTGGAAAATGCCAGTGTTATAGCTATGACCAGCCAGGTCAACAGATTTGACCCCGTGTGACTGTTTTTGTGGGGTGAGGGTAGGCCCAAAATTTAAAAGACTTAAAAAATTTAATAATAAGTGCATTTGATGAACTTAAAAGTGAGAACTACAGACTTGTGTTGGGAAATATCGAAGGAAACATTCAAAAACGGGCAAGAGTGTGTTTAGATAACCACGGCCAACATTTTGAACACTTGCTTAAGTATGTGAATTAATTAATTAGTATGAGAAATGGATTCCATTAATCAGGTATGTTTTTTTTATTCCAATCATTGTGCATAAAGTTGATTTCAAGTGTTTAAATACGCCTCAATGAAGAAAGTTTCTGTCCTTAGTGCAAGTATGAAGGAAGATTTGGGATCAAGTAAAATTTTTTTGCCAAGTCATAATCATAAGTTAATTATCATTGCCGCTTTTCTAAGCCGCCATGCCACGTGCGATGACGTTGTAAACAAACAGTTGCCAGTTCGTGTGTTTTGCTAGTTATGTACATTGATAATGCGTAATGCGTCCAATTTTCTTATTAGGTTTGCGGATAAGTTCAAACATCGGTATTTTAGTTTTTTTGTTCTAAAGGGGTAGTAACAAAAAATGTTAGTATTCTGTAACTTGGACTACTATTACGTATGTTGATTTATTGTACTGGTGAAAAAATAACCCTGTATAAGGCTCATTTCTAAAAAGTTCATTCTTAGAAATCGGCAACTATAACGAAGCAGCAGGCGTAGCGAAGATGTCATTTGACAAGAGCATGCGATAAGTCTAGGTAATAAATGTTTTAGAATGACAGATTCGAACGAAAGGTCGCGTGACAATTTCCATGTCGTACAGAACGTAATTTTACGTCCGAATCTACAATTTTAATACAATTATTACATTTCGCTTATCGCATACACTTTGCAAATGGCATGTTGGATAGGCCTGCTGATAATTTACAACGACCGTGAACTAAGGATCAAGGCCTAAGACGTAAAAAAATTCCTCACCTTCTTACATCGCGCTAAGGCAATTATGGTGATGAGGTTCCCCGGGATTCCCACTAGCATGAAAAGTACACAGCACACAGACGCAAACCGCAACAGTGCCTCTGGATAGTCCTTAAACAACTCGATTTTCGCCAGTTTCTCATCCGTATAATCATCAAGCCTGAACTGCGTCCAATTGTCGTTCTTATCCTCGTACGGAGGTGACAAATCACCCATTTTAGCTTCTAAAGCACACTTGAATCACATGTCACTTCCGCGTCGCTTCCACGCCACAAATGACGAGTCATTTCTGTGATTTCAGTGTTTGAGGTAGCGTGGATCGGCCGCGTTTGACTGTTGTCCGAGAACTGAGTCCGGTGCAGTGTGATAAGGCATTTTGTCGGCGATCCGGGTCACAGCTGGTCAGGAAGCGCTAGTATCAGTGCGCTCGCGTTGTCCTCGCCATCTGCAACAATTAAAATAAAATCAGTTCCAAAGTTACAGTACATTGTCGGCTAACGGCGCCGGGCTTCTAACACTCTCGTTAGTAATTCCTACACCTACCGTGATGCATACAATGTTTTTCATCACACTTGCAGACAAAAAAATAAGTTTTAAGACATAATATTATTAAATGACGTACTGACATTTCTATTACTCCCTAGGGAATATCACTTTTCTATTACTCCCGCGAAGCATGCAAGCAATGGTGCGTTTAGACAGCAAGTGTGATGAAAATAACAGTATTGTCGTGCTAAGCTAAAATCGTGTATAACTTAATATTACGTTTGCGGCATTAGACTTTCAGTTCCTTGAATAGCAAAGTTTTTATTGAATCTTTATATTCGAGCAATCAGGATGGCTACCAAACTAATGCCATTCAGTTTAAGTTCAAGGAAAGGGACAGAGATATACGATTCATATAGCCTTGTCCCTTTCTCTCGACCTAAGCTGAATCGCATTAGTAAGTCGGTGCAGTTCAGTTTAGGTTGAGAGAAAGGGAGGCTATACGAGTCGTGTATCATTGTCCGTTTCCCTGAACCTAAACTGAATCGTATTAGTACGTCATGGTAACCCCCCTGAAATTTCTTATTTGAATCTAAGATATCCAAACTAAAAGCTGCTAATATATTTGGACCTAACTTTGGATTCAGTATTTCACTATTATATCCAATTCCAAAGTTTACCAGAATTGTGTCGCTTAGCGCGTGAAATACCTAAGACTCAAGGGCACTCATTAAGGCAAATTATGTAAGTAGGTACTAATTGTAGATTAGGCTTGTGTTTATCGTCCCAATTATCATGACAATTTGTATATGACAACTATCGTTTGAGAATTTAATTAATCGTTCCTACATTGAAAACTTTTAGTTCAAAGCATTGCACGTTGTTCAGAAGTTTATGTGAAAATGACATTTCCGTACCTATTAAATAAGTATAACCTACATTTTAGAAAAAAAAACACGGTTGATAGATTAATATACCTACTTTATAAACACAATTGTAAAAAACCGAGTGTGGTATCAATGACAAAAAATTTATTAATGGTGTACTTAGTACCTACTCGAAAAAAAACTTGCTTAGACTTAAAGTAAGCCATATCAAGCTATATAATAGTAGCTCAAAGTAAACAGTCATAATAATATTAGCATTTATTTATAAACAATTTATTACTTAACTACTTGTTTTCCTCGGTTAATGAGCTTAGTGGATGTAATTACATGTCAATAAGTAAATACTGTTCCAATAAAGTCTTACAAAAGAAGCCGGATTCATGCCACATTATTATTTGTTGATCAAGCCAGTCCGGCAATCCAGAGGATGTGGGTTCGAATCCCGCGATAACCAGTACCTTTCGCAGTTATTTTTTTCTATGGTTAGCACATCTGATACAACATTGTGGTATTTTCCGCATTGTAAAATAAAAGTAACACCAATACAATATCAATTTGTTTAATTATAAAAAAAATGATGTTTTCTAATGTTTAAATAAAGTTTGTTAATGTCGTTCTAAATTTGTGACTCGTCGTTATATTCCATTGTTAAAAGCAGAGATCGGAACCGATTTTTTAGAAAAACCTCGAAATTGCTAAATATTTTTAAATATTTTACACTTTTTATGTAGGTTTCAACATTTTATGTAGGTACCTAATTATTAACATCGTATCTTTGAATTAACTACTACATTAACAAGAAAAATATATACCGAAGAACGGAAAAGAACGGAATTCGAACCGTTGTTTTGTATGGAGAAAAAACCGTTATCCGATTTCTGGTTTAAAGCCATGCGATCAGTTTTAGTGATAAAGAAGACCTAACATTGAAAAATAATATTATCATAATATTATCAGGTAAATTGTTTCCAATCATGATTCCATATTAATGTGCATGCAGACCAAAAGAGCATTCGCTGTTCTATCCCCCACTCTTCGAAATCAACGAATCACGTTTCGTGTAACTATCGAATTTTATAGAGTAGGGGGATATAACAGCGAATGCTCTTTTGGTATGCATGCACCTTTACATGCTTAACAACGCTCTCTATAAAAACTCTATATCAAAGTAAGTAAATAGGCAACCGACCGGGTGGCATTTCTCACTGACCCACGATTTCATAGCTGTCTGAACAGGAGCTACGTTGTCGTGTTCTGACGATATCGGAAAACCCTTTTATATCCAAATAATTTAATGCTTTCTTGTATACAGGGTGTTTGGTTAGCGGTGTCGGAACTTTTAAGGGCTTAAACTACAGTCAATTTCATCGATAGGGATGTCGTGTCATATCACATTGTTTGCATGCTGTATCATCAAAATACTTGAAAATAATGAATGCCGCAAAGTAAAAAAAATAGACATGCGTTGTCGTGTCAATAAAACGTCAACACAATTATTATGATAAGATCTATCCGTTATTATTATTATACGGCGGTGGCTGCACACTGATAATTATATGAATCATAGCACGTTATGTGTTTACTTTGAATGGCCGCTAAGGAGCATAGTGCAATACCGCGTAACTAACAAAACAGATAGAGTTCAAATATCAAACAATTGACACTCAAATTGAACCTAATTTAATTTGTTAGTTACGCAATATTGCACTATCGCGGACGATATGCCTACTTTGCCCAGATAAGTGGTTTGCTTTTTGATTAAATGGCGTTTCAAAATTATTAATAATTCATACTAGACTAAGTTCCAAGTCCGGTTCGTAAGGTGCGTCAATTTGCATATAGGTATTATCCTATATTCTAGAAAATATAACTTAGGTATCTCATTGAAACGAATGTACATTTTATTTAATATACATCTTATTTACTAAACGGTACAAAATTGAGTACAAATACATTGAAATTCTAAATATCGTACTGTTATATTTTATGAATTTGGCTTTTACCATAGGGATGAGAGCACGGTTCGTTAAAAGAAATTACCTACTTTTCTTTAGTGAGCCTTCGCACAAAAAAGTTGAGAACCTATGGTTGAATGTAGTTGTATGGTATGCTATGCTTAATCCATGCAAAAGTATAAGAATAAACACAAAATTCGTTTTCTAAATAAGTGTTATAGTTGTGAGAATATTGAATCGTAAGTACATGTTTACGAATGTATTCGTATACATTCCTACTTAAAAAATATTATAACCTACATAAAAGACAATTTAGTAGGTTTATTACAATCCCTAAATTTTACGACTTTAGGTATAAAAAGTTTTCTACGAAATTAGCATTCTGTGTAAGTACGTAATGAAACCGTTATGAAACGAAATTCCACATATTAAGGGTAGGCGATATTTCCAGAAGGTAAAACATAAAACCCCAAATAAAAAGTATTATTTCACACTAACGAGAGTTTGTTCTGTTCTGACTCACTCTTGGAAAATCCAGATCTACCCTTTTGTTATCGTTAGGGTTAGGATTTTGGCGGCATTTATTGATCAGAGAACAGTAGAATTGATATTACAAATATTTTTAGTCAAATAAATGATTAACTTATAAGTTTTTTTTATAAAATAAATTTATTTATTTCAAAAACAATCACAATCATTACTAAAATAAAGCCAAATAATTTAAATATACAATACAATAAAAACTGACTTAAAATAACAAACTAAAACTATACTAAAAACTCTGTTGCGCCACGCCTGGTCCAAAAGTCCCCATCACGCTCGCTGCGTTACCACGTGAGAGCGCGTATCTTTTCTTCGTGTTTATAGCCGATAGTTCATAGCTTAGTAGCTCGCGGTGAGACCAGTGCCTGAGAGGCCATCTCATGGGATTTCTGATGAGATATGTTGTACATTGAAATTAAATAATTTTATACCAATCGTCAGTAGAATCTAAAAAAAATGTAAACAAATATGGCTGACTATCCATAGCATTTTACGTCTTTGACAGATATCGTGGAATCCGTTCGTTCGTTATTTTTTACACGACTGCCAAAAGGAGAGTATATGTGTTCAGCCCCTATGTATGTTTCATATTTTCTTTAAACGCGCAGATCTTCGCGACCGCTTAACCGTTTTTATTGGTGTAAGGTATCATTAGAATCCTCGTGACTTCGCGGGTAACATAGGATATGTGACGTCACGTTAAAAACAATATGGCGGCCTAAAAATGCAATATTAACTCACCAAAAAAAATAAATATGAAAGAAATCTATCGAGTTTGGTATCAAAATGAAGAGCTTTAAACGATTACGAATATGTATATAACTTATATGTTTGTTACTTATTCTAGAAAAGCCAGATTCATTAAAATACAATTAAAGCGCAAAGAATAATATGTCATCTAAATGATATGATTTGGGTATCAAATTAAAGCATTTTGTATGGCGATTGCAAATATATATACAAGTTATATGTTTAAGTATATGTTTGAAGAGAAAACTCGAAATGTTCTACATCGCACTATTGAAGTTTTTCTTCAATGCCTAATCCGTGACAGGACTGTCACCCTTGACACATCTTCTTGAACGCTAAGAAGTGTGTATGAAACAGATAGATTGTATGTACGCGCTTGTGGTCAAGGGGTAAATTGCACGGCTGCAACGCAGCGGTCGTGGGTTCAATCCCCGGCTCGTAACCGATGAGTTTTTCAAATATAATCACCAAATTAAAAATTAAAAAAACCGACTTCAACCGGTTTCTCCAAGATTCCCGATTTGTTTCCATCATTGGTTTCCTCAAATCCTACTTTCTGAATGCAAATTCTTGTAAATGAATGAAAATTACCAAAAGCGCCATACATGTACCTATAACAATTGAAGAGATCCCTCGATTTCTCCAAGATCCCATCATCAGACCGCAACTTGGTGCTAACGGGACCATCTCGGGGTAATACACGTTCGATCACAAAAATAAATTTTAAAATCGGTTCACTATTCTCGGAGATATCAGGTAACATACATACAACAAAAAAAAAAAAAAAAAAATCAGTCGAATTGAGAACTTCCTCCTTTTTTGAAGTCGGTTAAAAACTTATATACGATATATCGTTTGGTATACAGTACCGGTCAAAAGTTTAAGTTCACTCCATGATTTTGATACAAAATAGACTTTCGGACGATATTTTTTGGGAGCTAGTTAATATTAATTTCCCATAGAATCTGAACAATTTTATACATTGGATCTGATAATAATTCATAGGCAAGTGAAGTTGTCATATTTTGATGACGACATGACTACCAAAAGCTGCCACTGAACTGTTCGATAGTAACGGTTAATTAAGAAATAGCTCAATAATCAGTCATAATTATATTGGTAAAGAATTGAATTGAGTTGACAAGTGTCGACTTAAATGCTGGAAAAATTATAGCCCAAACAGTCGATTTCGTATCAAAATCGTGGTGTGAACTTAA
This sequence comes from Thaumatotibia leucotreta, assembly GCA_025490895.1. Classification (NCBI taxonomy): domain Eukaryota; kingdom Metazoa; phylum Arthropoda; class Insecta; order Lepidoptera; family Tortricidae; genus Thaumatotibia; species Thaumatotibia leucotreta. The sequence goes on along the minus strand of JALPQI010030535.1, from coordinate 122,586 downwards.
CATTTTAGTCCAGTAGGTTTATGATGGTACCGTGTTTAATCGTATGTCGTTGTTGCCGTCAGGTTCTAACAAGTATGTAAGTGTGAAAGTGATGCGTAGAGCGATAAATAGATAAAACGGGACTCCATAATAAGCCACCAGTACTGTACAAAAAGTTCTTTACGGTGAATAAAAACATCGTGAGGGAACTTGCATACATCTGCGAAGAAATTCAAGGATGTATGAGAAGTTCCCAACAAGTATTAGGCCAGCGTTGCCGAAAATGGCCAGAATACAATATCAAGAGTATAGTCAGACATATGGTGCTGGAGAGGAACACTAAAGGTGCAAGGTTTTGAACGTTCTGCCGCTGGCTTTTGGTCAGATCAGGGTCGGATTTGGCCTTAACATTTGCGCAGGGGAGTTGGTATGAATGAAGGCAGGTTGGCCTGGAAACTTGAGTCTCACGCAGCTCGCAGGCAAGCGCGCTGGGTGGCCGCACTCCGCATTTTCTCAAAAAGATTTTTGAGCTTCGTTTTAATGCTACACTTTTCCATTGTATAGCGAAGGAGCGCTGGGCTCTGGTAGCTTGGCCTTCGGCCTTGCAAGCCGGCGCGCCTTTAGGGGACACTTCGGGCCTTCGGCCTTACGCGGAGCACGGTTTACAGCCTTCGCAGGTTGTGGAAACAATCGTCGGGTCTGCAGATTTCCGATTCGTTTTCATGTTACACTATTCCATCACGTAGTGTGGTAGCGCTGGGCTCTGGCTTCGATTGTTAAGGCAGTTAAGAAGGACGGTTGTACCACTTGGGCTCGCTCGTCGGGACTCTGACCATCTGGATTGCGCTTAAAGCTTCCCGATAGTTATGCCCCAAGCCTTCGGCCCTTCTTCGGCCTTGCTTTAAATTTCTGCCAAGTGACACTTGGGCCCTCTTAGCCCCGGCGGTCCGGGCTGGGGGCTCGGCTTTTGGCCTCGCAAACCAGCGCTTCTCTAAGGAACGAATTGGGCCTTCGGTCCTACGCGGTGTACGTCCTACGGCCTTTGCAGGTTATCGAAACAATCGTCGGATCCATTTTAACGTTACACTTTTCCGTCGGCTGATGTGGTAGTGCTGGGTTTTAGCGGCTCGGCCTTCCGCCTCGCGAACTAGCGCGCCTCTGAGTGCCGCTTTTGGCTCTACGCGGAGCTCGGCTTTAAGTCTTCGTTGGAGTTCGAAGCGAACCATTGCACGCTGGGCCCTCCGGTTCGATTATTAAATTAGTTAGGAGGGACGGTTGTACCGTGTGGGCTCGCTCGTCGTGCCTTGGGCCCTACGCGGATGTCGGTTTTTTAGATGCTGGGGTATTTGAAGAAGCATGGTAAGTAGTTCAATTTTCTGGCAGCTCGGCCTTCGGCCTCGATTTAAATTTGCAAGCGACGTGCTTGGGCTCTCGAAGTGAAGGTCCGCGAGCTCAGTTTTCGGCTTCCGACCCTGAAGCTCGCTCAACATAAATTTAAACTGGTTCCAGTAATGTTCCGGCCCTCACGTGGCGTGTGGCGTGTCCTTCGGATTCTCCCAAAATTAGCGGGATGGGAACTCCTCGTGCTCCCGGGGTGAAGCTTAAGCCCTCTGCGAAATCGGTTTTTGAAATTCTATCCAACTTTAAGGAATCTCTAGATTCACTAAAAGGTTTCAAATAAATAAAATAATTAAAAAATTAAAACACACGCCTGCCGTTTTAAGCGAACTGAACAGTAACAAATAATTCCTTTTTCAGGTTAATTCTTGTTAGCATATCTACATAATAATAATAACAGGCGCTTGTCTTATTACTTACTATATTTTGTTTCGATTGCAGTCGGGGAACCTTTCATTGCGGAAAATATAAATATGTGGAGGTTCCCCGACTGCAATTGCAACAAAATATAGTAAGTAATAAGACAAGCGCCTGTTATTATTATTATTATGTAGATACGCTAACAAGAATTAACCTGAAAAAGGAATTATTTGTTACTGTTCAGTTCGCTTAAAACGGCAGGCGTGTTTTTTAATTTTTTAATTATTTTATTTTTACGTTAATAGTAATACATATTATTAATAATTTTAACAAAAAAATTATGTGAACTCAAGGTGTAAGATTTTAATAAGACCAAGATTGTATTCTAAAATGGAATAATGCAAGTTTTCATGTTTGTTTACTTTTTTTAGATTCTCCCGACGATTGGTATACCTGATTTCATGACAAGAATATTCCTAATATTATTTTTTTTCATTCTGTTCATTTTTACGAATAGATACTCTCGTGACAGAGACCGAGATACGAAGCAGTGATCTCGTAAGTACCTACCTACTCCATTTTTTTTCAATATCGGTACGGAAATTAAACTGCCAATCGGTTCCAAGTAATTCGTCTGAAGTTAAGCCAAATTCACTTGTCACATTAAAGGTTGCGTACGATCAAACAAATTTAACAAATTTTTATGTTTGCCAAGTTTGCTATTCTTAGCTTGCAGGTGCCGCAGAATCGATCATTGTGGCAATCTTTGAGGGAGGCCTAGCAGTGGACGCCTTTTGGCTAATATGATGATGATTATGTCATTCGAAACTTTCGTAAGATGTAGGTATATTATGTACAGTAATTAAAAACATCATATTTATATTTTGCTTTGGCGGATTGCCCATAATTATGTTTTAATTAAAATATAGCCTATACCTAGGCCATGTCAAAAATACCTACTGTAAAGGGTGTATTTACTATACCTATAATTCAAATATATACATTACCTATCACAAAAAAATATTACTATCAATAAGTTTTGTTTCAAAGTACCTTGGCACTAACTGTTAACTTACATACTTATACATGTGTATTTCACACACATGTAAATAAGAGGCCGGACAGAAGGACTCGACGATAAAGGCTTAGTAATCTAGTCAGGCATCCTTCGGTTTCCCGTAAAAAAGGCTTTATTATTCAATTGAACGTGACCTGCTGTAACCCTTAGCAACCAGCCTTTAAGGTCAGCGACATTGATCGATGCGGTGACCCGACCCACTCATCTCCGAATCATCGCCTACGCATCAGGCCTACTACCGCGAAAATCGAAATCCGTAAATTTCGAGGATTTTTCTCTGTTACTCAAACGAAGGCGTCATTCGAGTGAGGGAGACAAATCCTCTTTTACGAAATTCGTATTTCACGGTAGGGCCGCAGGCTTTCAACGTCAATCTTTCTTGCACAGGTAATGTGAAATGTCTTTTAGAAAAAAATTCTGAGCTTTCGTGGTTCAATTATTGACGGTAAATCGTTTTTGGGGATCCGTATTGAATGAGGAACCTTTGAAGTCATTGTGTATGCAGGTTCTGGCCTACTACCGCGAAAATCTAAATTCGTAAATTTCGAGAATTTTTCTCTGTTACTCAAACTAAGGCGTCATTAGAGTGAGAGAGACAAATCCTCGAAATTTACGAATTACGTTTTTCGCGGTAGACCCGCTGATTGGCACGCCGTGTAGCAGTTTTCGCTTGAAATTTTACGAGCTATACCTATTAGGTATTAAACGATTACATATAAATATTATTACGGGAACAAGAAATTAGAATCCAAATTCAATGACGAAGATTTGTTTTAAAAACAATGTCTCCGTCCTTTAAAAACAGTGTCAATTTTGTAAAAAAATCTAGATTTTCTACTTTTTTTAAATCCGCGCCTATTTGTTTCAGGTACCTCACTCATACTCAGTTAATAGAATTTCTATATGTAAAACCACATACAATTCATACAAAGCAACCTTTTCCCCATCGAGTGCGGTTAAAGTGATGTATGATAAGCGGAACCGTACATAGTCCGACATGCTCTTGTTTGGTTTCGATGAATGGTTGCAATTTGGGTGGGCTGAACTTCCAATTCAAAGGCGGGTATTTTTAGAACGTGTTTGAATGATTCTTGCTTCTCACGCTGTTATTCTTTCATACAATAAGGCACTTTGCACACAACTGCTGAAATTAAAAAGAACGTAACAATATTAGACTTGTTTCCTGAAAATTGTATTAGCTACCTATTTCGCCGGAGAGATATTATTAGCAGTAATCAGCATCCATGTACAAAGCCAGCATTATTGTAGTGGATATCCTACTGCGATCGCCAATCCGCTTGTCCAGCGTGGCAATTATTGGCATGAACCTCCTAATGCGTCCATACGCTTACGTATAATAGGAGAGGCTTTTTCCAGCGGTGGACTCGTATCAGGCTGATGTGCAAATTGCAGAAACTTTCCAAAATGCTTACAGAAGCTCTTAAGTCTAATAATATATGACGCATGGAGACCTTATACATCTCTGAAACTTTTAGTGAAATGTATCCGTTTGTTTTCTTTTCACTATGATAACTAGAGACCTTTACATCTCTAGCAGTATAATAATGCTAATTTTAACGTTTAACTAAAAACAATTGTATGCCCTTTTACATATATCTTTACATCTATACATTTCTCAAAATTCATTAAATTTATATAATTGTTCTGACTATTAGAGACTTCATCTCTAGTTAATGTACTATATCAGTATTTATATTCAATCAAATTTATGTTTCGTTTTTAATTAATGCATGTTAGCCGTAAGATGTTATAAAACTTTTATTTGAAAAAAGAAAGTCCCGCTGAGTTTCGTGCCGGATTCTTCTCAGGCAGTGGCGTAGGGTTAGAACCGGAGGTAGTTTTTTTTTTCTCTCATTCGCTATTTAGTTTAACGATTCAAAAGCGCTCGTTGCTGGGCCTAATTGAATATTTTGATATGTTTAATTTTATTGTTAATAACATCTTTTGTAATCATTTTTTAGTTTATAAAAGGTATTCAGTCTAATGTTGACATACCTATTTAACACGTTCGCCTCCAGTACTGTTTCACTAAGTGCTAATACTATGCCGACCGAAATTATCTGATAGAACTCCTATGCCATTGACACGCATGTGTGACTAAACAGATTGTACACTAATGCCAGCGACACAGCACTTGTGTCAAAAACGTTTGTATTTTTATGGCACTGGTATAGGAGGATGAACTTGATTAATGCTAGTGGCATAAGAATAAGGTTACTCTAATCACGTATGTGTGTCACTGGCATAGGAATCAGATTTTGTTAGTCACAGGCGCTGTGTCACCGGCGTCGAACGTGTTAAAACACCGTTGTATATATTTTGAAAAGTTCCCACTCTTTGCACATGTGAAGATATGTGATGTAGTTTTATTTTCTCAAAAAAAAAATAGGAAAATATAGCGCGTTTCTCTTTATAACAAAAAAATACGTGTCAATAAATTTCGCAAAATAAGAAAGACTTTATATTACATCTAGTTACGGTTCTACCAAGAACTACCCAATTATATTTATCCGCCTTTTCCAATTAAGAACGAAAAGAATCGCAAGGGTGTGAATTGGAGCCTGAATGCCATTTTGTTCTTGGCGTGTTACGGGTGTCCAGCGACCCAAATTCTGTAGACTTACTATGAGCAGCCATCGCGTTATTAACGCGGATTTACTTTCTTTCCGGCTCGCTCGCACCAATACGCGAGTAAGAGAGGGATGGATAGAAAGTACGTCAGCGTTTATAACGTGGAGGCAATTCATAGTAAGCACACTGGTTTTTGGGTCGGGAGTGTAAATGAAATATCGCCATTCTTGCTTACTTTATTAGGCTGTAAAAGATGAGCAAGCTTGTTTACGTCACAAGTGTAATATCGCTTATGGAATGATTAGAGCAATGGTCGAACTGTCTCGAGGATATTTTCGACTTGAATTTTGTTGATGACATTGAAATCATGTTCTTTTATATGTTACGTAATGTTAATCAGTTTATAATACAAGATTGATGATGGGCAGCAGCATCATCATAGTGGACACACTAATGCGTTCGCCAATCAGCTAAAGGTGCGTTTAAACCAAAAGAGCATTCGCTGTTCTAGCGCCCGTTCTACGAAATCAACCAATCACGTTTTGTGTACCGATCGAATTTCGTAGAGTGGGAGGTTAGAACAGCGAATGCTCTTTTAGTTTGAACACACCTTAACCCAGCGTGGACAATATTCGTGACAAAATTATTTTCGTTATCCTATTTTGTGTCCCTAAAAAACGTGACACAGTTGTGATTTTTGTATGAGATGATGTTTTGTTTCCAATTTTTGATGTATGGATTAAAATCTAGCGTGAAAAATAAATACAAGCGCACCGGATTTTTTTTTATATACTGAGACGAAACAGCAACTAAACGCGTGACAGAGTGGTATGACTATGAAGCATGCAACGAAAATAATTTTCACATATTTACCTATTTTATTATGTATACATAATTACATATACCTACAGTCTTTTTTTGGGCAGTCGTTTAAAAATAACTAAAAAGAAGCGATAAAGTGGCTATTGTTTATCATCAAACAAATCATTTATTGTAGGTACAGCTACCTAATTTATGTAGGTACAACATAAGCTATTGTGTATATACTTAGTTAAGACTTATTATGACACGTTTATCATTGTGTCGTATGATATGAAAGACATTACGTTTATACAATAAGGAATTAGGAGCAGCTATTTCACAACTGCGTATTATTTTTTACGTAACTAACACTACATAAAGTATATATAAACTGTAGGTATTATTTTTTTGTGGACAAAGAGGCTCTGCTCTACATAAGACAATGTTACAACTTCAAAAAATACTTCTGTGAGTTAAGCGCCTCCAATTCACTCTCCACTTCGAGTCTATTGCTACATGAACAATTTGTAAGAACCACAATTTATTATTTGAAAAGAATAAGATAGATATATTGAACATGTCAAAATTCCAGTATAAGAAATATCTGCACTCTAATTATTCTGACTATTAGAGACTTCATCTCTAGTTAATGTACTATATCTGTATTTATATTAAATCAAATTTATGTTTCGTTTTTAATTAATGCATGTTAGCTGTAAGATGTTATAAAACTATTATTTGAAAAAAGAAAGTCCCGCTGAGTTTCTTGCCGGATTCTTCTCAGGCAGTGGTGTAGTGTTAGAACCGGAGGTAGTTTTTTCGCTATTTAGTTTAACCAATACTTACCAATATTTTTCCTCTGAGATTGAGCGTAAATGTTGTGTCTAATTACTACTTAGATTAAATATTTTAAGTTATAAGCGTGCTGGTATTTTGACCAATTGAAATGCATGTTGAGTTTGCCTATAATTGGCTGAATACCCTAGCAATTGTATTTTATATTGATGTTAATTTACGTATGTTCCGGTATTGCACCTGTTGGCAAACATTATATAAAATAAAAAATATGAAATTGAATATAAGTATTATATAAGAACAGTTTTCCTAAGTGACCTTATTAAAGTGCAGTTATTCCCACAGCGAATGGTAAAATGACGTAATATATGCTAATAGATACGGTCTCATTCTTAAGTGAAATATTCAACAAGTTTAGTATTACCATAAGCAGCAATATGGTAATGTATAGTGGAGCTATCGTTTCTAAATGGCTACAAAACATGATATCCGTATATTTCGGAAATAAATCAAAAGTCTTGGCAGGATATAATGACATCCTTTGTAGGAATGTCTATTATTATGGTTATGTCAAAAAAAACTTCATGGGGAAGCCGAAACTTATGATGCTTTTGGGTCAAAATTATTTTCGTAGTCTTGTTTCATAATACTCGTCACGCTTTTAGTTGCTGTTTTTTTAGTTGAATATTTTTTTGAAACTTTTTTTCATTTTCTCTACCATTAATCACTGAATATGTCGAGATGAAAACTATTAGTGTAAGAATTTTAATCGTGCAGGCATTTTTCAGTGACTTGATGAAAATAGTTTTTTGAAAAACATGTCATTATCTCTTAAACTAAGCCGAATCCAGAAAAGTTCATATGACATTATAGCCTCAAAATGTGGTCAGGAATACACCATTCAAGTCTGTTGGTATACTCACGAACATCCTGTATACAACGGTTTGATTAGATTGCTTGCAAAAATTACATTGCCGAGAACATTCTCTATAGAAGTATCGCATCTTATGACACTTCTCCTCGGTACATTGCTATCCATATATCAAAAATTTAAAACAAAATATCATCTCATTCAAAAATTACAACTTCGTCATGTTTGTTACGGACACAATATTAAGACAACGAAAATAATTTTGACTCTTTTACCTTTTATCGTGCTATGCGTCACTTTTGCACTTGCAAGGTTTGTAATTTTGTAGAACGTGACAGCAACAACGACAAACGGTAAACACAGGATCATTTTTTATTCACCGGCCAAACTTTAGGAGGTTCATTCTGATTTCTGTTCATATTGATGAACTTTTACTATGGGACCGACATCCGATTAGAGAAAAAAAATCGGATGTTCCATACAAACCCTAGGTTATTAGTAGGCTGCAATTTATCTATATGAAACGAATCGAATGTCTATTTGATCCATAATCCTACAGATCTTAATCGCGTTGGATCACCATTTCGTTTAGTTATTTTTGAGCCAGTGCAAGGATACAACCGATATAATATTTACTTTTCGATGTTATGATATAGCATATAAATCAGGACAAATAACCGCAACGATTTACGAAACTAATTATACTGGTTCCCAAATAAAATGATTCTATCTCTCTTAATTCTCACGGATGGAAATTAGGGTTCGTACCAAATAAATAAATAGCTCCAGATCATGCAGGACTGCTTTACATTAATAATAAAAACTTGACAATTTTAAAATCAAGCACGTAGTACGATATTTGATGAAATTAAAAAAATGCATATGCATTTATGCAACGAACTGTTTCACTATGACCCAATTCCTATTCCCTTACCACGAGTTGCCACTTTAGTTTCCCTTCATCCCAGTCATACTCACTAATTAGAGCGAACGAACGCTCCGCTACCATTTGTGTTTACCTTGGCAGTATTTATTACTATTAAACTGAATATCAACAGTAACTTATTTTCTACTCATCTCGTTTGCACCAATACTCCAGTACCTTCGAGGAAGCGCAAGTTACTCAGACACTGAATACTGGTGCTTAGTAAATGGTCTTCAACTCAATCGACACGAAATAGCGGGTCGAAAAAAGCTTTATGTCGATAGCATAAAACGGAGTTTCTATGCGATTTTGTTACGCGTTTTTTTTTTGTTCATTACCATCACCACTTTATTTACCGTTTTATAAAAGCAAACGATTATGCCAGAATAGCAGACAAACATGCGTCTGCTACAAGATAATCGAAAATGACTCCGCTATTTATACGCAGTTCGTCAATAATTTGGGAATGTTAATGACTTGATTGTTGCGACTGAATAATCGCATAGAACTACCCAAAAGCGAAAAAGACGTTGATCGGCACGGATCGGAACGTATCAGATCGGCCGAAGCGGCATAGGATTTTTCCCTCTTATGCCGTTGACATAAAGCATTTAGGTACTGATTTCTGATCCGGAGATCTTTGCCCGAGCTCTCTGGGTGTAAAAAGCACGTACGTTTTGCTCCCAGAAAATTAACTCGAAACAAGTGTAATTATTTATTATACCGTTAATTTTTACGTATATCAAAGTTCAAGTGATAGTGATTTATATTTATAATATCAAAACTTCGTTATACAGTGTGTTGAAAGTGCCAAAACAAATAAAACTGTGCAAATCACATCATCTTACCCGCAACAACAGGCATATGTAACCAGTTATCCGTGCAGTATAGCCGCACGCTAATCTCACACTTGCGTTGAGATCTTAAGGTCAAGCTTAGCGTGGCGCGACGGAGGTCTATAGTAACCGGTCACCGCACGCGCTACGAGATAACGGGTTTATAGAGTATCCGTGCGCAGACTGCTTGCCGGCGACGTTTGCCTCTGAGAGGTAAGAGTGTTACGGCAACTTTTAATACTTATTGAACGCGCTGTGCAATATGGAGTGCGGAAAGTGCCATAAAATTCTAGCAGATAAGGATGTCATCAAATGCACGTCGTGTACACTTCACATGCACTACTGGTGTGCTGATTTATCCGCAGAAGACTTTAAGAAAATTCTACCTATGAACAGAATAAAATGGAAGTGCCCAGTATGCAAAGGTAAGAAGCAGTTAAGCTCCGGCCCTGTCAACTCGCCAAAGCAAGCCCTAGTAGAGACAGGTACATCAATCTTAAACATCGACAATGACGCGCTCACTGCCTATTTAGACACGAAATTCAAGGCATTGAGCGAGCAGTGGCGTGCAGACATCCGGCAAGCCGTCCAAGATGTCACAAATACTCTCAAGGAAGATGTTCAAATACTCACTGCACGGATTGAGACGTGTGAGGAAAACTTAATGAAGCTGGAGGAGAAACTGGATGCTTCACCTGTCTCCCATAATGATTCGTCGTTAAGGGCCGAAAATGAACTGCTTCGCAAGGACCTAGAAGACTTACAGTCGAAGTTTGACGACATGGAACAGTCAGCACGCTTGTGCAACGTAGAGATTCAGAATATTCCGGAAAAAAAAGGAGAAGACCTCATGCAAATGGCTAGTAATATAGGACGCTTGCTTGGAGTCGATTTATCCGTCGACAAAATCAAAGCGATTCACCGCACCGCTCATAGTGCTATCACTGATCGTCCGAAAAATATAGTGATGCAACTTACCACCCGACGGCTGCGCGACGACGTTATTGCTGCTGCCCGTACTCGCCGAAATCTTACCACCGCCGAGCTGTTCCCGCATACTAACGCTGCTGCAGTGGCCGACACACGGCGGTTTTACGTCAATGAGCATCTCACACTAAAGAAAAAGATTATTTTTGGTAAGGCACGAAATTTAGCCAAGGACAAGGGCTACAAGTACGTCTGGGTGAAGAACGCCAACATCCTGTTGCGAAAAACCGACGAGGCTCGTGTCCTTCACATTCGAACCGATAGTGACCTGTTAAAGATCTGACTACGCCGTTATAGTTTTGCCATTGTATTATATTCTTTTAATCTCCTCGGCTGTTGCATAAATTATCCTATCTTAACTACTGGGCGCTACACAATTAACTGTTACTGTAATTATTTTGTTCACACCATTATTTGTGTATTATAACAATAATCTCTCCATTTACTATCAAAATTGTGGTGGCCTAAAATCCAAATTAGACAAATTACGCTTAAATGTAATGTTATGCACGTATGATATTATTATTCTGGTAGAGACTTGGCTCAACGATTCTATACTTGATGCCGAAGTTTTATCCGATGACTTTGTAATTTTTCGTCGTGACCGTAATCTCAGAGTAACCAAAAAGAAAAGTGGCGGAGGTGTACTTGTTGCTGTCAGAAAGGGTATAACTGCAATAAGACGATCTGAGCTGGAGGTGGACGACCTTGAGGAGATACTTCTTTTCTTCCCGAATGGTAAAAAAACTTTGCTCTTATCCGCTTGCTACATACCACCTTCCACGAGGAATAATATTTACGAATCCTACCTGTCTCGTATTCAAAATGCGCAGTTAAACTTGTGCCCAAGTTCTTTGCTCTTAGTTGGTGATTTTAATCTGCCTTATATCAAATGGTCTTTTAATAACAATACTCCCCCTGGTTCACCTTTGGATACTGACAGCGAAATAGCTAAGCTTCTCGCTTGTACCATGGCTTTTGCCAATCTTAAGCAGTACAATAGTGTACTCAACGAAAATGGCAAAACATTAGACCTTGTTTTCGGTAGCGTCCAGAGATGTGACTTAACTGTATCTGCTGATCCCCTGCTTGACACTGTTCCACATCACCCCCCTTTAGATATCCTCTGCGACATGGCTGAACCCAAAACAATGCGACCCACATGTAGGCGCAGACGTAACTTTTACAAAGCTGAATATGATAAAATAATAACAGATATATTATCCATCGACTGGGACTCTGAGTTTACCGACTTACATCCGGAAGCATGTGTTACTATATTTTACAACCATATCAATTCAATCATAAAACTACATGTCCCCCTGTCCAAACAGAGTTCAGCACGTTTTCCTACCTGGTTTTCTAAGAGCTTAATCAGCACATTGCGAAGAAAAAATAAAGTCAGGCTAAGGTGGAAAACTTATAAATCGCCCAGAGACTATCAAGAATTTAGTTTGCTGCGTTCTCGAGCCAAATGTCTATTACGAAAGTGTTACCAGGATTACATAAAAAATATTGAACATTCACTAGTATATAATATAAAGCAATTCTGGAAATACACATCTAATTTTAAGAAATCTAATACAGGATATCCCGAAATAATGAAATTAGACAATGTGTGTTCTGATTGTCCAAAACAAATTTGTAATATGTTCGCAGATTATTTTAGGTCAGTTTTTGAGCCCGCGTCAATTAATGCATATAATGTAAATTCTCTTGAACAGTTTAACGCCAATAATTCAGTTTGTCATTTAAGTAGCATATCTTTCTCAAAACTCGAAGTTCTCTCAACTTTAAAGGAGATTGATGAGAGTAAGGGGCCCGGCCCAGATGAGTTGAGTCCCGTCTTTGTCAAGCGTGCGCGCAGTGCTCTGGCACTGCCGTTGCAACTCTTGTTTAATAAATGCCTGTATCACGGCATATTTCCAGAACAGTGGAAAATCGCACATATTACACCTATACACAAATCGGGTGCTAAGGATAGCGTGGAAAATTACCGACCCATTTCTATTTTATCTTGTATCCCAAAAATTTTTGAAAAACTGGTGCACAGTAGAATTTCTAAATTGTTTAAAAATCATATCCTGCAAGAGCAACATGGATTTATTAGGGGCAAATCCACTGCCACAAATCTCATCCTGTTCACTGATACTTTATTTCAATCTCTTGATAATAATGCACAAACAGATACAATCTACACTGACTTCCAAAAGGCTTTCGATAAAGTAGACCACTTGATACTTTTAAAAAAACTGTCATATAACGGAATAAAGGGGAATCTCCTCAGATGGTTTGCCTCCTACCTCCAAAACCGCACCCAATCTGTTGTAGTTAATGGGTATACCTCTTCACCTACTGCTGTCACTTCTGGAGTGCCGCAAGGCTCTATAATCGGTCCGTTCCTCTTTATATTATTTATTAATGATATCTCATCATGTTTCAAGAACTGTAACTTTCTTTTGTATGCTGACGACTTAAAAATTTATAAAAGGGTACACACTGACGTAGATGTTCAACTAATTCAAGAAGATCTAAACAGATTAAACGATTACTGTAAAGCTAATAAACTATCCCTGGCTTATAGCAAATGTAAACATGTCATATTTACAAGAAAACATAAAATACTACGAAACTCGTATACACTAAATGAGCATCCACTTGAAACAGTTCCACATATACGAGATCTGGGTGTCATTCTTGATGCAAAACTGATATTGGACAAACATATCGATTACGTCCTCAAAAAATCATATAAAATGCTGGGATTTGTAATGCGTGTCACCAAACCATTCAAACAGAAGCTAAGTCTTATACATCTATTTAACTCTTTAGTTCGGTCTAACCTCGAGTATGCGTCAGTTGCATGGAATCCTTTTTACAATATTTACTGTAACAATATAGAAATGATACAAAAGAAATTTCTACGCCGACTTAACATTAAAATGAAACTCCCTCGGTGTTCTTATGATCAGCTCTTAGTCATATACAACATGTTATCCCTTCGTGATAGACGGTCGGTTGCAGATGCCGTTATGCTGCGGGACATCTGCGTTGGTGATATCGATTGCCCGAATTTATTATCAAGGTTAAAATTTCGTGCTCCTACTAAATCAACGAGGTGTAATCACCTCTTCAGTCTTCCTAAAATCCAGACCAATGCTGGTAAGCGTGCACCCATATACAGACTCTGTAACCACCACAATAAATGTCACAGTGAAATTGATCTATTCTCCAAATCACGCGCCCAGTTCAAATCGGCTGTTTCAAAATTATGTAAAAGTAGCACTTAGCCCTTATTGATTATCATAATACTTAGCATGCATCTATTTTGACCTATATAGTGTAGATATGTCACCTAAAACAGTTTTTCCTTTATAATTGTGTCTATTTCTGTATCGGTATTTTATGTTCACTGTGAGATACGTTTAAGGAAGCATATGTACCTACAAAATGTAAACCAAACTTTATTGTATACTTTCCCTGTATGTTTCTGTGTTGTCTCCTTAATAAATAAATAAATAAATTTCACGACTGTTCATTTGAGGAGACTGGAGATTCGAAGTGTCCATAAACAAAAACATACTGTTTTTTTTTAATTTGAAGTGGGCTTACTTATGTCCACAGACTAGCCGAGAGCAGAGACGCAGCCTACGATGGAGCGACTTCGCCCAGAAGGTGCCTTATGAATATGAATATGGACTTTGAAATATAGACGCCGGTTCCACTCCTTAGGACTACGCATAGAAGGAGAAGTGAATAAATGGAATAAGTTAGATTGTAAAATGGAGATGACGGAATAAGCTGAAGAAGCTTTGCTCTTCAGCACACTCCCCGATGTTCAATCTGTAGAATACCGACAGTCTGGCAGCTTTCCTCCGATGGGCTATAGAGTGTAGCCCAGCCTTCAACTTTCTTTCACCAATCATCCTCCTGGCTCTGCGTTTTACTGTCTAAAGTGGCGAGTTGGTATTTAGCTGAGTTAGTCATATATGGTTAGGTGTAGATACATTAAGTACCTACATGTTTGTGTATTTGATTAGGAAAAAGGAAGGGCGAAATATCCGGCCACCGGCAACCCTATGCTTTGCCAGGAAATTGATAGGCAAACTAATCAATTTGAATCAAGTTAGATAATATTCTTGTGATATAGGTATACTTGAAAGGGTCAATCAACTTTTTTCGTATGATTGGTCGTTTCACGTTAAATTTAATAAACAAATGGGAAACGTATTTTCTATTAAAAAAATAATAAATTTAGATAATAAAGTAACAAAAGCTATAGATTTTCATCTTATTTTAGTTTTTTTCTGGTTAATTTTAATCGTCACTCGCCAGATGGAGTTGTTCTGAGTATATGAAAATATACTATATATCAACCTGAAAATATATCAACCTGTGAAATTGGATAAAACTTTTTGCCATACACGTTAATTATCTTTATTAACTCGGGTTAATAATGTTAAGTTTTATGTAGGTACACAAAAAAAGAAGGTGTTTTACATTAAAAAGCTAAAAAGCGATTAATATCTTGATAACGTACCTATAGGCGTATACTTGGAGGCGATTCCAAATTTTAATGACATGATGCCTATAAGAGTATTTTTTAATGGGAACCTTCAACAGAACGTTGTTTCCTAATTTTGGTTTTATGATGACATAAAAAATCCAATCTTCAAATACTAAATTATTCGTAATGTGGGTACGTTATATACTTGTTTAAAT
Source organism: Thaumatotibia leucotreta (assembly GCA_025490895.1). Lineage (NCBI taxonomy): Eukaryota > Metazoa > Arthropoda > Insecta > Lepidoptera > Tortricidae > Thaumatotibia > Thaumatotibia leucotreta. The sequence goes on along the minus strand of JALPQI010030535.1, from coordinate 107,242 downwards.
TAAGCTATTTTCATTTTAAGCTACGAGCATGAGTAGGTAAAATATTAAAGAAGCACATAAGCCATCGTTCATTTTCGAACAATAATCATGATAGATAATAACATAATCTAGAATAAAAATACTGAATGCTCTAAATTTTCAAATTTTTATTAAACACATCAAATTCCTAACCTAGGACGTTGGTGATTTTGGTATTTATTTTGTCTTTGGTATATGACATCTTATATGTATAGTTAACTACAAATTTTATTATAATTTCCACTGCAATATCTTCTGTATAATACAATCGGCTTACAAAATATGTACTCGTAAATGATTTAGACGTGACGATATTAAAATTGGGTATTCCCAGTTACCACAGAATATATTTCGCTTTTTGGGCATCTCAAAATAAAAAAGCATTATTATTTTAGTTACTATCTATTCTGTATTCATACAAGGTCGTTTCAGGTGTGTTTATTAAATTCCCAAATCTAGGAGTCAAATAAGTAACTACACGCTTGAAATTCCTATTAAAATATATTCCAGCGCCCTTGAAAATAGGTACACATTTATTTGGAACGTCAATATTTCACGTAATATTTACGAGTATCATCACGTGACAAACTGCAATTTATACTGACTACTCCCTTTGTTATCCTAAACATTGTAAATATTACCTACTAGGTACCTTGGTAATTTGCATTCGTTGAAAAACGTATTTCAAAATTAAAATTACTTTATTTTAATTAATTAAATAATCAGAATTCTGATTTATTATTTTCCGACTTTTCTGACTATCTATTTATCACAGGCACACACACACATCCGCTTTTGCTTCGTAAGTCAACAAATTGTCCCAAACACAATAGACGTTCGTAACATCTTCAAAAGACAAACTCAGTACGTAACTAGCATATTGCTAATTGGATCAATTTGTGATACCAAAGCACATTCAGACCAGTGTCATTGCTAACGTGAATGTATGTAATCAAATACATTTACGTAGAGAAGTTTAATTTTCCCTTTTGATTTACAACTTTCCGATATACATTTTAATTGAAAACATGAAACGTGTCTACATTTTGCTAATGTATCTATTCACATTCAAATTATGTTTGCATTTTGAGCTCGTCCCGCGTTATGCCACATTTCTGTACATTCGTAGTTTCTCGAATGGCATATAGGCTAGATTCACACGGAGTATTTTTTTTTCCCGTATACCGTATTCGCGAGACTTTCTCGGACGTCGTTGTGACAGTAGATTTTGTGTAGGTACGCGTTCTCGAATACGGTTCCTATGCGGGATCCGTGTGAACATTATTATTCAAAGTCTAGTCACTATGACGTTCGAGAAAATCTCGAATACGGTACGTACACGGGAAAAAAATACTCCGTGTGAATCTAGCGTCAGTATCAGTTTAATGCTATGTTGCTTAATTTTCCAAATAATCCGACATCGTCAACCTTTTTTAGTCTACTGCTGGACATAGAACTCTCCTGTGCTTATAGACGGATTAGGAGCTAAGGTGAAGGCCAAACCACACTGGATGCGTGTACATCACGCGGTGTGCGCGTGTGCGTGGCGTACGCGTTGTAGTGTACGTAAATGTCATATTAGATGGCACACGTGCGTGACGTGCACGTGCCCGTGACAAGCAAGCGGTGTGCCATCTAATATAAAGGTCCAAAAAACTTTTTTACGAATGTACCTACTACAAAAAGATTTTCAGATACTACCCGTTCTTATATCCGACTAAATTCATTTTGGGGAGTCTGAGCTTTAATTTGTTAGAAGTAAGACACAACTCCAGCTTGCTCGCTTTCGCATGCCGTGTTCTGCGAGGTGACTCGGACTGTCCTGAACTGGTAGAGAGACTCGTCAGGTTCTTTGTGTCTGATTTGAAAAAAATCTCCCTTAGGCCGCGTGTGCGACCCCTATTAGCGGTAGCTACGGCGCGTACGGTAGCACATAGAAACTCTCCCATTCCATATGCCCTGGCTCTGCTAAATGCGCTTCTGGTATCAGCACCCGAGTGCGACTTATTTGCATGGCGATGGGTGCTTGTATATCGGGAATGCTTTAATTTTTGCGAGGCGATGGATAATAGGCCGTCAATTGTATCAACGTTGTAAATTTGTAACGTACATTATGCTTAAATGTTTGTATAGATTGTAATTTTTTCAGTGTATTAGTTTAACAACTGTAATACTGTGCAAATAAATAAATAAATAATTATTATTTAAAAAAAAAGTTAAATAAGCTACAACGTGCACGCCACGCGCACGTGCTGCAACACATCGAGTGTGACTTGGCCTTAAGCAGTACACATTATTTATATATTAAATTGATTTATGTTTGCCACTCGTCGACATAAGTACTACAAATAATCGCAATATCGATTTACCCAAAGGGATGAATTAGATTTAGAATTGAAACGGAAATATTGAATGGCGTATTCAGTGGCGCGTAGAGAATAAGAAATATAATAAAATTATTTATGGCTCAATGGATATTGTACCTGGATAGAGCTATCAGATTTAAGATATTGATAATCGTACACGAGGGCACAAAAAGGCCGAACAATAATTCGTTCAGGCTCAATAGGTTATTTCATAAACTAAATAACGCATATTTTTTAAGTTTTCTCATTGCGACCGACATAATATTTTAAATAGGTACTGACAGAGAGGGACATGTTGAGCACTCGAGTAAGATGAGTTACTAAAATAAACTAACTTTTGATACATAGGTCCAAAAAAAAATTAAAAAAATCATGAATATAGAATATTCTAAAATAAAACTATTTCGAACATAATCTGCCTAGCCGTTTTTGAATAACTACGGAATCCTACACTGAGTATGGCCCGACATGCTCTTGGCCGGTTTTTTATTGTTTGTTTTGTCATAAAACAGTTTTTCGTCTGTAACATTTTTTTGTTGTACAACAAAAAAATATTACAGTTACCTTTAACAGAATTTTGTTACTTTCTGTATACTCGCATATATAGCTATCGTAAAACCGCCCAACTATTACATTTTTTTTTTTAATTATGAACGAGGTGCACTGAAAAAAATGCTAAGTTGGATTTATCAGATCTTTCGTAATTCTAACCGGAAATTAAGGTTGATTGGGTCCTATCACAAATATTTTTTTGATTTTACCAAACTTTTTATGTTGGCATTTTACTAAATTAATTTGGTTGATTACACCAGTTTTTTGTTGATTTCACCAGTTGTTTGGTATAATGTACAATGTTCTTTGTTGATTTAACCAGAACTTCAACCTTTTTAGTTTTGTAAATTTGATAGCAAGGATTTGTTAGATATATCAAAGTTTCCTCGTAATATAGCCAACCTAAGTCACTTTGGTAAATATTTCTTTCAGTGTGTTTTTGCCTATGAACAGCACGATCAATATTGATATCAATCAACTACATCTAATGGAAGACGTATAGTTACTGTGTGTCATATACAATGTGCCCATGAGGAAAGGGAAAAAAGTCAACAGCGGATTTCTGACCAAATTTGAAGTTAAAAATGTCATATGAAGTTTTCTGGATTCAGCCTATTTTAAGAGAAAATTCGATTTTTTTCTTAAAACCGTTTTAGATTTTTTTTAAACCGTTACGCTATGTTAAACACATTTTAGGAAACGATTTTGTCACCATGCTGTCTTAGTCTTGTCACACTTAATTGACAGACATCAAATGAACAAAAATATCTTTAATTACCTTTAACGTGCATTTTTTGCGATAGTTTGATTAATAAAATTCTTTTTTGTGTATTAAGGCATTCAAAATATTTAAAAAAAACTAAAAAAAAATTTTTGCAGATTTGACCAAAAATCATTTAACATTTTTTTGCTTCTTTTAGTCTCAGGAATATGCTGTGAGAATTCTTCCCTTTCCTCGTGGGCACCTTGTATTTCATGATACGTGCACTTGAAAATAACTCAAATTGTTTGAAACATAGCTCGAGGCAACATTAAAATACATAAATATAAGCTACCGCAGACTTTCATAATCTACTTCGGCCAAATTCAATTTTTCGCTCAGACCGTTCTAATTTTTTAAGGACAGAACTTTTAACAAACTCTTAGAAAGTTGATGATCTTAGTCAAAGATTGGGGAGATTTCATTTAGCAGAAACTTTTTCTATTCCATTCGAGTGGCTTGTAGTAGAGCACTTGAGAAATTGATTTCATTCCCAATATTATTTAAGCGTATATTGATGGATATTTATTTTGATTAGTAAATTTTTTCAACGGTCTTTATTAAAAAAAACTGTACAATTTGTGGAATCATATAAATTTATAACAGCCTCTAGCTGCGTGTACGTACTTTATCTTACCCGGAATTAATCTAGACTATTCAGAACTTTTAAATTAAGATTTTAAATTCGATATCCTTTATAAACTGCTATAATTTACATTTAAAATATATCCATTGTATAATTTTTTTAATAGTACAGTCGACAAAAAAGTCTCCTTTACAGCTCACAAGTGCAAACACGCTGCAAACACGTGCAAACACGTGCAAATGAGCGTTCGTTGCAACCGAGTTTCTATGTGTATCGCGCATCCGTGGTAAGATGTTTTCACTTGTGGGCTGTAAAGGAGCCTTTTTTGTCGACTGTACATTACTATAGAGGACGGGAAACGAAAGGTCACAGGCCAAGTAGATATATTTCTGGCCGAAGGAACTGAGACCAGATAGAAATTCGCGGCCTGTAACCTTGTTTCTCGCCGAGATTTGTATAGTGCTTTTCTCAAACATGCAATGAAACAAAAAATCGAGAGTGATTTCCCCAGTACACAAACAAATAAGTCAAAGAACGAAACGAATCTACAACATAATAAAAAAACACACAACTTATACGTCAAATGTTTTTTAAACTACCTATTTGAGATAATCTTTTACCCAGCGACATTGACATTAGTTCTTTTTTTTTACGTTGAAATGCCAAGATGTTCTGTCACTTTACAAATTACTTCCGGTATATAACATTTTAAAGCAGGTTCTTCCGGTGGTGATGAAATGTCTTTGCATATCAAGTTCAATCATCGAACCAGCGACATCTAGTACCATCGTACTTCCAGGTTTAATTTGACGTACGTAATGCCAACATTTCATTGCAAGTTTGAGAAAAATAATTATGTTTCTTACATCATGTTCACATCAGCTGTCATTTCTTTCCAAATTCTCCTTAATGTGGGAGTTTCTTACGCCAGCGTCGAAAGATATCAAATGATAAAGAAAACCGAGGATATTAAACGTACACGCCAAGACTAATGCGACGGTAATCCGATACTATTAGGTACCTACGTATAATCGATATAGCTGGAGGCGTATTCCGATTTCATTATAGACATAAAACATTTATTTCCATATTATTAACACAAAAATGTTACCTGCTCTGCACTTGGCACAGCCGGTATCGCAGAAGACCGTTAAAACGATAGTGTAGAGTACTTTTGAGTAACATAATCATTTTGACATTCATTAATTATGACGAAAAGCAAATAAAAGAATCATGTAAATCATATTAGGCCTGCCTTAAAACTGCCTTAAAAAATACAGTCAGAGTCGTACAGTCCATAGTATATCCAAGTACCCGCGCAAAGCCTAGTATATGGATACAAAAATCAGAAAGATGAGTATTATAAATATTGGATGTCATATACCAAAGAAAAAATGACCAAGATCACCAACGTCCGAGATGGGAATCGAACCCGCGTGCTCAGCTTTCGCGGCTGATGCCTACACTCGGTCTTCAAAGAAAATACGAATATTATTGAAAAATGTGTATCCAATTTTATTCCCTATCTCTAAATCTTCAACTTACAATGTTTGGGTGTGTAGATATGTATATTTTATGGATGTATGTGCAGTGCAATGTCAAGTCCACTTGAGAATTTTTGTTAAACTTTTGCACTCGTAATTCCGACCCCTACCGATCATGCCTATACCCAACTGAAGAAGCCTGCGTTGCAAATTTTAATTTGTGGAATCGATTTATTCTGTAATTTTAATAAAGATTTATTTTTATTTATTACATCTAATTTATTAGATAATTTTTGTTTCCGAATATGGCCCTTGTTTGTATTGTATCATAGTGCAAACTCCCCGCTGCGTAACCTCGGGGCGCCGAGAGGATTTTCTATAAGTAAGATACCTAGCACCATTTAAGTTCATTGACCTGTATCTTCGCTAATCGGACTACATTTCTTATAACATTATTTTTTGTAGAAATATGTGTAAACTGTGAAGGAGATAGGTAAACAAAGTTGTAATTTTACTATGGTTTTTAAAAATTGTTTAACTTATAAGTCAAATATATTCGTTTATTGGATTTATGCCGCGTTTTTTTTAAGCAATACCTAAATGAAAGTTATTAAAATTATCGCATTAAAATCCTTTTCTCAAACTTGCTACGGAATGTTGATATTACTTACTAATTTAAACCCGGAAATACTATGTACCCGGTGTCATATGTTAAGATGATAATATGTAAAGAGATTTCATGTAAATATTTATTTCACACCTAGGACTGCAAACAAACTGTCTTTTTCAAATTGTGACACTAGGTCGTGACATTCAGCCACAGAAAAAATAACTTTAGAACGTCTATATAATAATATATAATGTCTATAAGTACCACAAAAAAAGGATACCTCAAACGGATTTAAAAAAAAGTTAGGCTCGAAGGTTTTTTTTGTTTTAAGATACTACTATTAGTTTATTTACAAATGAAATAGTATGGTTCGGCGAAATCAGTTCGTTTTATTTCATGGTAAGTTTGAGAAAAGCACTATACAAATCTCGGCGAGAAACAGGGTTACAGGTTACAGGCCGCGTAGGTATCCCTATATAGATATATCTACTTGGCCTGTAACCCTTTGTTTCCCGTCGTCTATAGTAATGTACTATTATTCTTCAATTTTCCTTCTGTATAAATTGTTTTGCAATATTTAGTCTACATATTAAGTAGGTATGTGTTTAGGTAGGTTCATCTCTTGCACCACGCGCTCTCTATTTCAACACTTTATTATGTCCCTTTAATAGTTTTATCCTAATGATGTTAACAATGGAATTCTTTTGTAGACAGTAATGCAGAGCTGGAGGAGTTATTGAATGTCTTTTTTGTGTATTCGTGAAAACAAGATAAGCTACGAAATAGAGTCTGGCAGCTGTAGGTACATGTCGGTGGAGAAAACTGGGGTTAATTAATTAGTTGTACAACAATGAATTAAAATAAAACCACTGCGACAGTTCAGACGGTAGGTAATGCTTTAAAACCCTACCTGTGAAACTGCAAGTCTTGGTTTCAAATCCCAATGACGGCGTCTCTTCGTGTTTTTTTACAAAATTATTGTTCAGTCGTGGTTGTTATCTAAGTATCTATCTATTTTATCATCATCATCATCAGCTTATGTTAGTCCACTGCTGGACTTAGGCCTCTCCTATTAACTATGCATATAGACGCATTAGGAGGTAAATGCCCATAATCGCCACGCTGGACAAGCGGATTGGCGATCGCAGTAATGTGTCCACTATGATGACGCTGCTGCCCATCATCAATCTTGTAGAATGGTCAGTGACACTTCAATCCCTTAGTCGACTCTTACGACACCCGCAGGAGGAGTTGGGGCGGTAACAAATGTATTCTTACTGCCGTCAACACACGGCACATATCTATTTTATATCGTCGCTTATTAGTATCCATGCATATGCCTTAATTGGGCTTACCGTGGTACTAAGTTGATTTGTGATATTATTTATTTACAGGGTAACATCTGGGACATGGGTCGTTGAGGAAGCGTGAACAGAAGACGGTCACGCTGAGTAACTATCACTAAAGAGACAACCAAGAAATTGCAAAAAAAAACTCCTTGTTATGAGTTATTCGATACTCAACTATTATGAACTCGTAATTAAGAGATTTCGTTTTGCAAAAGTGTGAGCAAATCTTACAGCGCCAATTCATCTTCTCTTTGCAATCTCTTTGCAATCATTGGACCAAGGTCGCATTATGTATTTTAATAACGTTGGTATGCACGAGTGAGATTTCTAATTAAAACGCAAAACCACAGTCTACAAAATTAACCATTAAAATAATAAAATACAAAAAAAAAACTATAAAAACTGTAATGCTATACCCCAACCGTTTAACGATTTAAAATTGTAAGTATTCGAGAATGCGAAAACAGAACAAAAGAGATTAACTAAAAAATATATCTTTTACGTATTATATTTATGAAGTTTAATTTAAAATGAAATTAAGACAAAGTAAAAATCTGTTTGTCCAGCTGTGGTGGGTAAACCCTTTCATTAGAAAGTGCTTGATGTACCTATCATATGTCGACATTTCACTTTAGTAAATTATATTGTATATTTAAACTTTAAAATGTGCTTGAAATTATTCTTTTTGCATCAGTATTACATATGTTATCACTAAAAGAACAGTTAGATTGGGTAAAATAAATAGTAAAAAATTATAATTTAATCCATGACAAGAGACAAATTATGTTGGATATATAAATAAAAACTGATTTACAATATTTCAGAAATATGCAGTATATGCACATTAACTTAATAAAACTACCTACACATAACAGTCATAGATCTAAAACGAGCATGTCTTGTGATTTTGTGGTATTGTACCGATGTTGGCGGTAATTGGGCGAGGAACTCGCCAGCCCTTAGGTAATTACAACAAATCACATTAATACATAATTATGATAATACCTATGTTATGGATTATTATGATTATTTATGATGCAGGGTATGGTAAAATCTCAAACCATTATTGCCACATTTTTGTAAAAGTTTGTATCTTAACGACATCTATCGGTGATAGAAATAAAGGAATCTTACCATTATGACTGTAAAAAAATCGTGTAGGTAGTACAGACAAATACTTTGTAGTGGTCAAAGTAGCCAATGAATATCTCAGCGGTCCATAATATTAAGTATTGCTTCATTTACATTCCCTCGCACTGTCGACAATAATTCCCTAAATACTGCTGCAGCAGGATCATATGTATCTATTTAACGCCGCCAGTATGATGAATATCATGGGGTAAATGAGCTCAAGCATGCAGAGAACAATTCCGTTGTTTCCAAAACCAACACACTCATAATACTACAGTAGTAATTGTTGATTAACATTCTACAGTATATGTTCCATTTCTCCACAGATTGTGAAGTCGTTGCAGCTATCTAGCATCGCAGCAGACTAATTAAAATGTAACAAAACAATTCTTGGTTTTAATTGCAAGACTGTAGAAATATAAATGTAGGTACTTGAAACATAAAGTAGTGCTTGCAAAATTAAGTATAATAATACCACGAGTATTTTGTAAAAATCGAGAATTAATGCCACTAAATTACATACCTAATATGAAGCTCACATATTGTACGTACTGCCGTCCAATGGTAGAACGCTGTAAGTGCTAAAATGTAGTTTTGAGAAAAACTCATTTAATGGTTTTAACACTTCGGCCTTTAAAACACCTATTAAATATAATGCTACAAAAATCATTTTTACACAGTAGGTATGTAACGGTCTAATTGATATAGCCGACGAATAATATTTTCTTATTTTTACGTATTTCATTAAATATTAGCCGAAAAATGTTTTGCCTCAAGCATTCTACAATAACGTTTTATCCCACCTAATGGTAGAACGCTGTAAATCTCTAGTTACATTGTTCTGCCACATCAGTTTTCCAGTTGTAATGTTATGGCTACTAGGATTTTATGTCAAAAACTGATTGATTACAAGAGCAAAACATTATAAATGCATAATATTTTCTTCGGTTACCGCGAGGATTACTCATGAAATAAAACTATGAAAACGGATAAACTCGCGTATACTACTAATTTTAACTTCATTCCGACGTTTTGAACACTTTACAGGGTTCGTGGTCTGCGGATGACTGACAATGGAGGAAATTTGATAGATCTACCTCCATCAAAATAAGAAAGATAAATACAAAACTACCCACCAAAGAAAAATTACTAAACCACAGACGTAGTGATATTCCTCTTTGTCTGCCCAACATATGAAATAGATTATTTATTTTGTCTCTTGTCTTCATTCTGAAAATATTTGTAATGTATAACTAGCTTAATTTTCAAATTTAGTATGTACATACACCCTTAAAATTTATTGTCTGTGGTTTAGTAATTTTTCTTTGGTGGGTACTTTTGTACTGATCTATCAAATTTCCTCCATTGTCAGTCATCCGCAGACCACGAACCCTGTAAAGTGTTTGAAACGTCGGAATGAAGTTAAAATTAGTTAATATACGCGAGTTTATTCGTTTTCATAGTTTTATTTCATTATAAATGCAATTATAAACTAAAAAATTATGCCATTTGGGTAAAAATTTAACAAATACACTCAGCAATAAAAACAGGTCAGATTGTATGGACATGTCCATTGAAAGTGACCTGTTTTATTGCTCTTGAGTATAGTGTGATGTTATAAATTGAAATGTTACATCTAATGAATCAGAGAATTTACATTGGTTTTATGCTACTTAGAATACAACCTTAACGCTTAAATTAAATTAATATTTTTTATTACCTGTTAGTAGTGTTAGTATTGGTTAGGTTAGGTTACTCCACTATCCCCCCGTGAGGTGCCCACCTAGTCGTGGTGGAGGGGCTCAGTAACCGTGGACTGGTCACCCACGCTGAAGCGAAGAGGCGCCCAGGGCCGACCAGTTTTGGGTAGCCGGCTGGCCCGAGGAGGACGCTCCAAGTTTAGTGGGCTCACCGAGCCCGCTTAGGACGCGTGGAGGTAAACCACAGAGAAAAAACCGGCCAAGTGCGAGTCGGACTCGCGCGCGAAGGGTTCCGTACCATTATCAATTTATTGTTATAAAAATACAGTTAAATCAACCTACCTCAAAAACTATAAGAGATAATTTAATCAAACCAAAAATCGTTGATAGAGTTTATTAATGTGCATAAAATATAATTTTTTTAGAATTTTATATCGCGTAGTTTAAGAAATAGAGGGGGGGGGACACATTTTTCAGACTTTGAAAGCTGATATCTCGAAAACGATTTGCTTAAATAAAAATGAGATTTATAAACCTTCATATCATTTTCAAAGACCTTTCTATTAATACCCCACACGCTTATATACAGCTAAAAAAAATTTTCTATCCCTCAGTTACATGTATGGAGGGCCCCCACCACAATGGTTTTTTTTATAATTTAGTATCATAATCCTGTAGCCGTTCATACAACACATATCCTTACCAAATTTCGTTACTGTAGTATTTATAGTTTCCGAGTAAATCCGCTGTGACAGACGGACAGACGGACAGACGGACAGACGGACATGACGAATCTATAAGGGTTCCGTTTTTGCCATTTTGGCTACGGAACCCTAAAAAGGAGTGTCGGTGTTGTCGTTGCCACTCTCCCTATCCTCTGCGGCCGAAGCGGGATCGCGGGGGGAGAGGCGTGATGGTGTTATGGAGCGCCACTCTCCCTACCCCCTGCGACCTTGGCGGGCCGTTCCGCCGTAACGGCGTCGGTGGGGCTGCAGAGGAAGAGGAGTGTCGGTGTTATCGTTGCCACTCGCCCTAACCTCTGCAGCCGAAGTGTGGTCGGCAGCATAACCACATAAATTTTCCGGCACCTACAGTCTCCTTGTGGCGGTCTCGGGAGTGTCCGCCACAATGCATCATGGAGACCGAGTAGCGCGGAGGGTCTTCGGATACCCGTAAAAGAGCTGCTGGCAAGCAGCTGCAGCCGGCGGGGTTGCGAATGTAAGTGAGAGCGTTCTCGTAACCCCACCAAAAAGGCGACAGGCATATGGGGTGGTTTTTTAGTGAGTACCTATACCGTAGGCTTCATTAGCCAAACGGGAGTCCCACATGGACATTCCCAACGGGGTCCCCTCCCGCACCCGGGCGGTAAGCGTAAAGAATGTCTCGCCCCTTAACAAATAAAAATCCACTATAAACCTTATAGATACTTACCAATTAGAAATTAACCTTTTTTTTAAATTAAACTATGAACAAGTTATCATTAAGCTTATCTAAATCTTTAGACTTATTATTTATGCCCAAATTTTCAAAAAAATACCGTCAGTTAACTTTTTACTGTCGGTAAAATTTTTATTTACCATATTCTTCTACTGCAGCTTTGTTTTGGCTAACTGTCGATCAAATCATTGTTGAACCCATTTTGGATGTTCATGTTTAGGATGACAGTCAGCGCTTTTTAAATGCATTTATCGGGACCAACTCTTTTGCAGCGTAGTTGTTTTTGACATGTATGGTATTTGAACCACTACGAAATTCAACAATTTAATTTTTAAACAAAATGAAATTGACGTAGGTAAACTGCTCTGAAAGCATTTTATCTCACTCTCTGTAAAGATAATCAATATCACTATCCCTTTTGTCGTTTACTTGCAACGTTTTGGCGCGTTACGTGCTCTAAATATAATTACTAAAGCGATATCAAAACGATGCAAGTGATACTTGCAGCGTTCTGCTGGAACGTAAGACTGTCATGACTGCAGTTGCAATGTTTTGGCGTGTTAAGGCCGTAGTTACCGCGTTTTGACAGTTTTATACAGCCTTAATTAAAAGAGATATCAAAATTTTGAAAACAAGGTATGATAGAAAATTTTGAAAGAAATCGTTTGATCCAAAAACACTTAAAACGCTGTAACTCGAGTTGCAGCGTTTTACCATTGGACGGCAGCGTATTAAATGATTAATTCTGACTTTGAATGTTATTTCCCAATAAAACAGTACTAAATACAGGGTGGTCCAAACCTTGACGTCAACAATTTTTTTTTAGATTCCTCACGTCATGAGCTATCAGAATATACCCCATGTATGTTCGCCGATTTTTTGTAGTTTTCGAGTTATGAATTTTTGAAAATTTTTTTTTTTTGAGAAATTCTGGTATGAAGAAATTTATTAATAAAAAAAAAACTATTGGGTTTTTAACTAGTTTTTTTTTGTAAAAGTATTACTACAAATAAAGCATTTAGGTACTGACAAAAAAATTAGCGTCCTCACTTTGATACAAGTAGGATAAAAAAATGCCAAATTCAAAATTTTACGCCAAAAACGCATCAAAATAGCATTAATGTACGTAAACAAAAAAATAAAACATATCCCAAGGAATTTTTCATATTCTAAAGCCCGCCCTAGACCTTGAGCCTTCGTAAGAGCAAAAAAAAGTGATACCTACTTAATGGTGAGGATTTTTCGGAGTAGTCGGTTAAATAAACTTAAAAAAAAGCTTCTAAATTTTTAATTTAATAATAAAGTAAAAAAGTTTGTTTTTTTGGTCTTATCAATAAACAAAGACGAGAGAGAAAATACCACGAAAACTCAATTTCTGTAGTTATTCAAGTCATTTTTTACAACTTTATAATTTTAAGCTTGTTTAAGTTTATTTCACCGACTACTCCGAAAAATCCTCATCATTAAGTATCACTTTTTTTTTGCATTTACGAAGGTTTAAGGTCTAGGGCAGTCTTGAGATTACCAAAAATCCTTGGGATATGTTTTATTTTTTTTATTTACGTACATTAATGCTATTTTGATTCGTTATTAACGTAAAAATTTGAATTTGGTATTTTTTATCCTACTTGTATCAAAGTAAGGACGCAATTTTTTTTGTCAGTAAATGCTTTATTTGTAGTAATACTTTTACAAAAAGAAACTAGTTAAAAAGCCCAATAGTTTTTTTTTTATTAATAAATTTCTTCAATCCAGAATTTCTCAAAATTTAAAAAAAAAATCCTAACTCGAAAACTACAAAAAATCGGCTAACATACATCGGGTATATTCTATAGCTCATGACGTGAAGAATCTAAAAAAAAATTTTTGACGTCAAGGTTTGGACCACCCTGTATAGTACCGCTAGGTATGGGTTCACATGAGTTGATTACCTATACCTTTTTCACTATACAGGGGAATATATAGGCATTTACCTATTAGAAGAATAGAAACACAAGTAGGGTTTTTTTTATGAGATATTCATTTAATTAGTAATATTAGTAGCAGCAGTTATTTTATGTGGGTCTCTATTGGTTCCCATAAAGTTTGAAGTTCGATTTTTGAAGCGAATAACGTTGTAGGTCCGAATTTTTTTTAGTCATATTGTCATAAGTCATAAAAATTTATATCATAAATCGGTGGTCAGTTTTATGTAGGTCATAATTATTGTTAGTCATAAAAGTCGATGCCCATAACTTTTAAAATCCATACAGCATCATTTCCAGAATGTTAAAAGCAATAACCTTCCTTATTATAACTGTTACAACGTCTATATTCGCAAGTTGTAATGACAACGATTTTTTTTGTTTTGTTTTATGTATGAATTATTATTTGTTATTAATAAATACATGCATTAAATGTTTATTTTTTTACACCACCGAATAAACTTAGTGAGCAAAGTTGGTAATAAACTTAGTAAGTAAATATTTAGTAAGATTATTATTTTAAAATTCGGTCCTGGCGCTTCGCCGGCCGCTGCCGCGGCACGCTCGCTTCGCTCGCTCGGCTCACGCACTGTGGTCACAGTTCAACCTAACACTCCTCCTCGCTTCGCTCGTCGTCGTACCTAAACTGACCTGCCTTAGGGTCGAGTAGGTAAGGAAGTTTCCTAAGTTGCATCATAGTCCATAAATTTAATAATTTAAATTAAGGAAAGTTATAAATTTCGTATTTTATATCCAATTTTTTGGATGAAATTCGGTAAGTTATTAAAACAATATGAGTAAGAACCATTTGATCCTTCAAATGTATGACTTAAAATATTTCTAAAAAATTATAGATAGACCTTTGAATGTTATAGTCAGCAATTTTATACCTTTTGTAATTAGAGTATGTAATGTTACAGGTTAGTAATGTTAGATCTATTAATCGTTATACTTAACAAAAATTATGACCATTGATGCTTATATCAGTAAATTATATGGATATCAATTTCTGACTAACGAAATTCGGATTAACAAATATATGGGAAAGAAAGGGATCCCATTTTATGTCCCATCCCTACACCAACTTTTGCGGGTGATTTCTAAGATAAATTACCTATCCTATATTGCAGGACTAAAATCTAACCAGTCTTTATCCTAGATTACCTACTTAAGTAGAGTAAGATTATCTAAGTCAATATTACGAGTATGTAAACTTGAAGAGGTGACAGGTAGATTGACAAACACTTACACTTTTGAAAGTATTATTAGGTATGTATTACATATTTTGTGCATAATACGGTCGGCTCTATTAATATATAATTATACGATTTTGATCCTTAGGTATGCCTTTGACATACGTTCCGAAATGTATACCTACATATTATTAGACGTGACTGTACAGTCACCAATAATCAGGCCAATCGGGAACTATGTTAAAGTGACTTTCCCAAATCAGAATCACATCATCATCATATCAGCCGAAAGACGTCAACTGCTGAACAAAGGCCTCCCCCAAATCAGATTCTACGTAAGAAATAATATCACATTACCTAGAATTTCATTAACTGTACATAGAATCATGTCATTTTTACGTGGCTGCACGTACACGTACAGTGGTCATAAGTAGGGTCCTAATTGGTTGAGTGTAATAGCCCACCTAACGAAGACCAAAAATTGCCTATCAGGGGAAATAACTCGTGTATAAGCGAATTTTGGCATAGTTTAGGGAATGGTGTTTTAAGCCCCGTACTAAAAGTACTGGTGGTTAGGGGTGGAGCTAACGGGGGGAGGGGGGTGTAAAGGTCAATATTTTTTATTTTTCGTAAATAACTCGTAAACCGTGGCTTACCTATAGCAAAAACGTAAGTATAAGGTGTGGTAATATTAAAACACATTGTGGTAGCATTGTAATAAAAAAAAAGTTTTATGATGAGTTACGTCGAAAAACTTATTTCGAAAAAAAGGTTGATTATCTCTGAAACCAAGCCGAATCCAGGAAGTTTTATATAACATTAAAGACTCTAAATACGGTCAGGAATTGAGCATTAAAATCTTTTGGAATGCTCGCGACGAGCATTCTGTATGTGCCATACCTACTTAAACAAATGTGTTTATTTCTATTGTGTCCATCTTCTTGCTTTCTTATCTCATGACATATTGATCCCAGAGAAAACATGCGTACCTATATTTTTTTTGTAGAGAATTTTATGTAGATTACTTACGTACTAGAACGTTTTTTGCTATAAGCCACGGTTTACGAGTTATTTACGAAAAATTAAAAATAAGGATCTTTACACCCCCCTCCCCCGGTTAGCTCCACCCCTAACCACCAGTACTTTTAGTATGTGGTTTAAAACACCATTCCGTACAACTATGCCAAAATTCGCTTATACACGAGTTTTTTCCTCTGAGTTTCCTTCGTTTGGTGTACTATAAGTATAGGAGTATTGCATGGATAATAATATGCACCCTTATGGATGGATAATAATATGATTTATAAAATATTTTAAAATAAAAATAAAACCGCCTTCAAAAATTAGCCCGAAAAAAAGGAAAAAATAATTTTAGTTCCTACTTCTTAGGATTTCCTACACAAACCTTTAAACCTTTTACCCTACTAATTGAAATAAAATATTATGGCTCGGTATCCTACAGATTTCTTAGAAGTCGGTGCCAAGCCAAATACATTCATAGGTATATATATATTAGATAGAGCTTTGTAACTTACTGTCACTCCGATTATGTTTTTATCAACAGAATGATCTACCTCAGTAATTTTGATGAAAGCATAACCGGAGGGACAGTAAGTTACAAAGCTCTATCAAATACAGTCATATACTCGCGAAGTGAACATATTTGGCTTGGCACCGACTTCTAAGAAATCTGTAGGATACCTAGCCATAATATTTTATTTCAATTAGTAGGGTAAAAGGTTTAAAGGTTTGTGTAGGAAATCCTAAGAAGTAGGAACTAAAATTATTTTTATTACAAGCTTTTATTTAGTTTCACCTGTCCCGTTGTCTGTCGTTCTGTAATCAAATCTTGCAACTTAAATTTGATCCACTTCCCGGTTTCCGATTAAGCTGAAATTTAGAATGCATGTATAAATCAGATGACAATGCAATGTTATTGTGACATAGAGCTGATCTGATGATGGAGCTGGAAGGTGACCATAGGAACTCCGTAATTAAATGATGCAACCCTATCGAGTTTGAGCTCATTAGATTCGTCTTGACAAGTACTTTGATACGATATGGTAACCAGGGTCTGATGATGGAGCCGGAAGGTGGCCATAGGAAATCCGTAATTAAACGATGCAACCCTATCGAGTTTGAGCTCATTGGATTAGTCTTGACGAGTACTTTGATACTATATGGTAACCAGGTTTGATGTTGGAGTTGGAAGGTGGCCATAGGAACTCCGTAATTAAACGACGCAACCCCATCGAGTTTGGGCTCATTGGATTAGTCTTGACGAGTACTTTGATACTATATGGTAACCAGGGTTTGATGTTGGAGCCGGAAGGTGGCCATAGGAATTCCGTAATTAAACGATGCAACCCTATCGAGTTTGAGCTCATTGGATTAGTCTTGACGAGTACTTTGATACTATATGGTAACCAGGGTTTGATGTTGGAGTTGGAAGGTGGCCATAGGAACTCCGTAATTAAACGACGCAACCCCATCGAGTTTGGGCTCATTGAATTAGTCTTGACGAGTATTTTGATACTATATGGTAACCAGGGTCTGATGATGGAGCCGGAAGGTGGCCATAGGAACTCCGTAATTAAACGACGCAACCCCATCGAGTTTGGGCTCATTGGATTAGTCTTGACGAGTACTTTGATACTATATGGTAACCAGGGTCTGATGATGGAGCCGGAAGGTGGCCATAGGAACTCCGTAATTAAACGACGCAACCCCATCGAGTTTGGGCTCATTGGATTAGTCTTGACGAGTACTTTGATACTATATGGTAACCAGGGTCTGATGTTGGAGCCGGAAGGTGACCATAGGAACTCCGTAATTAAACGACGCAACCCCATCGAGTTTGGGCTCATTGGATTAGTCTTGACGAGTACTTTGATACTATATGGTAACCAGGGCCTGATGTTGGAGCCGGAAGGTGACCATAGGAACTCCGTAATTAAAGGACGCAACCCCATCGAGTTTGGTCTCGATTAATTCGTCTTGACGAGTCTCTTGCTTTCGTCCCATATTAATTATATATGATTGATTGGATGGATGACCCAATGCCAAGGTGAGCAATTGCCGAGGGCTGAATGGTATGAGGGTGTACAAACATGTCTTGCCGCTAACGTTGCGCCTCGGGGTACCAAGGCGAACCCTGTTGTATTGTAGCCCTTATCCCTCTACAACGGACCTCTGGGGGGTGGACCGTTATTTGTCCTATACTCGTGGAAATAACATGAAGAAAACAGAAACAACTACACAAAAAAAACGACGTTTAGAGAAGGCGAAATTGAAGAGACAGGAGAAGATTGCTAATGAAAGCGATGTCCACAAGCGGCAATGCTTAGAAAAAATAAGTTTAGCTACTGCTGAACATAGAGAAAACGAATCGTTAGAACAACGCACACATAGGCAAAATACCGACAGAATACATACACAAGAGAGAAAGAAAAACGAATCTCTAGAACAACGCACATATAGGCAAGATATCAATAGAATAAATACACAAGAGAGAAGGAAAAACGAATCTCTAGAACAACGCATAATTAGACGATATCGACAGAATACGTACACAAGAGAGAAGAAAAAATGAATTACAAGAAGAACACTTGGCCAGGCTCGACAGGAACAGAATGCTCAGGCAAGCAAGACAGTTATCACAAACAGCAGAGGAATGTTCAACGTGGTAGAATTGAGTACTTTAAGAATGCTATAAATACATTTTGTGATAAAGTGTGTAATATTTGCACGAAGAAATGCTATCCCCATCAAGTGACCAAATATAAAATTAGTGCCTCATCTCCTACTTATCTTTCACGAGAATTACGCGAGAATAAAGAAGAATTGATGCTGTGTTACCGATGTAACAATCACATAAGTAAAAGTAACACGTCCGTACCTCCTTCTAAGGCATATTGGAACAGCTTGGAACCTGGGCCTATACCTCACGTTATACAACGTTTGTCGCAATCTGAAAAGCGCCTTCTTTCTCGGATAATACCGTTTTTAAAAATTGAAAAGTTTGACGGCTTTGGTAACGCTGGCATTCACATAATACACCCTAAATCAGTTCAATTTCCTGCTAAATTAAATCACGGCACAGCTGAAAGAAGAATGCTCCCGATGGTCTTGTCTTGGGCTTCAACTGTGCATAAAATGCAGAGAACTACTGTAGATCATGCTGTTATTTATCTAGGCTCCAAATTGTTCGCTGCTGGTCAAGCTTATGTAGCTTTCAGCCGAGTTAGGTCTTTAGCAGGTCTTCAAATCGAAGAACTTGACTGCTCCAAGTTGACGTCGAAGAAACCTTGTAATGTTGATGCATTAAAAGAAATGGATAGAATGAGAAACGTTACAAATAACTAACAAGTGATTACATAATTTCAACATTATCGATATTTAAATCAGTACATATTATATTACATATCATGTGAACGAACTACGGACTTCATAACGAAATAACGCTGCTACGCGCTGCGAACTACGTCGTAGTAAATCTCGAATTAAAAATAGAGGTACTAAAAAGTTAAAAATAAAATTTAAAGAAAAAAAAAACTTTTTAAAAACAAGCTTTTATTATTGTTTATAAAATGAACTAAAAAGTTAAAAATAAATTAACTCTAAAAAGAAATATAACACTTTGTAACTTGATTGTAACCTTTAACGACAAATAAGCGTCTTCGTCTAGGACAAAATAATTCCATATTGTAGAAATTCATTTTATTTTAACACTAAAACTTTTCACCATACGTAATTATTCAATCTCGTCCCCCCTCTTTATCATAGTCCCCATTTATAAATGAAAGCGTGTTACATTGTGATAGTTTGAGGAAAATGTTGTGGTGTATTAAATGTAACACGCTTTCATTTATAAATGGGGACTATGATAAAGAGGGGGGACGAGACTGAATAATTATGTATGGTGAAAAGTTTTAGTGTTAAAATAAAATAAATTTGTACAATATGGAATTATTTTGTCCTAGACGAAGACGCTTATTTGTCGTTAAAGGTTACAATCAAGTTACAAAGTGTTATATTTCTTTTTAGAGTTAATTTATTTTTAACTTTTTAGTTCATTTTATAAACAATAATAAAAGCTTGTTTTTAAAAAGTTTTTTTTTTCTTTAAATTTTATTTCCTTTTTTTCGGGCTAATTTTTGAAGGCGGTTTTATTTTTATTTTAAAATATTTTATTTTTTGCTTTTTAGTAGTGTAAAATCGTTATTTAGTATGCTCTAAATACTTTTAATTAGAATGTACTGCACTGTAATAGGCCAGAAAACCTGATCTGGATAACTTAAATATTCAAAGAATTATCCCATTACCAAAGAGATATACATTGTATCATCAGCAGGTATGAATAATTTCAAAGATTATAGGTAACAGCCTTAGCATGCCTATATTATGTAAAGAATCACTAACCGCTAAGCAACATGTCATAACTACTAAGCAAATACTTGGATAGATCTCGAAAATGTATGACAGTTGTTAAATTCAAAGAATTATCCTCCAACTCCTAATCGTTAAGGAGTTATACCTTTCGTCATCAGCTCACCAACATGAAACTATGACCACCTAAAGGCAAATACTCAAATAGCTTCCAAAATACATGAACAATGTTATATTTAAAGAATTATCCCCCAACTCCTAATCTCTAAGGAGTTGTACTTTCCAACATCAGCTCACCGACATGAAAGGATGACCACCTAAACGCAAATACTCGAATAGCTTCCAAATTCATGAAATATGTTATATTTAAAAAATTGTCCCCCAACTCCTAATCTCTAAGGAGTTGTACCTTTCATCATCAGCTCACCGACATGAAAGGATGACCACCTAAAGGCAAATACTCAAATAGCTTCCAAAATACACGAAATATGTTATACTTAAAGAATTATCCCCCAACTCCTAATTGCCAAGGAGTTGTACCTTCCATCATCAGATCACCAACTTAAAACGTTCATGAGTAGACGCAAATACTTGATTAGTCTTCGAAAATAAATGAAAAATATCATGTGTGCCAACAACATTTGAAGAGTTCCCTCGATTTCTCCAGGATCCCATCATCAGATCTGAATTCGGTGACAATGGGACCAACTAGAAGGTATACCCTTTCAAACAAAAAAAGAATTTTTCAAATCGGTCCACGCGTTTTCGAGTAATCGGGGAACATACATAAAAAAAAAAAAAAGATTTCGACGAATTGTAAACCTCCTCCTTTTTGAAGTCGGTTAATAAATTCAATTGTGTCTCAGCCAGTGATTTAACTAATGTCATACTTAATGGCTCATTAAATTTATTAACCTTAATATCCAACTCGCCTGAGTATTTCCTAATGTACAAACAAACATTTATCCCAGTTTATTGAATTCTGCTGAGTGCTCAGGATCCTAAAGTAAATAACTAGTTTTAGTACCGAGGGACTCGGTATCACGGATTAGTTTAATGGAAACATTGTGTTTGCATCAATCATAATTTCGTAATAGATACTTGTGTAATTTGTGCCTTCGACGCGGGTAAATTTGATGTTAGAAACTGTAAAATGTGTATGGAAAAAATATTACTCTTTTAAGCACCTCGATCCCTTTATCTATTTTCATATAGGTATCACCAAAATTTACAATTTCATAAAGCATTATTTGAAAATCGTATTTTGACTAAATTCCGATAGATTACAAATATCTAAGATACTCCACTCGTACTCAGAAGCCCTCTTAAATTAAATATTACAGTAAACCTGCTGCTATAGAACTTTTTACGGAAATTTAAAATGGCGATGCCTGTTGCTGTTCACGTCTGTGCCTATCTGACAATGCCTGCGTTGCAAATTTTATGTGTGGAATTGATTTATTTATTTTTATACCTTTTTTAATTTATAATAGCCATGATTATTTGAAAACTTTAAAGTAAAAATAAAGAAACACTACCCTATGCTCAAACAGTGGAGGTTCAATATCTAAAGAGCCCTGTGACTGGAGCAGGTGACCTGTGTACAAATCGCAAAACCAAATAGATGTCCACTTTGTTTCTGTACAACCCAAAAGTGCTAGCGCACTCAAATCAAGTTCGTTTATTATCATCCTTCGACTGCCTTCACAAGAAAGAATTTTGAAAAAGCTCTGCTTCCGATTCTTTTGAGCCAGTAGGCAAAAAACGATATTCAAGATTTCGTCCTTTTAAACAATAATTCGCTGACCCCGAACAAACCACAAAATCTAAATATTGAGGTACCTCATATTTTAACGACAAATGGGATTTAATCGCGTAAATTACCGTCACCTGGTACCCACATCACAAGCCTTAATTGAGCTTACCGTGGGACTAGGTCGATTTGTGTAAGATGCCCCAAGATATTTATTAATTATTATTTTATTTATTTTAACTACGTGAAATATTATCCTTGTCTTGAAAAAATGAGTGCGCATGTCTAATCGTCCTTGTCATTTTTAATTAATTGTCGCGATTTGGATAAGGATAGTATTTATTTAACCTAAAATAATATTTACGTGATTATGTCCCGTTTGTACTTGAGATACCGACAATAAAAGTTCGAACGCATTATATATGCGTACAGGGTTTGACAAAATCTGTAAACAGGTTAGTTAATTAACAGGGTGCTTAGACAAGTTGCCAATCGCTAACGCTTAATCGTCAATCGTAAACAAAAGGCAGCTGTCTTTGTCGCACTAATATGAAAAAGTGACAGAGAGCGAAAACTACGATACGCTACTAAGCGTCAGCGATTGGCAACTTGACTAAGCATCCTGGTAACTAGTCGATCAAAAAAATATTTCCCCTTTTTTAAATTTTAAACAAACACTTGATCCCGCGTATATTTATTTTATTTAACCTCCTTGTTCTTGAATTCCTTTGTAGCCGTACTGTAGATTGTTAGCCTTACAGTTCTGCATACAATTTTTATGGGGAATGATACTTGCCTAGCGTCATGTGGGGTAAACGTACGCATTGGGTAAGTGTACACATTATATTTCAGACTGAAATGTATGGGATTGCAAACTCTCACCACTGCGTACGTTTTCTCCACATGCCTTTAGTTGTAATAATCTGGTTGACAGTACCCACTTGCATGCCCTTAATGTACCGTTTGCTATTATCGCAATCCAAATATTCTCAGTGAAGCCATTCGATTCGGATCTTTTGTTTAAAACATGAAAGAAATCAATTTATTTACTAAAACTTTATTCTATAGTTGTATAAAAAAGAACAATTTCTGCCTACTCGTATAAGGGAAAGTATTTCCTTTTCGAGCTTACTGTATTCCTTTATAAGACTTCATCCTTTGTTGTGCTTTGGCGTGGAGGTAGGTACCTACAGTAAAATAATCAAATGCCAACAAACATACACAAACAAACTCTTTCAATCGAATGTTATTATTGTATACATGATTGACATGCTTCCTTTATTTTGGTTAGAAAATCGAAGTTCTTCTTGTCACTATGATATTATTTGCTTGAATCAGTAATTATGCGTAGGTATTCAAAATGGCGTTACATAATATATATACCTCGTGCACGTTAAAAACCTGAAAGATTTAGTGATTTAACCAACGTATTTTTAACAGCTTTTCAAGAGTGAGTATAATATCGTATGAAATTATCTGGATTTGGCTCAATTTCAAACTCATAGAAAATAAGCAAGGCACAAATATTTGTCAAAAAAACAAATAAATGCCCTAGCAAGGATTCAAGCCTGGAACCTCCGGCTTCGTAGGTAGAGTCACTATCGCTGGATAAGGGTCTCACCAAACCAGTCGACGCGGAGTCGGCTTTCGCCGAGTGTTTTACACCACACTATTCACATTTAGCCGATCGACCGTCTCCGCGGTTGTACACCTGCGTTAAGCAGTCTCACCCTCCTTGCGGCCGTAGAAACGCTCGATCGCCTGCGATTTGCTATCGCAACAGTTGTAAAGCGGCGGTCGGCTCTGCCGTGCTCCGTCCTGCCGTCGAGACATCAGACAGCACGCGTACAGCCGCTGAGAGCGGGTGATCGGCAATCGTAAATCTCATTTTTGGAGACTGGTTGTTAGTAACAACCTGAGTTTGAAATTGAACAAACGTGTCAGATTACGACATTATTACTTCGTGTTGTCAGATCTATTGCAGATTTTAATGTGGGTAATAATTCAAATGAATAAATACAAACGCATCAGTAGCTACTTCGGCCGTCATCGGCTCTGTTTGGCCGTCATCAGCTATGTTCGGCCGTCGAAGACGCTGAACGGCTTCCGCCAGCTCTGACCGGTCCTTATCGTAGGTACTCGGCCGTGATCGGAGCCGTTCAACTCTTTCCGGCACCGTACGGCGGTATTAGGAGATTTACGAATGTGAACGTGTGCGGTAAGCTGCAAACAGGGTCGTACGAATGCGAACAGCTTTACGGCAAAACGCCGTTTTCCCGTCGAAAGCCGTCGTTTCGCGAGAGCCGAGCTGATTTACGATGTACTCGCTCTTATTGCGTTGACATAAAGCTTTTTCCGTACGCGATTTGCCGAAACGGCGTCGACTAGTTTGGGGAGACCCTTAGAGTGGCTGTCAAAATAGAGAAACAAAGTCAGAAACTGTATGTTATGAAGCTGTTCGAGTTGAACAGAGCTCTCACGCAACCAGGGTCGCGTTTTATAAAGTTACATTTTACAATTTCGCTAGTTGCCTCTCTAACGCACGCTCATTGGCTAGACAGAGAGGTAAAAAGCTAAATTGTAAATTTTAACATTATAAAATGCGACCCAGAGCGCTACACACGATAAATTACATTTATAAATCAACAAAATGTTACTCTTCCCACTTTTCACGTAATAAAGAATTTGCTCTGAGGACAGTAATTCATATTTGTCAATCTATGCCAACAACATACCTATCATCATAGCCTACTGATATATATCAGTTGGCTCAAGAGGTGACAAATGTATTAAATATGTCCCTTATATATATTACCCTTTCCGTCAGAGTAATAATAATTATGACAATAGAACGCGCACATTTAATATAGCTTTCGTACTTAATTCACCACCTTTATCCTAATAAAATGTTCAGCTTGTGGATTATGTTCAAATTAAGTGCTACGATAAATCTTGACTCGCAAAACGTATTTATTATCTCGTAAACCATTATTTTGATTGCTAGGCGTAATCTTAAAGCACTGTTCAGAGTGTTCAGTGCTCACCCTGCCGCCATCCCTGAAGGGTATTTATATAATCTGCTATTTAATCAGGGCTGTTCTGAATTTTCGCCGGAACAACGCTTTTGTTTGCCTTAAAACAAATTGTTTTTAACCCAAAATTTTAGTATCTTTATCGTAAATCGAGCGAATATATCAAGCTATGTTTGAATATAGAGTTTCGGCTCGAAACTTAATTGTTTCACGTTCGAAATTAAGTCAATTACTGAAGCTAAAATTACTGTTGTTGTAAAGCTAAGAACTTTGGTTTTGATCACATTTTCTACGTTCGGCCGGTATTTATTTATTGCAAGAAACCTTCATTGTTTTTTTGACTAGGTACTGAAAATGTTATGGTGTATTAGTTATTTCTGGAAAGAGTAATCTCATAGTCAATATTTCTGACTGAAGTGTGTTCACTTTCATGGCTCATGTGACAGAAAAAAAAAACATTTTTTTTTATTTCTGTCACATGAGTTTCTGAACAAGGTAACATTTTAATATTTTTTCTCTTATTTACAATAATTAACTTACACTTAAGTACTGCTGTAATTGGACGTAGTTATGCAAAAGGGAACTAATCCACACGAATTTGTCTTTTCAAAAGATTTACTTGTTTGTTTTGATTGAAGGTGTTAATTAGTATGAAAAATTCACGTGGCAATTGCAAATCTATGTCCAACTAATCGTGTTTTCAGATTATTTCCGGCGCTCAAGTGTTTCGAGCTTTTCACTCCAGGATCGTGGCTCGAGTAACGTATCTCTCTGACTCAACAAAAGCTCAAAAAGGCCGCAAACAGTAAAAAAGTCACGCTTAAATCTGGTTTGTACTTGTTTGACCAAGAAATTGCTTTCCAAGCGTTGCTTCTTTTCCAGGCAAGCTTCGCAACTTTTACGAAAATCGCTCCTATTTGTTTATGTTAATGTATTTTATTCGGCTTGTTGTTGTTTACCCAATGATCAGGTCGACGAAACGTGAATTGTGGGAATATGTCTTTAGGCACTCAAGGTCAGGGATCTTCAGTGAACCATCGTGATTTATTACATTTTCGAGATCAGGGAATACATTTGAAATTCCAGGCCATCTCGATAGAGATCGTTTCTCATAAAGCCAAGATTCGACACGAATATGATGAATAGTTCCATTATTGCGTGCATGATATTCATTTTGTTTTCCATAATCATTCAGCGATGTCAACGACCAGATAACTTCAATTTAATATTTGTCTGTAGTACAAAGTGTTACATAAATTAGTGGTGTTCTATTTAAGGTCATAATTTTTTCATTATTGTAGGAAGTATCTAGCAAAAAATTACTATTATCCTTGAAGAAATGGTATTTTCATACCTAATTAGAGTGCCTCCGATATCTAATGAATAAAGGTGATCTTGAGTACTGAGTTGAACTAAAAATTTTCAAAACACTTTAATTATACTCTTCTTTCCCTTTGGAATTAGATCGTAGTACCTATGGTACTATGGTACTTTTCAATGTAGGATAAATTTGTCTACGTCTAAAATTCGGATTATTACACTTTCCAGACATTTTTTTACTGCATATTATATAAGATGCAATATCACTGTTAGCACATAATATTATACAAATGTCACACAGTCACAGTCCTCTTTCCCTTCGATTTTTCACGAAAATATTCAAATCATAGTGCTGTCAGTGTCATAATGTACTCTAGTATCCATTGCTCTGAAGATTGAGATAGAAAGATAAATTTGTACATTCCCGTAAATACAATGGGAAGGGTTTACTACTACTTTTTTTATGTGACGAATGTAGACAACTGGATGCTTAGCCAAGTTGCCAATCGCTAGCACTTGGTAGCGTAACGTAGTTTTCCCTCTCTGTCACTCTTGCATATTAGTGCGACAAAGACAGTTAGCTGCCTTTCGCTTACGATTGCCGATTAAGCGCTAGCGATTGGCAACTTGGCTAAGCACCCAGAGCTCTTAGCCCCCAGGTCAAAAAGTCCAGTCTTATCAATAAGACTGAAAGGGGCAAACGATACTTATTAGCTTGCTAAGTTAGGAGACGTTTATGAATAAGGGGATTCATCTACACGATCAACACAGACGAAACTAAAGAAAGAAAACCGGCCAAGAGCATTACACGCCGTGCTCAGTATAGGGTTCCGTAGTTATTCAAAAACGGCTGGGCCGATTATGTTTGAAATAGTTTTATTTTAAAGTATTCTATAAGCCCATTCATGATTATTTCATAGGTGTTTTTGGACCTACGGATCAAAAGTTAGAGGGGGGGGGGCAGTTAATCTTTCTTCTTAGTTGAGTATGATTATCTCCGAAAATATTGACTTTAGATAAAAAGTTTCTTGTAAGTGTTCCCTTATTCCTTTTAAGAGACCTATTCAATGATACCCCACACTTTAGGATTACAGCAAATAAAAAAAACATCCCCACTTCCACCAGTTGGGGAGGTATCAGTATCAGAAAAAAAATCATGTTCTTATTATACTACTTTGTTCATTGTTGGCATGATTAATATGTACCTATACCTATACCAAATTGCAGATTTATAGTATTAACGGCCACTGAGCTACACTGCTGATAGACGGACAGACGCACATGGTGAAACTAAGGTATAAGGGTTAAGTTTTTGTCATTTTGGCTACGGAACCCTAAAAAGCCAGTGTCACACTTAACCAATTGATTTACCCTCTAATATGTACTAGCGTGACAGTGCTTCCACTCTAAGGATAATGTACCAGAGCTGCGGTTCGTCCTTTTACGCCAAAAAAGAAAATAAAATCGACCACGGTTGAACGAATATCTTTGACATTTTGGTTACTTCTTGAAATATCCGATTTTTTGATGATAAAATGTTGTTTTCATCGCACTTGCTGTCTAAGCGCGAAATTCCCTAAGGAGTAATAGAAATGTTAGGATGTAATTTAATTATATTTTGTCTTAAAACCAATTTTTTTGCTCGCAAGTGTGATGAAAAACATTGTATGCATTTAGAGAGGTAACTAACGAGAGTGTTAGAAGCCTGACACCGTAGGCGGAGGGTTTTTAATTACTCGAGTTAGTGTTCCGCTTATCGACCGTGATGTACTAATAATATATTTACTAAGATCTTATTTTAAAATACCTATTTTTTCATAGTGTCTGTTATAATGCTAGAGTCAGCCGCGAAAGCTTAAGACGTGGGTTCAAACTCCACCTTCAATGCTGGTAAACTCGGTAAGTATTTTTTCTTTAGTATTATATACTTATAATTTCCGCCGGCAGTTGTTCATTTTAATCCATTTTCATCGTTGTCTGTGCGCGGCTTTTAGTAAGTAAAATAACCCATTAACTCTAAAATTTAATGAAATTTATATAAAGTGTTAGCTTGTGCAAAGATTTCATATTATGTAGGTATGTGAAAAGATTTAACGTTTCGTTTGAAGAACATCTTAAATATAAATTACTTACACTTCCAACACAACGACTACGCTTTCATTTTATCACGACCCTTTACCGTTTCTTAATGAAATTCAATAGTAATTTGTTACAGGTGTGTTGTTATTAACGGTAACGTTTTGAGCATTTTTTATAATTTATAATATAACAATTTATAAAATAACACAGTGGATATCGTAATTTTTTATTCGCGAACTGAGACAGTAGTTTTCTGTTAAACAAAAATCTATCAAAAATTACTTATGTTATTTTTTAAGGTTTAATTTGTATTAGCTTTAATGTCGTAGGCACAAATAAGTGTTGTGTCAAAACAAAAACAAAACGTGATCACGAACCGTAAATGGCTTTCTCAAATTAAAAGTT
This sequence comes from Thaumatotibia leucotreta, assembly GCA_025490895.1. Classification (NCBI taxonomy): domain Eukaryota; kingdom Metazoa; phylum Arthropoda; class Insecta; order Lepidoptera; family Tortricidae; genus Thaumatotibia; species Thaumatotibia leucotreta. The sequence goes on along the minus strand of JALPQI010030535.1, from coordinate 78,115 downwards.
GATAAACAAACTTATATTAGGAAAGTTAGCAATGCCGTGTGTAGAAAACAAATCCGAAGTTTATTATTGGCTTAAACTTTAAAACGAGCATGACCTTTCATAACAAAGGCTTTGGAGTTAAGAAAGCAACTCATTAATAGATGAGATGTCACATACCAAACAAAATAGACCTTGTTCACCAAATTTAAGGCAGAAAGCAACCCACCCACGTAATGTTTTAAGTTTTCGCGCCTAATGCCTAAGGATGAAGACACATTTATCAGCATGCGTACTCATTTTGTCTAATAAAATTGGCCGTTTAGTATGAAACATGTTAAGCATGCGTACGCATGCAGAAAGCTGGACGCGGTCCCATACTAATCTGATATTTTCTGTAGAGAAAATGCGTAATCATGCTGATAAATGAGTCTTCACCCTAAACCAAAACATTTGGTTTGTTGTTGTTTCACACAATTTGTAAAGTAATTCATATTTAAAACGTAAGCGTCACGGTAATTATTTTGAACCGTATTAATTGTTTTTTTGTAGGTAGTTTACTTTAAGCACAAGTTTTATTGGATAAACTTATAGGATAAACTAAATTTATTTTATCGTTCCAATAATAGCAGAATAAAAATTAGAAAAACTTTAATCCAATAATAGCAGAATAAAAATTAGGAAAACTTTGATTCGTATTTTAACGACAAACAGGACTTAATCGCAGAAACTTTCTTTTAATATTATCCTTTCCCCATTGCAAACGAAAAGTCGCGATTTGTTGACTTAATAGTGAACTATATTGTTTTTTTTTTTTAATTGTCAATGAACTGTAATTAACTGTCACGATCGTATTAACCCGGGTGTAAAGGATGTTTCGGGCCGACTGGCGAGAACATGTAACCTTCTTGATTATTCAATTCTAGACTAGGGTTGTCATTAGGCCTACACACAACACTCACAACATACTAGTACATGTATACCTACCTCTGTAAGTTGTTCATAGGTAATTGAAATCACTTTGTGTTTGTCTGAAGCAAAATAACAATTAATGAGCCAAGAACATTCACAGCCGAGTAAAAACACCGGATTAACACGCTATTATAGACTAATTAATTACTTACTCAAGAGCTATACGACGCGCTTTATATTACTGTAAAATAGATGTAAACAACTGTAAATAAACCTAAATACATCGCAAAATGTTAAGATTTGATTATATTAAATACCTTAAATAATCTACTGATATACGTAAAGTTTCAAATCTGATTGACAACATTTATTCGTTGTAAACGTTACGTTAATGTTAAATATCTTTTTATTCATAAAATCTCATTGCGTAGGTGCTTATGTCAATTCGTAAAGTTTTAGTCATGCCACATCATAAACAGAGCACTACTTATGAGCATAAAAAATGGTACCTACATAATTAAAGTATAAACAAAGTTAAATCCGAGACAATCTTGTAGCGATAACATAATAGCTGGCAAAGTTATGTGAAATAGTTAGTAATAAGCAATATTTCTGAAATAAATGCATGGGCGTAGTGTATCACACACTGTGTTTGTTTTTATAAAATATGTTCATTTAAAATAAGTATTATTTTAATTAAAACGTTTACCTTCTGGTACGATCATTGGAAATTCTAAACTGGAAACTTCGCACTAAAAATAATTGCTCCAATATTACCTTTACTTTCTACATTCAAAGTGATTTCAGTACTCTTAGCGATTTGCTGTTAGCATACCTACTTTTAATTTTACTTTGTATTCAATCCGATTTAATATAAAGTTCTACAACCTAAACAACTTAACCTCGTTCGCGAAAATGATATTGAAAGAAAACAAAAGTGTAGATTATTAGAATACAAATATTAAATAAAAAGAAGCCATATTATTAAATATAACACTTGTCATTTGGTTGTATGTTCCATAATGCTAAGGAAAATAGAGAAACTGGGGAAGCACGTCGTCATACTCTAATGCAATACTAACATTGCAAGCAATTCTGTTGCTTGCACAAATCCGATCCTATTGTTACCACGATAACATTTGTTTTAGTCCACCTAGTTTTCAACAGCTTCGGTTGTGAACTCTTATGAAACTACAGTTATTTTAATGAAATGTCTACATTTCTTGAAAGGAAATGGCTTTATGTGCTAAAGAATAGTTACGTTGACTCTGCAACCTGTTTTTAAATGACTTACATTTCTTTGAGTACTCATTCTATTCAGTTTAAACGTTGTAGAATATGTATCGCTCTTAAGAAAAAACTCAAGTATAATTGTTAATATGATATGAAAATACTCGCAGAAAGTCTCGCAACACACAGCAAGTATTTACCTCTTCTTTTTAGTCGTTCCCTCATGGTTGAGGATCGTGACCGCATGCAACTGTTTTCCATGCAGTCCGGTTCTTAGCCAAGTGGACCGCTTTGTACTGTGAAGCCCTCTTAACTACGTCGCTGCAGCGCACTGGTATTTTTCATTCTAGTATTTTACGATTTGCCTTCCATATCATCATCATCATCAGCCTATGATAGTCCACTGCTGGACGTAAGCCTCTCCTATTAACTATGCGTATAGACGCATTAGGAGGTAAATGCCCATAATCGCCACGCTGGGCAAGCGGATTGGCGATCGCAGTAATGTGTCTACTATGATGACGCTGCTGCCCATCATCAATCTCTAATCAAATATGGTCAGTGACACTCCAAACCCTTAGTCGACTCTTACGACACCCGCAGGAGGAGTTGGGGTGGTGACAAATGTATTTTTTCTGCCGTCGCCACACGGCCAGCCTTCCATATGACCCAGAATTATTTGCTTCTCCAGACAGTGACGCATTATATGTCCAAAGAAGCAAAGGATATGCTCTTGACACAGATCGACAAGTCCTATACGTTTAAGTACCGACCTACTACAGAAATGTAGTGCAAAATCTATTTCTTTCGGCTTTTCACGGAAACTTCCGAATTCATATTGCTGTCACATTAAACTTTAGTATTCATTGCACTGAAGGTAATCGAGACGGAAAGATAAATTCAGACGTATCCGTGAAAAGACGAGGAAAAGGATTGTTCACTACATCTGTACCTACTGAATCATGTGAGCGACCAGTATGCTTACCATAAGCTGCCGCTGCTGACTAGTAATGCCACAGCCACGGATGTTGTCCAAGGTATTACATTTTCCATTTTAACTTTGCGTCTGAACTTACATTTTTAGATTCGCTTGCAGGTAAAATTCAATCGTCAGTTATCTCATCATAACTGATTTAATAACACTAGGTACACATTAACCGGCATTCACTACATAAATTGCGATAATCGAACATCTAGTTTATATTTGTAGATAATAAAATTTAGCACAAGTGTAAACAGAACGGAGCTTCCTAAATATTTACAAGAATTCTACTATGTTTAAATGAGTAACCTGAAATTTAAAATAACATGTTTGTTCTAGAAAGGAAATGTTACACACCATTACCTATATTGGTAGCATTTTTTTTTTCTACTACACCAATTCAATGTGCCAATTAAATTACTGACTGTGGTATATAAAATATCCATAATTTATAACGTGATCTAGTTAAATGAAAAAATATATTAACGATTTTGATCCTATTGGCACTCGGAATAATTATGTACTTGTATAGGTATATATGTTTAAATATTTATATAAAGTACTTCTGAACATATTGTGAAAACACAAATCAAATTATTTATTAACTAAATATTTTGATTTGTACTTTTATTTTTTTTCTCCAGTAGTCACACTACTTAATACTATATAAATTCCCCACCTCGGACATAGGTGATCTTGGTCGTTTTTCTTTGGTATATGACATCTAATATTTATAATTTACTATTACTTCTTTTAGCATTATCTGTGGTATCATTTGTTTCTTTGAACTCTTGACGAAGGTAAGGCTAGCAAAAAATATCGTTTTTAGGAACGTAATACACGGCCGAAACACGCGTTGATATTATCATCAACACATTTCACTGAACATTTTGCGGTTTACGTTTATTGTAATAAGGATCAGGAACAATAAGTTAACCTTGTTTGTGTTTGTACAAACGAAACCAAATAAAAACTATTAAGGTAACATTTATAATTCAAGCGATTTGGTCCCGCGTCCCTCTTGTATGTTTATGGCAGAAACAAATGGAACAGTTTTGTTCCTTGCATTACCCGGAACATTACATCAATCAGAATAATACCTTTTCTGCCCTCCGGCTGGCAAACAGCACATTGCCGGCCGCAGTGCTAAACTAAGTAGCCGTCTGCCGGCTCCATTGAGCAGAAAAATAGTATGCATACCTCGGCCATTAACTGGGAAAGCCTCGGATCACATGTTTGTCGGCCTCGGCTTCGGCTTTTAGGCCTTCAATTGCACGGCATCCAAGGCATTTCCCATTTAAGCGGCCTTGGCATGTGATCTACTATTACCTAGTGGGTACCTGGCAATAGTACATTACTACCGAGGCCGGGAAGTGACTGGTTGCCGGCCGAATATAATGTAGACGGCCGAGGCTTATAGAATACTTTTTTGAATAACTACGGAACCCTACACTGAGCATGGCCCAACATGCTCTTGGCCGGTTTTCTTTAAAATCCATTGACATAAAATTTCAATACCGTACAGGTATGTATGTACCTATAACGCAAAATGCTGTTCCACTTTGCTATGATGCTATTTATTATATAAATTATATGCACTATTAGATAACAATCTGGTACTATAGGCTTAGCACATGATTGATGCGACAATATATCGCCGCGAGCTAGACTATCCGTCCCTCTTTTATTAATATAGTTAGTAAAAGACGGGAAATCTATCTCGCAGCGACAACAATGTGCTAAGCGTGCTGGATTGACAGGTTGGATAGACGTCTTATTTGCCGAGCTATAAATATTTTCTTCTCAACTTATGATACTCGTACAACCTCGTAAATAATCCGTGAAAATATGTCTAATCTCTCGAATATAGGTCGGACAAGTGTGCCGGTCGTTGACACGGTCGTGATCATTAAACTGTCGTCAGCTTCATGGCTTCGGGATCTGGGGATGAATTATGACAGCGTATATGAACATTATTGCGTGTTTTTATATGGAATTTAGCTGGATTATGGTGAGGACTGGGCATCAGTACTGTTAAGTAACAAGACTAATATAACCTTATGTTTGCGTTTCAGAGCTTCGCACTGAATAAATACGGAAAAAGTCCGCCACATCAAAAATATAATAAATCGGTTAAACTCACTTATATTTAGCCACTAACCCTCGACATCTCACGTTAGTTATAATTCTAAATGTGACAGTTCTCAAAACATGTTATTTATATTCCCTGTAGTAGATCAACTGGAAATCTTTTAGGTAGGTACTATTTCTATTAAAATATAGAAACTATTATAACAAATCAACAGGGTGACACACGAATTATTATCAGTCAATACATGACGTGCGACATTTTTAGGGTTCCGTAGTAAATAAGGAACCCTTGTAGTTTCGCCATGTCCGTCTTTCCGTCTGTCCGCAGCATAACTCAGTGGCCGTTAGTACTAGAAAACTGCAATTTGGTACAGGTATACCTACATATTAATCATGCCGACAAAGTGGTAGAATAAAAATTAGTATTATTAGTAGCAGGTACTAGTACCTTTCCGTGTGCACTGGCTTAAATAAATAAATACGTTAATATATAAATACTTTATGTACAAGACAGTTTAAAATTGTAAAAAATGAGCGCTGTCTTACCAAAAAACTGCTTCTGCAGTTTGGCAAGTCAATTTAAGAACCTACTTTGTGTTAACATTTTTGGTAAATAAAATAAAAACAAAAAAAACTAGTGGGGATGATTTTTTTATTTGCTGTAATCCTATCATGTAGGTTATCATTGAATACCTAGGTCTCTTGTATAAAATAATAAGGATCTTAAAAGAAAGTTTTTTCTATATTTTCGAATATAACCGCTCCAGATTAACTCCTCTAACTTTTGAATCGTGGGTTCAAAAAATATGAAAATAATCATGACGTGTATGGACTTATACAATATTTTAAAATAAAACTATTTTGAACATAATCGGCCCAGCTGTTTTCGAATAACTACGGAACCCAATACCGAGCATGACCCGACATGCTCTTGGCCGGTTTTTATTTTTAGATTGTAAAGTTTAGGTTTTAGGTCAATGAAAGGGCTGGATTTCGCATCTGGAAACTATTTTTTGGCAGATGATTCAACGGCCCAGTTAGTGTGATAAACTAGGTTGAAATTCCACTGAAAAATATTTATTTGTGTAAGGAACACGGATACAGTTTTGACAAATAAATGATGCTTCATAGCCGTAAATTCGTTATTAAGACAAAGATTTTTTAAATTTAAATAAAAATGTTTTTATTTCCTGATAAAAGTACACCAACGACCGCGTGTAATATGCTTAATGTGAATAGCTGCAAGTCAGTATTCAGTCATTATTTTATTTATAGTCAAACCCAAGTGAAGTCAATAAAGAAGATAATATTCTCTCGGAAAAGAAAAACAGTGACCCAAATCTGTATATCTTTGACGTTTGATTGTCGTTGAAATAATCATTTTCATGTAGGTACCTTTCTTTTATATATTTATTTTCAAAACTACAATTTAAGTACATAGATTAAATCTAACTAATCTACTTAACCTAACCTATATCTAAGATTGGCCTTTGTGGCATTGTACCGAGGATGCTGGCGGCATTTCCTCGCTGTATCGCAATACTGTAGGTACCTAAATTCCTGATGGTGCTTGTTGAACTTTATTTGTTTATTATTATGAAATCATACACGTAATATTATAACTCTTACATGATATTTGTAAGATCTAGGAAACGTTTAGGATCACGATTTTAATTGTGGATTCTGTAGCCGTACCATGAGTTGTCAAGTATCGGTAAAGTTAGGATTTATTCGGTACGTACTCGTAAAGCAAGCCTGTGTCTATCTGACAATGCCTGCGTTGCGAATTTTATGTGTGGAATTGATTTATTTATTTTTATACCTTTTTTAATTTACAATAACCATGATTATGTCACGTAATCTATCATTTAAATTTTTTATGTAAGCCGGGCGCGCCGCCAGCGCAGGACACTTGGCGAGAAGTACCGATGGGCGGTGGACGAAGCAGATTACTGAATGGTGGCCAAGGTGGCTGAGAAGATCTACCGGGAGACCACCGACAAGATGGTCCGACGACATCTGCCGAGCCCCAACAAAGCAGTGGATACGACTAGCACAGGATCGAAGAAAGTGGCGTAATAAAGAAGAGGCATATTCCCAGCTGTGGGTGGACACGGGCTGAATAGATAAATAGATCTATCTTTCAAGGCAGCTGAATCTCTTACAACCTTTTTCAAGGCATTCGAACGAAATTCGAATTCTAATACGAACAAACAGTGACGTCATAGGTATCTAGACGTAGGTATTGTGTAAATAAAAGAAAACACGTTCAGAATCCCTTATCTGAGAATAGCCACGTCATGTAATCTATCATTTAAATCTTTTATGCAAGCCGGGCGCGCCGCCAGCGCTTCCGATATCCCGGACAAATAACTTGTATTTTTTTCAGAGAATGTCGGCTTCGATAAAAATAATGTCACGAGGAATTTAGATGGACATAACAAGATTGAAACGCATTATTTATTACGCGAGATCCGAATGATCAACGTTGGCCCTATTATATGTTATCAAAATTTCTTTACTGCAAAAGACACTTGAGTATAACTAGATATCTTTACACTGAACAGTCGCCATGAGATATTATTATTTATTATTATTATTTAATCAAACAAAAAATATACAGTAGGTATGACAGTATAAACTAAAGCACTGTACAATTTAAATTACACAATATTATTTATTTTATTTTATTTTATTTGAGAGGAAAACTTACAGCTAAAATGACAAGATATGTTGTAGCATACAAACAATAAGCCAATTACAAGTTTCCACAGATAGAAATTGAATATGAACATAACATGCAGAAGTACCGACGCGTAACAGTGGATATAACTAAATATTTACTAAAATTGAAAACAAAGAGCGAAAAAAAAAAACAATTTGTAGTTAACAGTTAACTAAACATTGCCGGGGAAGTCATTACTCATTAATCTACGAACTGAGCTAAAGCTATCACAGAACAGATCGATGAGATTGTGACGTTTGCAGAGCTGGTTAACAGACCGAGCAGCTCTTGGAAGGAAAGAATTCTTCCTATAATTACTACAAGCGCGGGGGACATGGAGCGTTGATTTAGAGCGAGAAGACAGGCGTGAGGGGACTGAGAAACTCAGGCCGGACAGCAGATCGGGACAGTCGACATGGTTCTGGGCAATTTTCATGATGTAAATTACGTCCGAGATATTACGTCGGATATAAAGGGGTAGTAGGTGTAGTTTGGCACAGTGCTGCGCATAGCTCTGCTTAGGTATTTTGTATTTATATCTCAGAAAACGAATAAACTTTTTTTGAATTCTTTCAATTTTCGAAATATATATATCATAGCAAGGGTTCCAAACCTGAGAGGCATATTCCAAATGACTCCTTACAAAAGCGCAGTAAACTATTTTGATTGATTTTAATCTTTTAAAGTTTTTGCACGATCGCATAATAAATCCGAGAGACCTGAAAGCTTTATTAACAATTGATTCCACGTGCCGATCAAACATCAACTTGTTGTCGAATATTACACCCAAGTCTCTTATTTCACTGCACTTGGAAATAATTTCATTTTTTAACAAGTAGTCGTGGTTAAAGATATTCCGCTTACGTGAAAAACTAATAGCATAACATTTGGAGACGTTTAAATCTAGTTTATTCCTAGCGCAATAACGATCTAGTCTCAGAAGATCTTCTTGGAGACAAGTAGAATCAAAATCGTTATAGGATAGGGTTTCTAGGCCTAAGATCTTGCTTGGGCAGGAAAGGTATAGACAGCCGCATTACCTGTGCCACTAGATATATCAGAGCAGCCAGAGTTCTCACAAACATCTATGTAGGCCTCTATTTTCATGGGGTTAGAGTGCTTGTTCAGATATTGTTGAACACCTTGGCATTCCAAAAATCTGTTGGTGACTGTACTACCCTCAACATCATCATCATCATATCAGCCGAAAGACGTCTACTGCTGCTGAACATAGGCCTCCCCCAAAGATTGCCACAATGACTGGACCTGTGCCACCCGCATCCAGCGGACTCCTGCGACCTTTGGATCTCCAGGTCATCAGTCCACCTTGTGGGGGCCGCCACTCGAGAACCTTCCCGCCCCAACGGCCATTGGTTCTACGCACAATGTGCCCCGCCCACTGCCACTTCAGTTTACCGATTTGGAGAGGTATTTCGGTTACTTTGGTTCTGCTGCGGAAGGTCTCATTTAGGTTTTTTCATTTACCTTCAACATATGTCATATATATTACTACTCAGCTTTCGCGTATCGGTGGTAAGACAGCTGCCTCACATGTTCACATAGCCCGATCCTGTCGTCTTAACTGCTCAATGATAAAAGAAAAAGTATCCTAAAAATTCATCATTTGATTTGAGATTCTATGACCCATCAAATAAGTTTGGTTTAAGAAGACAATCGACCGGGGATAAATTTGTGAAAGAAATATGTTTCTTTTGATCTTCTCACAATTATTTTATTGTGAGAAACACGTGATATTGTGTTTCAATGATCATGCGGCTTAGTTTGGAAAAAAAACATAAATTCCAGATATTATGACACGCGAATAATTAAAATAAAATAATCCTACATTAAATAAAAAATATCAGCCGGTAAATAATAGCGCGCAATAGTACATCTCGACATAAGTGCGAAAAAAATGAAGTCCAAAACAAGTGGCACTAAATTAAAACACGACCGAAGGGAATTTTTTAACTCTGAACGAGTTACGAATTTTCAATGTATCCATATTATTTAGTAGTATTCTCTGATCTGTGGTCCATATATTACCTACTTAGGCCAGAAGCGATAGAGTCCAATCGGGGCCTCCCTTGAGGAGCCGATCTTTCTGTAGCCGTACCGTAATCTGCACCGTGAGTCCAACGCTTACTTTCTCTTCGTCCCGCTCGTTCTTTCATAATTACGTGCGAGCGAGAGTGTTAGAAAATAAATCCTTGTTAATCTTACGGCGGCAACTCATGGTAAGCCCACAACTGGGTGCTTAAGACAAGTTGCCAATCGCTAGCGCTTAGACGTCAATCGTTAACGAAAGGCAGCTAGCTGTTTTTGTCGCATTATAAAGGAGTGACAGAGAGGGAAAACTACGACACGCTACTAAGCGTTAGCGATTGGCAACTTGGCTAAGCATCCTGGTCGATTACGATGATCACGCGTTTGCCTTTTATCGTGGTACTCGTCACTTGCACACTTGTTAGAACCTGACGGCAACAACGACACACGATTAGGCACTGCAGCCGTACCGCGAAAAACGAAATTCGTAAATTTCGAGGATTTGTCTGTCTCACTCTCTAATGACGCCTTCTAAGCGAAGTGACAGAGAAAAAATCACGAAATTTATGAATTTCTATTTTCGCGGTAGTAGGCGTCTCACCGCGAGCTACTGAGCTATGAAGTATGGGTTATAAACACGAGACATAGCGATACTCGCCCAGCTATCACCGCTGGGCGAGTATCGCCGTGTCTCTTTTACACGGAAGTGCGTATCTTTTGTTCGTTTTTATAGCCGTCAATTCATAGCTTAATAGCTCGTGGTAAGACCAGTGCCATAAACACGGGACCATCATAAGCGTACTGGTTTCAGAACGAATGTGAAATGCGTGCTCGGAGGTTACCATGACGTAATGCGATTTCAGTATAAGTTCAGGGAAAGGGACCGATATATACGACTTGTATAGCCTTGTCCCTTTCTCTCTAAACATAATCGCATTAGTACGTCATGGTCGTATTCAATTTGTCGAAGCTGAAAGAATCGAACACATCCACAATTGTCAGTTTCACACACACATAGACCATTTTCCATTAACAAGTATTGATGAGCAGCCATTATCACTGGTAGTAAGCTCGACGAATACAATTACTCGGAAATTCGTTCCAATTAACGGTCTTTCCGAAGCTGAAGGGAAATGTGTTAATATTTATATTATAAAAGATGTATGTTCGGCTTTGATCATACGTCCTAGGAATAAATACTTGTACGAGTAAGTAAAAGTATGTATATAGTTCTCTTCGTTTGTTTTTTTACTTTGTCAACTAGAGACATCTCTCGCAGATCAACAATGTTAATTTTAACTTGTTACATTAATTGTATGCTTTCTTACTTCTAACAAATCATTCGATTTATGTGTATTGGTGGATCCCAAGATACAGGCTCAGCCTAGTTTCACCGTCCGCCATTTAAAATTGCAATTACTGTGTTTTGGTAATTCAAGATATTATTAATTTAATTTTACGTTCCGACTATTAGATACTTCATCTGTAATTATTGTAGATATAACTACATTTATTTATAATCTTTTTTTTTCATGCATGTTAGCTGTAAAATGTATTATTATTTGAAAACATAAGTTCCGCTGAGTTTCTGTCAACAGCATTTTGTTGTCTTTGGCACATAACGTAAAAACGTTCGTATATTTATTATTACATTAAATACTGATAATATCAACAATTATTTTTACTAAAAATGTATCAACCTCAAGATTTAAGGTTTTAAGTTGGTGATTAATTCAAGATTTTGTTCTGAAAAAGTGTCATTATGAAATAATACAAGTTTTTAGGTTTGTTTACATTTTGTCGTTTTCTACAGGCACATGGCATATAGTCCAGTTAATTCATGAAATCATTAATGAATGTGTATACAGTTTCTGATTTTATTTCTTTATTAACACTTTAGCGCGGGGAACTCCCGAGGGGAGTTCTTTGTGGGAGGTCCATTTTCGCTACAAAGTGGAAAAATCACGGGATCGGCTACGAGCGTAGCGCGTAGCACTCATCCGCAATGAAAGTGTTAAATTGGATGCCAGTCTTTGAATGTCAAATACTTAATAGTTGCACAGAGGAAAATAACTAGAAGGAAAACCAACTCAATACTCAATCATTTATTGCTTCCACACAGTTTACAAGGTATTATGTGAACATAAAGTTTTACAGCTATTTCATTACTAAAACTTAGTGTGGACCCTGTTGGGCGCAGCAAACTTGTAAAAGAGAAGACGACTTACATATAAATTGGATAAAATATAGGTAGAGATTTTGCATAACATTCTATAAGACTTTATCTATACTAAGCTCAATTAAGGCTTGTGATGTGGATACCAGGCGACGATATATATAATAGATAGATACATATAGATACTTAAATACATAGACAGCCATGACCAAGGAACAAACATTTGTGATAAATAAATACACAAAGAATGCCCTCGCCGGGATTCGAACCCGGAACCTCCAGCTTCGTAGGCAGGGTCACTACCAACTAGGCTTTGTATCTATTATATTTTTATTTTTTAATATATATCCATTGTAATTTATTTTAATATTTATTAAGCAGTTTTGTGTGGATCTATTTATTCCTATCTTATTTTTACTCATCTAAATAATCTTTAAGTGTATAATAGCATTTATTTATAAGAAATTCTTTTAGCAATTTTAGGAATATCCCCAATTTTTTCTCGTTTTTTATTCGTTTATTTTGACAAATTGTTATATATTTTTATTGACATAGTATAGGTTGCATTAGAATGCATCTTTAGGTTCGATGAGGGTATTTGGAGCTTTTCCCTATAACGAAGATGGTATGATGTAGGTATGTCTTCACGCTTCTTATAGTAATCAAGAAGATTAAAATTGTTTTAGAATTTTTAAACTAATTTCCACCTGAATTCTTTAACAAAACGTATTTCCCCTTGACACACACTGTATATTTGTACCAATTAGGATTAATCCCTGTAATTGCGGCTCGGTAATCGAGTCTGGCGGTCGTAAAAGCCCCCGCCTCCGCCCAAAAACGAATCGCATTTCGTTGATTTTATGCTGTAATGCGTATTAAGGTTACGAGAGCTTTCCAGCAGATTTCTTCACCCGTTAATAATGTTACACGTCATATGAAATGTATTTCATACTGCTGTAGAAGGCGCTCGATTTGTCATCGTCTAAGAAATATTTTATGATATTGTTGTCTTTTTGCTATTCCTTTGACAGAAGCGACACGATGACCGATCGGTTTTTAGGTCACCCGATCATTGTCATTGTCGTTAGTATGATTTATAAAATAAGTAAAAAAAGTTTTAAGTTAAACGGTTTTTATTGCACCAAAAACTAGAAAATAAAAATTTGTTGTAACTAACCGTAGATGCTACTTTCTGTAGATTAGTCACGTGAAACTATTATCACTGTAGTCTTCCCAAGTCGGATGCTGAAAGCCACGTTTAGCATCTATGTCAGTGGATTAAGCGTTACCTAATCGGAAACTTTTACCAAACTAAAATAAAAACGTGGGGCGTACGCAATTATAATTAAGTCACTATAGTTATTTAAGAACACACATAATAATGAAGACAGCAATAGTGTGATAAGTTTTGTTCTGGCCTTGATAAAAGTTATTTACCTCTGCAGAAGTGTTGGAACAGATTGATTGATTAATTGCAAAATTAAAGCTACAATTACATATTTTGAACTTGTATGTTTCTAATTATAATAACGCCCCACGTTTTTATTTTAGTTTGGTAAAAGTTTCCGATTAGGTAACGCTTAATCCACTGACATAGATGCTAAACGTGGCTTTCAGCATCCGACTTGGGAAGACTACAGTGATAATAGTTTCACGTGACTAATCTACAGAAAGTAGCATCTACGGTTAGTTACAACAAATTTTTATTTTCTAGTTTTTGGTGCAATAAAAACCGTTTAACTTAAAACTTTTTTTACTTATTTTATTTTCAAGTTTTTAGTGCAATTGTTAAGTTAATTTCCGATACTAAAAATTTTCTACATCAAAGATGTTGCTTGTAATATGCAATACAATTATGCATGCTAGCGTTTAACTCTCGCGCTTTAATAACGACAGGGCTGACAGGGGTAATATACTCATACTCTCAGTCTTATCAACCGGATGACTGCAGGTCCAACGGCACGTCCCATGCGAGTCTGACAGTTTTGGTTTAAACGCACCTTTACGCGGACCACTCACGTTGTGAGTCTATCAGCTGGAGGGATGCAGGCCCGACGGCTCGCCCTACGCTACGCGATTCACTCACGCTGTCAATCTATCATGTGGAGGGCCGCAGGCCCGACAGCCCGCCCTACGCGGACCACTAACGCTGTCATTCTATCAGCTAGAGGGCCGCAGGCCCGACAGCCCGCCCTACGCGAACCACTCACGCTGTCACTCCATCAGCCGGAGGGCCGAAGGCCCGACGGCCCGCCCTACGCGAACCACTTACGTTGTCACTCTATCAGCTGGAGGGCCGCAGGCCCGACGGCTCGCCCTACGCGATTCACTCACGCTGTCATTCTATCAGCTGGAGGGCCGCAAGCCCGACGGCTCGCCCTACGCGATTCACTCACGCTGTTACTTTATCAGCCGGAGGGCCGTAGGCCCGACGGCTCGCCCTTCGCGATCCACTCACGCTGTCATTCTATCAGCCGGAGGGCCGCAGGCCCGACGGCTCGCCCTTCGCGATCCACTCACGCTGTCATTCTATCAGCCGGAGGGCCGAAGGCCCGACGGCTCGGCCCTACGCGAACGGCCCGCCCTACGCGAACCACTTACGTTGTCACTCTATCAGCTAGAGGGCCGCAGGCCCGACGGCTTGCCCTACGCGATTCACTCACGCTGTTACTCTATCAGCCGGAGGGCCGTAGGCCCGACGGCTAACCCTACGCGAACCACTCACGCTGTCACTCTATCAGCTGGAGGGCCGCAGGCCCGACGGCTCGCCCTTCGCGATCCACTCACGCTGTCATTCTATCAGCCGGAGGGCCGCAGGCCCGACGGCTCGCCCTTCGCGATCCACTCACGCTGTCATTCTATCAGCCGGAGGGCCGAAGGCCCGACGGCTCGCCCTACGCGACGCGATCCACTCACGCTGTCACTCTATCAGCTGGAGGGCCGCAGGCCCGACGGCTCGCCCTACGCGGTCCACTCACGCTGTCACTCTATCGGCCGGAGGGCTGCAGGCCCAACGGCTCGCCCTACGCGAACCCGATGGCCCGAGGGGTGAACTCACACTATCAACAAGCGGACCGCAGGTCAGGCGCCACGTCCTACGCGGACTACCCACGCTGTTAGCGGTTATGGCACACTAATAGCGTTTATGGTGATATTGCCGTATCAGATTAGAGGATTTGGAAGTGAGTATTCAGTTTATATGTTTTTTTTACCCATTAGCTAAATCATTACTTTAAATTCAACATTTCGATAAACCTGGCGGTTTTGGCAGGCAGTGGTACGTGTCTCAGCAGCATCAGGTTTGAGGAGTTGTAAGTCAGTATTATATCCGTCTGTATCTTTTCGTCCAATATTCCGCAGGGTTTGAAGACGAAAGTCTTTGATCAGTGTATGTTGCCAGTGATGACATACGGTATTAAACCGTGGTCGCTTACAATGGGCCTCATGCGAAGGCTCAATGTGACTCAAAGGGCAATAGAGAGGGCTACGCTAGGAGTCTCTCTGCGATATTGGATTAGAAATGAGACCATCCGCAGCAGAACCAAAGTAACCGACATAGCTCTTCGAATCGCTAAACTGAAGTGGCAGCGGGCAGGGCTCGTTGCGCGTGGAACCGATGGCCGTAGGGGCGGTAAGGTTCTCGTTTTTATTTTAGTTTGGTAAAAGTTTCCGATTAGGTAACGCTTAATCCACTGACATAGATGCTAAACGTGGCTTTCAGCATCCGACTTGGGAAGACTACAGTGATAATAGTTTCACGTGACTAATCTAAAGAAAGTAGCATCTACGGTTAGTTACAACAAATTTTTATTTTCTAGTTTTTGGTGCAATAAAAACCGTTTAACTTAAAACTTTTTTTACTTATTTTATTTTCAAGTTTTTAGTGCAATTGTTAAGTTAATTTCCGATACTAAAAATTTTCTACATCAAAGATGTTGCTTGTAATATGCAATACAATTATGCATGCTAGCGTTTAACTCTCGCGCTTTAATAACGACAGGGCTGACAGGGGTATACTCATACTCTCAGTCTTATCAACCGGATGACTGCAGGTCCAACGGCACGTCCCATGCGAGTCTGACAGTTTTGGTTTAAACGCACCTTTACGCGGACCACTCACGTTGTGAGTCTATCAGCTGGAGGGATGCAGGCCCGACGGCTCGCCCTACGCTACGCGATTCACTCACGCTGTCAATCTATCATGTGGAGGGCCGCAGGCCCGACAGCCCGCCCTACGCGGACCACTAACGCTGTCATTCTATCAGCTGGAGGGCCGCAGGCCCGACAGCCCGCCCTACGCGAACCACTCACGCTGTCACTCCATCAGCCGGAGGGCCGAAGGCCCGACGGCCCGCCCTACGCGAACCACTTACGTTGTCACTCTATCAGCTGGAGGGCCGCAGGCCCGACGGCTCGCCCTACGCGATTCACTCACGCTGTCATTCTATCAGCTGGAGGGCCGCAAGCCCGACGGCTCGCCCTACGCGATTCACTCACGCTGTTACTTTATCAGCCGGAGGGCCGTAGGCCCGACGGCTCACCCTACGCGAACCACTTACGCTGTCACTCTATCAGCTGGAGGGCCGCAGGCCCGACGGCTCGCCCTTCGCGATCCACTCACGCTGTCATTCTATCAGCCGGAGGGCCGAAGGTCCGACGGCCCGCCCTACGCGAACCACTTACGTTGTCACTCTATCAGCTGGAGGGCCGCAGGCCCGACGGCTCGCCCTACGCGATTCACTCACGCTGTTACTCTATCAGCCGGAGGGCCGTAGGCCCGACGGCTCACCCTACGCGAACCACTCACGCTGTCACTCTATCAGCTGGAGGGCCGCAGGCCCGACGGCTCGCCCTTCGCGATCCACTCACGCTGTCATTCTATCAGCCGGAGGGCCGAAGGCCCGACGGCTCGGCCCTACGCGAACGGCCCGCCCTACGCGAACCACTTACGTTGTCACTCTATCAGCTAGAGGGCCGCAGGCCCGACGGCTTGCCCTACGCGATTCACTCACGCTGTTACTCTATCAGCCGGAGGGCCGTAGGCCCGACGGCTCACCCTACGCGAACCACTCACGCTGTCACTCTATCAGCTGGAGGGCCGCAGGCCCGACGGCTCGCCCTTCGCGATCCACTCACGCTGTCATTCTATCAGCCGGAGGGCCGCAGGCCCGACGGCTCGCCCTTCGCGATCCACTCACGCTGTCATTCTATCAGCCGGAGGGCCGAAGGCCCGACGGCTCGCCCTACGCTACGCGATCCACTCACGCTGTCACTCTATCAGCTGGAGGGCCGCAGGCCCGACGGCTCGCCCTACGCGGTCCACTCACGCTGTCACTCTATCGGCCGGAGGGCTGCAGGCCCAACGGCTCGCCCTACGCGAACCCGATGGCCCGAGGGGTGAACTCACACTATCAACAAGCGGACCGCAGGTCAGGCGCCACGTCCTACGCGGACTACCCACGCTGTTAGCGGTTATGGCACACTAATAGCGTTTATGGTGATATTGCCGTATCAGATTAGAGGATTTGGAAGTGAGTATTCAGTTTATATGTTTTTTTTACCCATTAGCTAAATCATTACTTTAAATTCAACATTTCGATAAACCTGGCGGTTATGGCAGGCAGTGGTACGTGTCTCAGCAGCATCAGGTTTGAGGAGTTGTAAGTCAGTATTATATCCGTCTGTATCTTTTCGTCCAATATTCCGCAGGGTTTGAAGACGAAAGTCTTTGATCAGTGTATGTTGCCAGTGATGACATACGGTATTAAACCGTGGTCGCTTACAATGGGCCTCATGCGAAGGCTCAATGTGACTCAAAGGGCAATAGAGAGGGCTACGCTAGGAGTCTCTCTGCGATATTGGATTAGAAATGAGACCATCCGCAGCAGAACCAAAGTAACCGACATAGCTCTTCGAATCGCTAAACTGAAGTGGCAGCGGGCAGGGCTCGTTGCGCGTGGAACCGATGGCCGTAGGGGCGGTAAGGTTCTCGAGTGGCGGTCACGATCGTAACGGAAGGCGCAGCGTGAGTAGGCCCCTCACAAGGTGGACTCATGCTCATGACCTGGTGAAGGACGCTGGATGCGAGTGGCACAGGGCCGGTCCTTGTGGAAACGAGTGCGCAACAAGGGAATCTTTTGCCACAAGGCAATCTTTGGGGGAGGCCTTTATTCACCAGTGAACGTCTTTCGGCTGATATGATGATGATGATGATGATGATAATGAAATCCGTACGTTTCTACCAAATATCTAAAGCAGTACTTCAAAATTTACATATTGCTAAACCTAGCCGTTGTGGCAGGCAGTATCACTGGAGTAGGTATCAGATTTGAGGAGTTGGACGTTAGTATTAAATTCGCATGTTTCTACTTAATATTTAAAGAACTTCTTTACAATCAAGATATCGATAAAAGATTAACCTTGTGGTTATTGTGGGCAGTACTGCAGCATCAGGAATGAGGAGTTGGAAGTCAAGATCGCCTCTGTTAGTATTTGATTATGCCAAACATGCTATACTTTCATTTTCACGTGTCTATCACTCACGGTTAAGGTAAGCAGTACGTCTGCAGCATCAGGCTTTGAGGATACAAGGATACAAATATTATAATATTGCATTGTCATGGGGACTTGATAAAAGTTCCAAATTTTATTGATTTCGGTGCAGTAGAAGTGGTCGAAAAATCGATCACAAGATTTGAAGCATCGACGACAGTTGATACGCGGTGAAGTTAATAAAAACCGTTTAAAAACGGGATATTTAGAGAACGCGATAGTTCGGCACTGTCCGTACATCGGGTGCTTAATAATTTCAATTTATGGGTGAATATCTGAGCGTTTCAACCGCTTAATTTTGGTGGCATCATTTTAGCCGAAGTTTCTAAACGTCTCAATGTTATACTTCGTCATTTGTATAAGGTACTGTGCCTCCTTCAAATGACAAAGTAGCACATTGTAACGAATAGAAACTTCGGCAAAAATGATGCCACCAAAATTAGGCGGTTGAAACGCTCAGATATTCACCCTTATGTGGTAATTATCCCGTTTTACTAATAATGTAAATAACCATTGGCTAATATAAGTCTCGTACCTTACTTAGGCCACTCGGCAAGCCTCGTGACCTAAACCCGGTACTCAACTTATATAGCCTTCATATTGTTACAATTATATAAAATACTATTAAACGGATTATATTACAATTACGTAAACTTATAATTTAATAGTAGGTATTATTTAATTTTACTTAAAAGTAATTGTGGTGTTTTCAAACATCAAGGCTACCCTGCATACAAAGAAAAATTGTTTTAACAATGATATAAATATACCTACGTTAGTAACAGGAAATTTTAGGCAGCACATGACAAGTCTATTACAAAGAAAGCAATATTTATTCTTTAATTTCTTAAGTGATTTGTTACGCAAAAGCCACAGAGGAAAACAAGTTACAGGAAATGACAAATCGACTTAATTATTTCCAAACGTTAAGTGCGAGTGAGCATTCGTCACGGCTAACAAATAACCACTTACTGCACAAGGTCGGAAAAGTTACTTTTCTGTTTAGCTTTATTTCAGAGTAACTTTTTAGGTGAATTACTTAGCGGTACTTCATTTTGCTTGTTAATATGTATGTAATGCTTACCTACACTCTTGTCGAGGCACTTGAATAAATTCTCCAACAGTAGCAAGTAATGGGTAATCCAATCTTGAGGGTCCATTTACAACTTAGCGTAAGGAACGAAATACGGGAATCCGTGACAAGTAAAACAGGGTGCTTAGATAAGTTGCCAATCGCTAACGCTTAATCGTCGAACGAAAGGCTGCTAACTGTCAGACACTGTAACTGAGTGACAGAGAGGAAAAACTACGATACGCTACTAAGCGTTAGCAACTTGGCTAAGCATGCAGAACAACCTCACGTGACTCAATTATTTCAAACAATTACACGGCTATTCCTTTATTTCCGTGTCAAATTTAGTTCAAGATTCGTACATTTTTTTTTTCACCACAACGGTGGTGAAAAAAAATTTTTTTCACCACAAAGTGAGTAGCGTGCCTAACCAAAATGCCATTCTGCAATCGTATACGATAAGCGATAAGTAATGAATGTATGAGAATCGCAGATTCGAAGGAATAGTCACGTGACCATTTCCATACATTTTTATGATCACATGACTATCGCATACGATTGCAGAATGGCATTTTGGCTAGCCCTTCAGTTACCGTAATATATGGAAATATATTTTACAATGCATTATGTCGGAAACTGCTCTTTTCAAGGCTATACTTATGCATAGAAAGTGGCTCTTTTCCGCACACGTGCGGGAAAATAGCTTTTTAATTGGTGAATAATCCAAAAATGTTGTATTGTCCAAAGTGTCCAAACCAAGGTATTGTTTAAATGACAACAATCGAACTTACATCTTTGACTTTATTTTAAAATATAAATGTTTACAGAGAATACATTAAAAGTGTAAATATAAAAAAAATCATTTTAATTTTAAGAAAAACTATTTGCTTTTCTTTAATTTTTTCAAATCAACAACACCTTTATATTTTAATGCTGCTCCACTCCATCTCGGACCCATTTTCAAACGGTGAGAAACGCGCTCTCATTGGTCGTTCCTATTCGTCTACCTTTTTCATAGTGAAAGGTCCGTATCGTACCGAATTAAACCTTTTAAGTCCATTGACAAATATTTTATTAATTAAAATTTTCATAGATATAAAAAACAGCACTCAAAAGTGAAATTACTATAATAAAATGTTGATTTCTGTGACAAATAAATAAAGTTTTTGTTTTCTTAAGTGCTACACAAGTTTTTTTTGTGACACACGTAGCCCAAATGTTCAACTCGGACCGAGTCACCGAGTAAACGACGGTATTGGGCCAGGATTGGCTAGTTTGTTTATTGGTAGTTTCAGTTTCTTTTCACCACATAAATTTGTTTGTTAAAAGTATTTCCTTCTCTCGTTCTCATTCGTATATCTTTGATGGAGTTTTTACACCACGATGGAAGTAAATAGTGGTATTAGTGATATTCAGTTGACGCCTCCGGAAATTCGTGAAGAAGCGCAAACAAAAATAATAACAAAGATTAAATAAAATGGTACTATTACTTCTGACTTATTTTTCCTCACATAATGCATTGTAAAATGTTGTTCGATATACGCGTAGAAATGTAGGCGTCTTCGCAACTCGTGTCGGCAAAAAACACTCACTTCGTTCGTGTTTTTAACTCACCGACACTTGTTGCGAAAAAGCCTACTTTCCACACTTGTATCGAAAATAACTATTTTTATATAGCTTACTTAATGTCTCACTGCTCGGCAAAAGCCCTCCCCTCTCTTCCTCCAATCGTCCCTATCAAGAGCCAGTTCCCTCCACTTCCCGTCATACGTGTCCATGTCGTCTCGCCATCTCCTCTTTGGTCTGCCTCTGCTCCGATGGCCATCCTGTGGCTCCCAGTCAGGATTTTAGCCCAATGTTGTATGTTTATTTATAACTTTTTTTATATATTTACAAACAGTAATTTAACAGTACCAACATTTGGCATTTTACTTACACACATTAGCCGGCCCCACGTTGGGCGCCAAAGTACTCTTAAGATGTGTTATTGACATTTGCGTATTCTATGCCTATCCGCGTCCTACAACTGTAGATGCAATGTTATGCTTATTTGTGTTTATGTTGCTACAATCAAAGACAAAATAAAGTGTACGACAAATTTTAATTCGGTGTAATAAGAACATCGTAATTTACATACATGTGTGAGCTGATTCTTTCAAAACATATTTTTGCACTTGACCTATGCAGTATACAACATAATAGCTATCGAACTGTAAATATTTATTACTGTTTGAGATAAGTTGAATATAGCAATAATTTCATCCATTTAATGATTTCATCGTTATTATTTATAGCTTTTTTGAGTTATGCTGTAACTTTTGCGATTTTTTACGTGTATTATCGTATCAGATAAATGTATAATTAATTATAATAAGGCCGCGACTACCCCTGTGAGTTCTTATGTAAGTTGTAGTGATCGACCTACCTATACTAAGGAATGAGATAGTGAAATTCACTCAGGGCTTACATTGTCGCCATGTTTAGCATTCACTGCAAGGCAAATGAACAAAATCAATACAAATAGCCTGTTGTCAGTAGGATTTCGACGACCTAGATCTTTTAAAGTGTTTTATTGCCAATATCCTCGAATACCCGCGATGCAGAGACTAAGCGATTGGAAGCGTTTCATTGTGTTGCCCTGAACTTGTTACTGGTAAAATTGAAGTAAGACAAAATATATAGATGCGCATAAATTGTAAACCTTTTGCATAAT
Source organism: Thaumatotibia leucotreta (assembly GCA_025490895.1). NCBI lineage: Eukaryota > Metazoa > Arthropoda > Insecta > Lepidoptera > Tortricidae > Thaumatotibia > Thaumatotibia leucotreta. Next base: position 55,640 of record JALPQI010030535.1, on the reverse strand, counting down.
ATATAGCTGTCATTTTAGAGTACAGTCGTTGTCGCTCGGTACAATTCAGGTGTCAAAATTTTAAACGACCTTTGTGTCAAGGCAACTTAGTACTGTACAGGTACATATTTTTAGTTCATCGACCTCATTAATATATTTATTTGACGTCGACTGTACATATAGTAACAATATAATATTAATTTGCACTGCTGCCATGGGGATGTCATGAAAATATATTTCCTAAGATTGCAACCAAATATAAGATTGTACTTACCTACTTGAAAATTAATTGGATGTAGGTACAATGTGAAAAAAAGACTATAATATTCGAAAATGGTCATTTCATGAATTGATTAAAATAAATCAGTTCATAAACAGAATATTCTTCTTTTATCAAATAGCAGTATGTTTTTCAATACGTAGTAATCTTAACAAAACTTAAAATAACGAATTTAATCTGAAAAATTAAATCTCAAAGTTACTTACCCCAATTTCCGGAGCCATTTCAAATCTGTAACAAAAACGAACTAGATTTAATAACAAGTATTACCTATTTAAAGTGTACTACCGACTGCTTCTTACTTTTACGTGCACCGTAATTAATGCTTTATTGGATTTTTGGCCAAATTAATTAAATACATATATACAGGGTGTTTTTAATATCATTAGCCATATTGCAATATGTGTTGGGTAAAGGCGTAAAAAAATATTTGGTAAAACAAAAATAATCCATTTTTCATTATCCTTTTTGTTATAGATTTTTTTTTAACCTCATTACCTACCGAATGTTTGGTCACAATGATCACTTGCTTACTTTGCGTACTGCCCCACCAATCCCACCATCTCATAACTGCCAAATCAGATTGGAAAGGGTGTTTGAGTTTGCAACTTTAATTAACCCGCATAAGGTAACTAATTCAATGCGTTATAACGTACGTAACAAGTTTCCTACGCGTGGTGGGGAATGGAGGTGGAGCTTAACTTGCAGGTAAATCCCACGAGATAGCATTATCAGTCTATCGCATACAGTACTAATAATGAGGGTATTTTGAGTTGCGCGCCGGTCTGAGGGTAGTTTGACTCGAGCGCGGTCACGCAAGCGCACTCCTTCTTTGTTTACAGAGTGCTGTACAAATGGCACATGGCATCTTGCGATCAGCCGAGCCAGCATAATTTGACCTCAAGAACGGAGTAACTTAAATGTTCCGTCATACAAACGCGTACTGGTTTACCTCAGATATCGATTCTAATGCACTCTCTAAGCAAATTGAACTGTTGATGACGACGAGCAGGTACAGGCAGGTATGCGCTTGGGCAGTTTTAATCAAATAACAATCGTGTGTGCATGTAGTTAGGACATTTTATTCATTGTTTAGTGCCGATGGTGGGGTGAGTGACGTCGGCTGATCAGTGCTTGTGATGAACTCCTGATTGGCTAAGACTTGACTACTCAAACCTGCTACCCTTTTGTCTGCCATCGAATCGCACGGATTGAAACAAACTTGCCTAGTGACCACAAATTATGTTTTTGCCGGATAAAAAACGGGAAAAAAAAAACAAAAAAAAGTGTCACTTTTTTTTTCAAAAATGTTGTGTACTGGTGATCGCGAATGACATATCCAAATTTGGCTAACGACATAACAAACACCCTGTATAGTTGCACTTGAAAACGTACGTAACTACTTATTTCATTTTAGCTGTCTGAAAAAAAATCTACTTAGGTACCTACATAAATTAAAAACAATTCACGTATTGTAAATAAGTTGCTCCTTTTAGTCCTCTCAATGGCTAAAACCTTTATCTCAATCCAATATCAAATCCAATTATCCGAATCGGTTTCTGATAAAAAAATCTCTCTTTTCGTTTCTCTTTCTTCATTTCAATAAGTCCATTAACATTCGTAATTAGAGAAACTGGTTGTTTCAGCGATTAGGTGCGAGATTTTATAAAAGTTACTTGTAAAATCCGTAGCTTTCTTAAATTAAGTCTTTTGTTTCGTGAGAGGTGTTTTATTAAATGACAGCTTTGTGTTTGAAAAGGTCAAACTATGTTTACCAGTACGGTACAAACTCGAGTTTTATAATATAGGTATATATTTTTTGGGAAAGTAATTTGTATAGAAGCTAGGTACAGCACAAACAGCTTAACACGTTCCCTGTGCATGCATCACTTGTGATACATTTGAAGGTATTGATGATACGTGAATGTAGCATATATGATGCACGACCCTATTTAAATATAGGGATAATTTGAAATTTGCACGTACGAGCTAAGCTACGTTAACGTATCCGCACGTATCAGCTGTAAAAAGTGACAATTTGAAAGAATTTGGTATTGGCGGACTTTTAATACTGTTGCCAGGCTATGCTTGAAATTGTGTGCGATAATTTGCACGTGAGAGGTGACACTATCGATTTTAGCTGCACATGGAACGTGTTAACATTTGCGATTGTCCCAGCAATACAGATGACTAATCAGGCATGTTAATTGTTTGCACTTGCATGAACTATTGGACGCATATTATTTTCTATTCGTTAAAAATGACTTGAATATTCTTAATACAATATTATGCCAGACGCCGTAATTCTCGAGCTTGCATAAGGTTATCTGTGGTCTACCATATCGAATACGGAGCTAACGGAGCTAAGATCTAAAAACAAACCTTCAACTTTTTTTTGTCAGTCAGCTGATGGCAGTATCTTGCACTAATGTATCTATGGCCTCGCCCTTACAAAATTAAATGGATGTCAGGCCTGCTACCGCGAACACCGAAGTTCGCAAACTGCGGGGATTTGTCTCTGTCACTCCAATGAAGGCGTCATTAGAACTTCGATGTTCGCGGTAGCAGGCCTGGTAACTGATCTGTCTGACATTAATAACACCACCACTATTATGATGCGAGCTTAAAAATCTTTGACAAGGTTGGCAGTAGCGAGATAGGCCTGTCTGTATGTTTAATGACAATCCATATTCTCTTCCACGGTCTCTTGTCACCATCAATGTACCTGGTCTTCTTGAGCCTACTGGTATTTATTATCAGAGATGATGGTAAGACACCTGATGATGATGATGATGATGACGTAAGAGCCTATCTTAGATACAGATCAGAATGTTAGATTTCGTTTCTATATTGTTTGGGATTGTACAGATTTGTAAATAAATATGTAATAAAATAGGTAGATCAAATAATGTAATGTCTTGTGACTCTTTCCCATAGTATTAATTATAATGCAATTCGCCTTTGATAACCCCAATTTCCATATATAAAGTAAAACAAGCGTCGTCTTCGAGTAGATTGTGGGGTGTGTATAATACAGAAGCGTTGAAAATTGATAGCCCCAATTAAATGGCTAGACTGGGCATTATCGTTTACATTTCCATCTAAAAGCGTTCTTTGACGACGCCTACGACCTCTTTGTTTTTATAAGGAAAATTGCGTGAATTTATGTTTGGCTAATGTATATAGAACATCATTTTTAGTCACTAATGCACGACACTTCAGGGAGCGTAGGTCTATTACCAACTGAGTCTTTGTTTTTGAATCCTAAACAAATATGTTGATTGTAATATTAAAATCTTAAGATAGGTACACTGGTACAGCTTCCTAAGACTGGGTTTTCAAGAGAAATTGTCATTGAAACTTTTACCTACTCGATAGGAAATAAAGTAGATTTTGGTTTGTCGGAGAATGTTATATGACAAGAATTGCAACTCTGTTCTAATTACCTAATTGAACATATTAATTTTTATTTTAACTTGGTCAATAATGTAATGTAATGTTTTTTCTGTATTTGTATTTTAGCCGTGTGGTAACGGCGATAAGAATACATTTGTCACCACCCCAACTCCTCCCGCGGGTGTCGTAAGAGTCGACTAAGGGATTGAAGTGTCACTGACCATTATTTGATAAGAGATTGACGATGGGCAGCAGCGTCATCATAGTGGACACATTACTGCGATCGCCAATCCGCTTGCCCAGCGTGGCGATTATGGGTATTTTCCTCCTAATGTGTGTAGTGTGTTCAGTATTGTATCAGTTGTTATTTTATTCATTGTTTATTAGCTTCTCTTGCACCGCTCACAGTTTCTCTGTTTTGCCCGATGGTTGACTGGTAGAGAATGCTTCATAGCATTAAGTCCACCTTTTGTATGATTTTTATTTTGTGCAATAAAGATTAAATAAATAAATAAATAAATACGCATAGTTAATAGGAGCGGCCTACGTCCAGCAGTGGACTATCATAAGCTGATGATGATGATGATGACGATGATGATGTATTTGTATTTTAATTAAGTATGTGATACACAATAAATAATATTTACTTACTTACTTACTTAATGTACGTATGTACAAGGACGACGGGCCTTAAAAGGAATATAGATATCTATGTTATACCTACTACGAGTGGAAGCTTTGGTAGCCTAGCTGTGCGACTTTAAATCGGGACGAAGTAGATTCAAACCCCTATAGTCCATGAAAGAAGAACATTATTTATTAAAAGTGATTGAAAACAGAAGAGGGAAAATGATAGGTCATTTACTTCGTCACGATGACTTCATTAAAGTTTTAACCGAAGGAAAGATGGAAGGAAAAAGAAAAAAGAGCCTACATGGAGCAATTGAAGGAAACTATAAAAGTTGAAACGTATAGAGAGCTGAAGGAATAGGCAGTGAATAGAATAGAATGGAAATTACTCCACCGACAAGAGCCAAGCTCTTAAATAAATGATGATGATTATACCCTATAAGTACCGGATAATATGTTGTACATTGTTTTTTTATTTGGCCACAGACTGGCCGAGAGCAGAGACGCGGCCTACGATGGACCTTTAAGTGCCAGCGAGTGCTACGCGCTACGCTGGTAGCCGATCCCATGATTTTTCCGCTTTGCTGCCACAGCGGTAGTCCCCGGCGTTCAATGTGTTAAAGAAAATTGATTTCCTTCTTTATAAATAAATAAATATCTTGGGACATCTTACACAAATCGACCTAGTCCCACTGTAAGCTCAATTAAGGCTTGTGATGTTGGTACCAGGCAACGATATATACAGGTTGATTCTTGGGTCATGTGCAGGAGTAAACAGGGTACTAGGGATGGTCATGCTGAGCAACTATCACTAGCCACAACCAAGGAACATGTATTTGTGATAAATAATTACTCAAATAATGCCCTCGCCGGGATTCGAACCCGGAACCTCCAGCTTCGTAGGCAGGGTCACTACCAACTAGGCTACGGAGGCTGACAAATCCTCCTCCTTCCACGGCAACAACTACATATTACAAAAGCAACTGGTCATCTCATACACTAGTGTTTGCACTTGGAATCAATTAGTATGACAGACCCAGTACCTTGGCCAAGGCACTAAGGCCTACCATGAACCAGGATCGATGTGTTGCCTCTCTTTTGCACTTAAAATTAATACTTAAGTGTGACAGGGAGGTAACGTAAGGTAGCTAACATTATCTTTCGTAGTTTGCAGTAGTCCTCCTGTATGCTTAGCACATAATTGGTATGCCAGTATGTCGCCGCGAGATAGATTTTCCATCTTTTACTAACTACATGGATAAAAGAGGGATGGATAGTCTATCTTGCGGCGACATATTGTCGCACTAATCCTGTGCTAAGCCTACTAGTCCCATCAAAAGCAAATGAGCGGCTAAACTACCTTATAAGTAAAAGAAAGAGCGATTGATAAAATTAAATGTCACCGTGTCTCATTAAATTAGACGAGAGCGACTATATTTTATTCGTTTCTTTCGCCGATATCGATAGCCCATCGTTTACTAGTTAATGGTGGAACATGCCTAAAGCCGGTAAGTGTAAACTCAAGAACGATGGTACAGCAACGACTAATTCTATTAGCAAATTCCGATATAAAAAAAATGTTAAATGTGCGCGACAAAGACAAACGACCACTTTACGGCCAATACATCAATCGTGCATTTCATTAATTACAAGGAAAAAGGGTAGGTACTTATTAATGGTAGTCCATAAAGCCGGTTTCTTTTTATTTGCTGTGGGGCGAGATCAATCTGTGGAAGTGTCCCGTGATATTCATTAATTTATTTTTAAAAATGGTGCTCGAAAAAAAAGGTTGACTGCCTCCGCTGCACAGTTGGTACTTACCTTGCCTACAAAGCTGGAAGTTTCGGGTTTGAATCCCGACGAGGGTAATTATTTGTATTTTTAACACAAATAATTGTTTATTGGGTTTTCTCTATACCTACATATAATTGAGTATTTATGTTTATTACATAAAATATCGTAGCTTAGTATCTACTATACAAGCCTGAATTGAGCTTATGTCGTATTAGGGGAGTCGATTTGTGTAATATTGTCCTATGTTATTCATTTATTTAAATATAGGCACTCAGGCCCAGGTTAGAGTCAGTTCAACCGGTCGCCGTGGCCGAAATCAGGAAGAGATAATGATGATGATGATGGTTAAAATAACCTTGAACCGTGGAAATGTAATATGGACATTATAATGTCCCTGTAGGTAATTATGCTTGCTTAAAGATCGCCTTAAGCAACCAACAATATGGTATTATATCTAAGACCGCATATGTAACTATGTAGCACTTATTTACGTATCTACTATAGAAAACATTATCATGGTTGTATGTTAATCTGCGATCTGCTATTGGATATTGAAATGGTGCAGTATCAATGATAATTATTAAAGTAAAATAGGTATACCTACATTTTAAAAATTATGTAATTCTCCTCTCATTTCCATTGTTTAACAAATAATTTTTCCTAAATAGTGCGAAAAGACGAAATTTCCGCACGCTCCGCACGTGGTAATTTCTCTTTTTGACGCACGTGTTATGAAAAAATCGTCCTTTACACGTGCAAAAACTTTTTTTTCACAATTGTTAAGAAATGTACTATTATAATATAACAAACTAACCTGCCAATCCTAAACTAAGTAGTTATTACGTGTAGCATAAGTTAAAGAACGAGAAAAACTATGTTGAACGATTTATTCGGTCAAAAAACATTATAGAAAAAGTAATACACGAGCTACGCCACTTATCTCAAGAGAAAAATAGTAACTTTGTGGTCTCACAGACGGAATGATAAATTATACCAAGTAACCATTCCAAAGTATACACCGTGTTTTTATTGATTTCCGTTAAATTAAAGGGAAGCTTATTTTCGATTTCTCTAAAAAACTAATATCTTAACTCTTACTATTATTGAGTTATTAAAAAAATAAGTTTAATGACTGAACAAGTCTGTTGCAACCTTCATTAAATCCTAATGAAACTTATCTTGACATGTGCCGTCAGTCACATGAGATCTTACTCTTAAGGTTCTCTCACACTTGCCATTTGAATTATTATGTATGAAAACGAAAAAAATGTTGTTTTTTACGAAATGAACAAATGCCGATATACCAGGTAACTTCTATTAATGTCCCAAGTAGCCTGTCCAATTTAACCTGTCCAATTTTACCATGCATATGTTTGCTGCTCATGCTAGTCCGCGTGTTCCATTATCATCAACCTTCTGTCCTTCACACCTCAAAATTTGGTGCGGTGACAATAAGGTGGAAGTAAAGGGTGTCCCAAAAATAACGCAAGAATTGAAATGGCAACTAATAGGTTACTGATTGTTTCCTGTTCGTTGCCGCCGCGATTTGGGCTCTACTTTTCACTTACGATCAGGTGGAGTGGAGCCACTTTGTTGTGCCAACATAAAAAAAAAACGATGAAAAATATTTATTTCTTTTTTTTTCTTGATTTAATCTTAAGGTACAAAGAATAGGGTTTAGTATGGTAAAGCACGCCGAGAAATTACTTCGAAGGCTTTGCTGTGACATACCACTCTTTTGTTCAAATGTTCTCTGAAATTACCTGACGCTGTACCAATACTCGTCATCGTAGCTTAAGTTGCCATCGATAAAATAAAATCAACTATTAGGGCATTCAAACGATGATAAATATACGTGCCTTTAATGCTTCATATCCCAACTTTGAAATAATTAGCTTATATCTAAATTATTTGCATAATTTTAAGACAGTCTGACATTTAGTAGGACTGAGTGTTAATATTTTCAATGTCGCAATATGTGACATTCAAACTTGTACTGAGGTGCATCTATTGGGACTGCCAGAAAAAGCACCTGTCACTTACTTGTACAATAGAGTTGACTAAGAAAATTTTAAATTTTGATAAATGTTGATATTGTCACCCAATAAAATAAATACTATTTAACAAAACTTACCATCTCCTGTCCCAAAACACATGACAATACTTTATGTAGAATTATATATGAGCAAAATATCGTGATTCAAATAAATATTCTCTGTTAACATGTTACGTATTGGTACTTTCGCCTTACCTAGTGATAGTAAAGTCGTTTAAGTACCTACTTAGTGCTCTTACCTTCACTCTTATAGAGATATTCCGTCAATCTCGTAAAATTCGTATTCCCATCTTAACACTTTTATTGCGGACGAGTGCTACGCGCTACGCTCGTAGCGGATCCCGTGATTTTTCCGCTTTGTATCAAAAATGGACCTCCCACAGAGAACTCAAAGTGTTAAAGGTCGGCAACGCACAAACTTGTAACCACGGGTACTACGGGTTATAATACCACGTGTTGCGGGTGTCCATGGGCGACGGTGATCGTTTAGGGTCGCGTTTTATAAAGTTATAATTTATAATTTTGGTGTTTGCCTCTCTTTCTAGCCAATACGTGCGTGCGTTAGAGAGTCAAACAGCGAAATTGTAAAATGTAACTTTATAAAACACGACCCAGGCGATACGTCTGCTCACTTGACTCCTATTTTATAAAAAAAAATACAAAAAAAGATTTTAAAAAGTTGTCTGTTTTTAACGCGATCCAGGGCGTTCAGTTGCTAGTTGTTAGTGGAGTTAAAAAAATTAAAACTGATCACGTCTCCGAAGACACCTATTAAAACGTGACAATATATTATTAAAACTACTTATTTAATAACAATGATTTTAGGAACAGTCAAAATATTCCGATGTTATCTACCCAAATAAATAATAATAATATTTTTATCATTTGAAGCCTTGGGCCACTCATAGACGTGAAACCCAATGTTAAAAACATTTCATTTCACCGTACATGTTTTTTCTAGAGGATTCCAAGTGCTACGTAACAATAACAAATTGTCAACCTTATCCTCTGTACCTTCAACGCAACTGCCCAATGCTGAGAATCTCGTTGACTCGACTTGGAAAGCGTTGTGGACGCGACCCAACTCAAGTGGGATTAGGAGGACGTGTTACCCACCTGCCAGGCATTGTAACGAATAGTCTAATACATGACTACAAGCTAAAAATTTGGTACATGGGCCAAAAATCTTTTCGTTGTCTTATTTTGTGTCCCTAAAAAACGTAACACAGTTGTGATTTTTGCATGAGATGATAATTTGTTTAAAATTTTTGATGTATGGATTAAAATTTAGCGTGAAATAGAAATACAAGTGCACCAGATTTGTTTATATACTAAGTCGAAACAACAACTAAAAGCGTGACAGAGTGGTATGAAACAAGACAACGAAAAGATTTTTGACCCACATAGTACGCTGATGTTGTATTATTTGTGTTAATAATATTAAACTACCTATCTAGTCCTACGCAAATCGAAACATTTCAATCTAAAAGCGGGTGTTATTTACAATTCCTACCAGCCACAAGCGGACCAGAATAACTTAATTTGAGAAAACTAAACATTCCACGAGAGATTGGAGCATAACTTCACCAAGGCCCAATTCAATACTCTTCGACTCTAGAATCATGGCAAAATGAAAAATAGTTTGAAATGTCTTACAATCTGATTGGTAACGTTACTTTGACATGGTTCCTAGGTGGCCTAGGGTTCCATTTAAATGTACATGTTTCTATTTATTTCCAATACTATCTCATACATATTATTCATACTATACACTAATAATACTGCAACAGTGATCATTGCGTTTTCCACTTGTAATGTTGTGGACTATACTCATAATAAAAAAAATTACAAATTTTGTGAACTTTGTCTTTTCTGAATGACCGCTCGGCCATCAGTTGGGGAGAAATGTAGGCCATTTCAATACGAATATTATACAACATTTTATAAATTTTGTAGTGTGCTAAGAAAATCAACAACAATTTTGGTAGTAATAACTAATTACACTAATAACCAAATTGTGTAGAAAAGTATTATGAAAATTAACTACCGTTTTTAGCATGTTGCTATAAGTTTAACCGTACAAAGTGCATTTTCTGAGTTTATTTTCAATTGTATTGACACTTGGCTCGCATTTATAGAGTGAAGGAGATGCAATGACATATGACGAACCATCTTAATTATTAAAATAAAATAATGTTTCTATTCCAATTGTTGAAGATGCGTGTCATAAAAGCCGAATCAGTGTGCTTACCATGGGCTGCCGCAGCTCTATTAACGCAGACTTACTTTCTATCCATCCCGCTCCTACTCGCTATTGGTGCGAACGAGCCGGATTTAAATTAATCGCGCATTAACAACGCCGCGCAGCTCATGCTAGACTTGTGAATCACAAAGCAAGTCGTACCCATATGAAAACGTTAGGTCTTTTAGGATAGTCGTTTGCGGAATGGCCCTCACGGGACTGATGATAAAACCGCCCCGTTTTGACAATTTTCACTTAAGTGGAGTGTTTGCCAGAAGAAAGCGCTTCCTTTGTGTTCCATACACGACATTTACGAAGCCTGATTTTTTGTGACGCAATTTTCAGTTGTGCGAATCTTTGTACAGGAAAATTACAATAATAAAAGGACAATATAAAATATTTTAAAAATAAAAATAAAACCGCCTTCAAAAATTCGCCCGAACTAAAAAGTTAAAAATAATTTTGGTTCCTACTTCTTAGGATTTCCTACCCAAACCTTTAAACCTTTTACCCATTCATTGAAATAAAACATTATTATGGCTAGGTACCCTACAGATTTCTTAGAAGTCGGTGCCAAGCCGAATACGTTCATAGGTATATATTAGATAGAGCTTTGTAACTTACTGTAACTCCGATTACGCTTTTATCAACAGAATAGTCTGCCTCAGTCATTTTCATGAAAGCATAACCGGAGTGACAGTAAGTTACAAAGCTCTATCAAATACATATAAGTACTCGCAAAGTGAACATATTTTGCTTGGCACCGACTTCTAAGAAATCTGTAGGGTACCTAGCCATAATAATGTTTTATTTCAATGAATGGGTAAAAGGTTTAAAGGTTTGGGTAGGAAATCCTAAGAAGTAGGAACCAAAATTATTTTTAACTTTTTAGTTCGGGCGAATTTTTGAAGGCGGTTTTATTTTTATTTTTAAAATATTTTATTTTTTGCTTTTTAGAAGTGTAAATATAAAATCGTTATTCAGTATGCTCTAAATACTTATAATTAGAATTATAAAGAGAAAAAACCTGAACTGGCGAACTTATATGAATACAAAAACAATTTCAAAGGTAACAGACTTAGCATGCCAATATTATTTAAAGAATCACTAACCGCTAACCGACATGTCATAACTACTAAGCAAACACTTGAATAGATCTCGAAAATGTATGACATTTGTTATATACAAAGAATGATCCTCCAACCCCTAATCGTTAAGGAGTTATTCCTTTCATCATCGGCTCACCAACATGAGACTATGACTACCTATAGGCAAATACTCGAATAGCCTCAAAAATATATGAAATATGTTATATTTAAAGAATTATCCCCCAACTCCTAATCTCCAAGGAGTTGTACCTTACATCATCAGCTCACCAACATGAAAGGATGACCACCTAAAGGCAAATACTCAAATAGCTTCCAAAATACACGAAATATGTTATACTTAAAGAATTATCCCCCAACTCCGAATAGCTAAAGAGTTGTACCTTCCATCATCAGATCACCAACTTAAGATGTTCATGACTAGATGCAAATACTTGATTAGTCTTCGAAAATAAATGAAAAATGTCATGTGTGCCTACAACATTTGAAGAGTTCCCTCGATTTCTCCAGGATCCCATCATCAGATCTAGTTTCGGTGACAATGGGACCAACTAGAAGGTATACCCTTTCAAACAAAAAAAGAATATTTCAAATCGGTTCACGCGTCTTCGAGTAATCGGGGAACATACATAAAAAAAAAAAAAAGATTTCGACGAATTGTAAACCTCCTCCTTTTTGAAGTCGGTTAAAAAAAATACTAAACTTGTTGTGTGTTCCAGATAAGCAGGCACCTGCGTCTGTGTTCCTTTGTATTTATATAGGTTTCACTGAGACAACAAAAGTAGATCAAATTATTTGCTATGTATTTAATGCTGTCAAAAAAAATAAACTTTAAAAACATCAATTTGATAAATTACCATCCCAAACCAACTAAACTGAGAGTTACAGCATGACAAGCGTACACTAACCGTAACACTTAACATTTTTTCACTTAAGCGATAAGTCGCTTACTTAACTGAAAAAAAAAATGTCATATTTCATCATCATAATGTCAGCCGAAAGACGTCCACTGCTGAACATAGGCCTCCCCCAAAGATTGCCACAATGACCGGTCCTGTGCCACCCGCATCCAGCGGACTTCTGCGACCTTCACCAGGTCATCAGTCCACCTTGTGGAGCCTACCCACGCTGCGCCTTCCGGTACGTGGCCGCCACTCGAGAACCTTCCCGCCCCAACGGCCATCGGTTCTACGCGCAATGTGCAATATTTATATCTGCAATTCTATATATTGTAGAACATATTCGATTTCGATATCTGGGTCGCTATAATTACTCTACTGCGACTAAGCGACTATACTCTTCTTTGTCCCACGCCTGTGTAAGTATAGCATAGATAGCTACTCGTCGCTAGTATTACTATTACTTTCATTTAACTTCAAATAAGTATTACCGAGATTAAAGCACACTCTTTCCCGCGCTTAAAACGAGTTTCATAGCAATCCCATTAGAGAGATCTTTCGTAGCTCTCGTTATTTGTATTTATTCTACGATAGGTTTGCTCCTGACCACTGCATCAAAAAAGTATACAACATTTATTTACGTCGCTCGATTACACAGATGTGGATGGCAGAAAAGTGATGGTTTGAAAGGTACTTCATCCTTATATTCGTTTGCTTTGGTTTCTTATAGTACGCAGAAAATTGGTAGGTATACATTATAAGCGATGAACAAACATCATCCAAGAGCTTGTAACTTTTGTCATTATTACTGAAAGTTGTCTTCAGGGAAGCTTGTTGAGTTGAGGTATACTATACGTAGGTATTTATACTGGACTATTATACTTATAGGTACATATAAGGTTATGCGTATGATTTCGTGTCGACCTTAAATACACCCTAAATTAATGATACAATAACTCAAAATAAATAAATAATAAATAAATAAATAACCATATCGATCGTTACATAGATTCATCATTTATTATTAACTAGCTGTAATATACAAGGAGCATACATACGCAACACAGGTTTCGCCAAGTGACTGAATATTTTAAAAAACCAACATTCTCCGTCTCACACAATCTAATCTACAACTCTATGTAACTGTTGGATTTGTTGTAGTGTTGTAGTACTAAAACTACTTAACACTCTTAGGTTGGACCTTATACCTTTAATCACATTTATTATTAATTAAGAGTTGGTAAAATTGAAATAATAGAATGCCTGTAAAGCTATAAACACTACTTACTTCATTTATGCAATTCCACCCTCTCCGTTATGTGTATACCTCGGTTATATTCTACCAAAGACAAAACCTAAAAACGTAATGTTTTCATTTAAACCAAAATTCAGATGTTCCTGGAGATTTCTGGTTCGAATCCCGGCGAGAGCATTATTTGTGTATTTATTTATTACAAATATTTCTCCTTGGTCACGGCTGTCAATGTATCTAGTAGGGTGGTTCAAAAAAAATTTTCTTTTATTTTTCTTTTTCTACCAGGTGTTTTCTATTCATTTGGACCTTAAACTCATCTCTGCAAATTTTCAGCAAAATATAAATGCATTTAGGGGTTGCTATGATTTTGACGATTTTTGAGTTTTCATATTAAAAAGTTGAGATTTAGTAGCTCATAAAATAAAATCCAAAGTATTTAGAAAGTTTAGTTTTTATTTTTTATAATTACACATTATGTGGCTCACTTTCTCATGCAAAATTGACAGCCTAGGTCAGCTCTGTAATTTTAAAAGTTAACAATAAGCAATTTATACCTTATTTTATTTTCGTATTTTTTTTACATTTTGATGGATAAAAACATTAAATATGCCTCGACACCGCCGGTGACAAAAATACGAATTCCGAAATGAATTTCGCTTACGATTAACTGGTAAGATCAACTGATTTTACAATTTAAATTTTTGGACTCCTATACTAATGGTATTCATTCTATTAAATCATAGCAACCTCTTAATTAGGTAATATAAAGCTAATCTTTTGTATAAAACATTTTTTTGTATAATCGAACTAGAAACCCCTGGTGGAGCGAGAATATAATACCAAATATTTTTTTTCATACATTCGTGAACCACCCTAGATCTAGGTATGTATTATATATATCGTCGCCTGGTACCCACATCACAAGCCTTAATTGAGCTTACCGTGGGACTAGGTCGATTTGTGAAAGATGTCCCTATTAGATTTATTTATTTATATGAATGGCAGCCGGAGTCAACGACTATAAGCATATAGGTTTGTGTGTCTATCAGCTCTCCTTGCTCTTAACTATTTTGAAGGCGCATGGTTTGTAGGAAACTGCGGATGTTTTTTTCGCCATTTATGATGTCAGTCTCATAATAAAAGTTTATCAATTTGACCAACGGATTAACCTCCTAAATATTCTTAAATATGATCTATGACATCATCTGAAATATGTTTGTTGCACTTCTACGACAGTCTATATTATATAGGTTACATTGAACCTTTTTGATACTGGGAACCAAATTAAGTAAATTGGAATATCCAATATAATGTTTTCTGATAAATAAGCATGTCAGAGATCACGAACAAAGTCAACCTCCAAACCCGTACGGGGTCTAACAAGGTTATCCCATAATCCAAAAAGCGATTTTTCTCTGCAATTTTACCTAACCCTTGCCTCTGATTTACGAATATTTACTCGAGCTATAATCGCCCAACTTGTATTTGCTACGCCGAACTTGCTACGCCATTTACATAACGTTCATTTTTGCGTAATTTATACCACGTACAATTTGTGAAGCATTTAAAAGCGTCTGCTTATTTTGCAAACCTCATACGTCGCCGAGTTCAGTCGCATACTCAGCTTTATTGCAAGCTTTACAAGGTTTACAACAAATTGTGTGCCGGTATTATAAAGTTGCATAAATAATAATGAAATTAAACCAAAAATGTAGAAGGGACCAATCGGCAATATTGAATTATGTGGCTGCTTGATCTGATTAATGTAACAGAATAGGATTGCCGTTACAAGTTGAAAGGCCATATCATAAAAAACTAAATGTAATTTGACAAATAGAACTGCACAATTGACTGCACTGGTATTTTAGACCATGTATACAAACAAACAATCTATTACCTAAACAGAAAAATACTGTGTATTTTCAGTAGTCGTGCCATGAGTTGCCAAGTAACGGATACTAATGTATTCCTTTACTTGGCAACTCGGTTTTACTCGATATGTAAAGCATTCTATCGCGCTCGCACTGATCTATTGGAACGAGCGCGACGACTCGAGTAAAACCTGACGTAACCGTTACTTGGCAACTCATGGCACGGTTACAGAAATAATCCGGAGTTAAATATTGATAATTACCTGCTTAAAACCTCCTGAGGCCTGGTGACGTCACTTACTTCAACCGAATTTTAACTTTGACACTATATCTATAAAGTCAAAATGTTATGTAATATACAGGGTGGTCCAAACCTTGACGTCAAAAAATTTTTTTTAGATTCCTCACGTCATGAGCTATCAGAATATACCCCATGTATGTTAGCCGATTTTTTGTAGTTTTCGAGTTATGAATTTTTGAATTTTTTTTTTGAGAAATTCTTGAATGAAGAAATTTATTAATAAAAAAAAAAGTTTTGGGTTTTTTATCTAGTTTCTTTTCGTAAAAGTATTACTACAAATAAATCATTTACTGAAAAAAAAATTAGCGTCCTCACTTTGATACAAGTAGGATAAAAAAATACTAAATTCAAAATTTTACGCTAAAAATGCCTCAAAATACCATTAATGTGCGTAAATAAAAAAATAAAACATATCCCAAGGAATTTTCGTATTCTAAAGACCGCCCTAGACTTTGAGCCTTCGTAAAAGCAAAAAAAGTGATACTTAATGATGAGGATTTTTCGGAGTAGTCGGTCAAGTAAACTTAAAAAAGCTTAAAATTTTAAAGTATTAAAAAATGACTAGAATAACTACACAAATTGAGTTTTCGTGGTATTTTCTGTCTTTGTTTATTGATAAGAACAACAAAACAGACGAAATTTTACTTTCATTTTAAATTAAAAATTTAGAAGCTTTTTTTTAAGTTTATTTGACCGACTACTCCGAAAAATCCTCATCATTAAGTATCACTTTTTTTTTGCTTTTACGAAGGCTCAAGGTCTAAGGCGGTCTTTAGAATACGAAAATTCCTTGGGGTATGTTTTATTTTTTTATTTACGTACATGAATGCTATTTTGATGCGTTTTTAGCGTAAAATTTTGAATTTAGTATTTTTTTATCCTACTTGTATCAAAGTGAGGACGCTAATTTTTATGCCAGTAAATGCTTTATTTGTAGTAATACTTTTACAAAAAGAAACAAGTTAAAAAACCCAAAACTTTTTTTTTTATTAATAAATTTCTTCATTCCAGAATTTCTCAAAAAAAAAATTTTCAAAAATTCATATCTCGAAAACTACAAAAAATCGGCTAACATACATGGGGTATATTCTGATAGCTCATGACGTGAGGAATCTAAAAAAAATTTTTTGACGTCAAGGTTTGGACCACCCTGTATATATGACGTAGGGCCTCACGAGGTTATGTGATACGTAGGCGAAACACTGAAGCAAGAAGATTTTTTCATTGTTCTGGTAACTATCTTATGTACATTCCTACTGCGAACTACCCGAGGGTATACCGACCTGTTGACTCCCTGTTATACCTTATACCTAGTAACAGAAGAACACAAGTGCGACAAATAAGCAACAAGTCGAACGTGGCTTGCAAGAGTGCCCTTATCGTGATCTGGTTAAGAAATGTTAACGCTTGCAGAAGCGTGATGATATCAATGTACTTTTCATCACATTTGCTTTCTAAGCATTGCTTGCGCGCATCGCGGGAGTAATAGAATATATTTCGTTTTCATCATCAGCCTATGATAGTCCACTGCTGGACGTAGGCCTCTCTAATTAAGTATGCGTATAGACGCATTAGGAGGTAAATGCCCATAATCGCCACGCTGGGCAAGCGGATTGGCGATCGCAGTAATGTGTCCACTATGATGACGTTGCTGCCCATCATCAATATTTTGTCAAATAATGGTCAGTGACACTTCTATCGCTTAGTCGACTCTTACGACACCCGAAGGAGGAGTTGGGGTGGTGACAAATGTATTCATACTGCCGTCACCACACGGCTTACTGCCGTCACCACACGACTTCGTGCTATATTTCGTCTTATAACTTATTTTTTAGTTCGCAAGTGTGATGAAAAACATTGTATGCGTCACGGTCGGTAAGAGGCACACTAACTCGAATCATTATAGAAGAATCTTCTAACATTCTTGTTAGTTATACCGTACTTACTTCCCTAGATGCACAATGTAGTATTGAGTACTTTCTTTCTATCCCGGGTTTACTGGAGTATTGGTGTGAGCAAGAAAGGTAGAAACTAAGTTCCGAAGTCTTTACAATTTACTCACGCCGTCAACACATAATAAGGACAAGACACCACAACAAACAACAACTTTGCGAAGCGTGATGAGAAAATAAAGTTAATTACGTTACGGTAGCGTTTCCTTTCAATACGTCGTCTTCAACTCTTCAGGTGTTTTCATCGAAGTTTGCATGGCTAATGGTAAATCCGTGTTCTGCCTTTGTCCTAAATATAATCTCGTCACAAGAGAATACATATTCAGAAAAGTGAATTGTTGTGCTGTAAACGCCCGCAAAATAGGTTAAATAAACTTCTTCTTAGGTAGCTATCGATACAGTACTACGACCCATTTTCACAATCTATGGTTAGCGAATTATCCCGAAGTTAACTGGTTAACTTTATACTCACTCATAATATTATTTTATGCAACCCTTGTTTAAGAGAGGTCAAAAAAGGTGAGTGACGTGGGTAACAATTTGAGGCGAAGCCGAATATTTTTATTAAAGACGCCACGAGCATTTTTTGACTCAGTTAAACAATGTTGCATACAATACTGTTTCTACGACCACACACTTATTTTCAAATAAAATTGTTTGAGAAATATTCTTAGTCAAACACAATTCTATTAATCATCAAGGTCGGGCGGGAGACGTCAAAATTTAAAAAAATCTGTATGGTTTACTGTACATAAGAAATTACATTTAAAATTAGGTTGGCAGCCATGTAAGTCATTAAGTCTTGTATACACGAGGTGTCTTCAAATGCAAAAAAACGCACTGCTTGTAAACCCGAATGCGTTTATAGGGAATAGACAATATAGACTTATCTTGACATCTGTAAGGTAGGGGCTTATAGGTGTGTTCACGACCATGTAAATGAGAAATAAAAGTACGAGAGTAGAAAAAAGTAATAAATACATATATAATTATAATCCATGGAAACCGGCAATGACTAACGAGTTTATTTTTCTAACAAAGAGAGAGACGAAACTAAACGAAGATTAATTTCAACTATCTTGAGACATACCTAATAAACAAACAGTAAAATGAAACGGTTAAACGTATTTTAGTCACTGCCCGCGACACGTTTCGTAGAGCCTGTGGTCTCCTTCAACAAGTGTCCTTAAGTGTAAAGGCCAACCACACTGGATGCGTGGCGTACACGCGCGCGTGTCCAGCAAAATAGTGTGCTGAACTAAATATACAAACGATACTCCTCCTGGAGTATGTGTGGGTCGCATCCCACAAGGGTGGGACGGTCGTTGCACCGTCATTTGGGGACGGTGTTGAGAGGCTGTTGAAGGAAGATTTGCCATGGGCATGGCGAGAGAGAAAATGATTTTGGTGATGATGATGCGGTAAAGGCAAGTTAATGCAAGGCAAAGTCCGATCTGAGAGAGATCTGAAAAGGAAGACAGATGGAGAGAGAGAGAGGCTGGTGCTCGATGCGCGGCTGTCGGCGCGTCGCTAGCGGCAGTGCTGGCTCGTCGTTGAGAGTCTGCTGTTAAGGAAGAGAGAAAATGGTGACCCAGCGGGGGCACCCGGGCAAGGCCCCGCTGGGTCGAGAGAGAGAGCTGCTGGTGTCAGCCGTCTGGCGGCAGTCCGGATTGGTGCGCCGTCGGGCCGCGTTTAGCGTCCAAGGACGGCGTGCACTCAGGCCACGCGCATACGTTTTCATTTGTTTATCCACCCTGCCGTACGCCCTGCTCGAGCGTCCACTCAGTTTGCACCCTTATGGCCTGGCCACGATATTGGTCTAAAGGTGCACGCAGACCAAACGAGCATTCGCTATTCTATCCCCCACTCTACGAAATCAACGAATCATGTTTTGTGTAGCGATTGAATTTCGTAGAGTAGGGGGTTAGAATAGCGAATGCTCGTTTGGTCTGAATGCACCTTCAGGCAACTGGCGGGGCGAAATATCATACGCGCGAGCGGGAGTTCAGTTATCGGCCTCTCGCTCCAACTCATGGATCCACTCGCCTAGACCAATATCGTGGCCAGTCCAACTGCCGCTAGGCTACGAATGTGCAGCACGAGTTAAGCTCATAAATATGTACACATTTCCTCACTTTAATCCACTGAATTAAGGTATACAATCGTGTATATATTTACGAACCCGACTATACCACCAGCCTCGTAGGAAGGCCATCAAGCAATAAATGAGTTTTTTTATTTAATCGTATGGCTACAAATTAGTCGCTTACTAATCTTATCAAATATCATGCTATAGTTTTATATCTAGCTTCTTCACCCAATTGGCTGCGTCTGCATCAGGAGTGAGCAAATTCAGGGCAACTCCAGTGTATCTCCTCTTTGGGCAGTTCTGGATTATGTGCTGTATGGATTGCACGGGAGCTCCGCAGTCACATACTGGTGAGTTTCTCCAGCCACACTTGAACATATAATCCCCGCAAAGCCCATGCGCGGTTCTCAGTCTATTCAACTGGCACCAATCCCGTCTAGGAGTCGAGAAACCAATGGGCATTTGCGTGGGGTCATAGTTTGAGACTGCGTCCCCAGGTGGGTTTGCCTTCCATTCCTCTTTCCACATGGTTCCTATATCGAAAGGCTTTTCCAAAAGGTGGTGGGCTGTTTGGTAGGGCGGATGTCGGGATTTCAGGCGATGACGAGGCGGGTGCAGAAACTCGTGATGGACCGGCAGGTTTGGATCGCCAGCGATTTTACGCGCTTCGTTTAGCAGTGCCTGTTGTCTTCTTAGGTGTGGAGGAGGTATATGACTCAGAGTTGGCAACCATTGAACGGGAGTCGACTGTATAGTTCCGGATATGCATCGCATGGTTCTTCGCAACTGGGTGTCTACCCTATCCGTGTGGGCACTGTTAAGCCAAACCGGAGCGCAGTATTCACCCGCAGAGTACACCAAACTGAGTCCAGTTGTACGCAGCACATCAGCGCTAGCACCCCACGACGTGCCGGTTAGTCTGTGCATGATGTTATTGCGCGTTGCCAGTTTTTTGTTGAGTTTACTGAGGTGGGATCGGTATGTCAGCGAGCGGTCCAGGGTAACTCCGAGGTATTTGGGTTGTGGGTTGTATCCTAGAACTCTGCCGTCGAAGATAACCTTGGGGTTGTAGTTGGCGAGTTGGTTGTGAAGGTGGAAGGTTGATACTTCAGTTTTGCTGGCGTTTGGTACTAGTCTCCACGTTTTTAGGTAATTATTAATGGTTTCCAGGTCCGTCGTAAGTTGACGTTCTGACACCTTAAACGTTTCGTGCTGGTAGGTTAGTGCAATATCGTCAGCATATATGAACTTTCTAGAGAGCGTGGTTGGAAGGTCGTAAGTGTAAAGGTTGAAAAGCAGCGGCGCTAGTGTTGAACCCTGTGGTAGGCCATTTTGCAATTTTCTAACGCGGCTCTGCTTATCGCCAAGGTGGACAGTGAATTGTCTGTTGCTGAGCATGTTGTTTATTAGGCTTGTAATCTTTCGACAAGGCACAGCCTTCATAAGTTTATAGAGTAGCCCCTGTCTCCATACGGTATCGTAAGCTGCAGACAAGTCTATGAAGACGGCCACAGTTTTCAGTTTGTTTTGGAACCCAGTTTCTATATGTGAAGTAAGGGATAAGACTTGATCAGCACAGTTTCGACCGCTTCTGAAACCCGCCTGCTCTATTGGGACGATTTTGTCGATGAGCGGGTTTATCCTGTATGCTAATAGCTTTTCTAGCAGTTTATAAACGCAGCTAAGTAAGGCAATTGGTCTGTAGCTTTTTGCGTCGTCAACTGGCTTTTCGGGTTTAAGCACAGCAATTATCTTGGCGAAGTTAAAAGATGGAGGAAGTTTGTTCCTAGCCAATATGTCCGAGAAGAAGCTTGCTAACCATTTTACACACTTTGGGCCAAGGTTCTTGATAAATTCATTATATATACCATCTTGCCCTGCTGCCTTACCCAAGGCCAGTTGTTTGATGGCAGCTGTAGTTTCCTCAATCGAAAACGAGCAGGAGAGATTTTCGTCCACTGGGAGGGAAGCCTTAAGATGTTGGGCAAGCTTTTTGGTATGTTTAGTAGCTGCACGATTTCCCTTTACACGTGATGTATCTACAATGCGGTTTGCTATCGAGTCTGTCAGCTTTTGAGACGCATTGAACCTGCTTGCTCCATTTTTTCCCGTTAGTTTATTGAGCACCCTCCACGCTTTTCTACTTGATGATCTAAAGTTCATTTTTTCTACTGTAGCCACCCATTTGTTTTTTCGCTCCACGTCGAGTGACTGTAATAAGTCGCGTCCTACCTCCTGATCGCCCGACTCTTTGTAGAGTTGGTAAAGTTTCTCGCTATCTTCAGTCCAACCGGGCACATAGGTTTTCCTGAAGCCTCGGGGGACGTATTTTTTAGCAGTTTTCAAGACAAGGCCCACAAATCTCTGGTAATTTTCAGCTCTTGGTGGGATCCATCTGATTGAGTCATCCAAGTTTCTTGCAAACCCACCCCATTGGGCCTTTTGGAAATTCCATCTTGGCAGAGGCATGGACCGCGCTAATGGGATTTGATTGCCGACCTCCATCAGAATTGGACGGTGTTGACTATTTGGAAAGTTAGTGAGTATTTTCCTACTGGTGGGGAGAGGGGCGCCGGTACTATCTCGTGAAACAAAGGTTAGGTCCGGATTGTAATCTTTCTTCCATCTAGCCGACCTGAATGAGCCTTTATCTTTTGCGTCGAATATTAGCTCGTAGCTATAAATGAGTAAAATAAATAAATAAATAAATAAATATCTTGGGACATCTTACACAAATCGACCTAGTCCCACGGTAAGCTCAATTAAGGCTTGTGATGTGGGTACCAAGTGACGATATATATAATAGATAGATACATATAGATACTTAAATACATAGACAACCATGACCAAGGAACAAATATTTGTGATAAATAAATACACAAATAATGCCCTCGCCGGGATTCGAACCCGGAACCTCCAGCTTCGTAGGCAGGGTCACTACCAACTAGGCTACGGAGGCTGTCAGAGCAATACATGAGTGATATCGTTGTTTTATTAACATAAACAATTTAATTTTGAAACATGGTTCGGCGCTCCTCACGGGTCAACCTATTTAGCAGGGTCAAAATCATTAACATCCGTTAACTTAATCCTTTTAAAATCCTAATGCCAACAATGTTATTTCATCGACCCAGATCGCGTTTTATTACGTTCACGGATCCATTTTATTTACTCAATGAAACACCCGTTATAAACCGTTACTGCCGAATATGGGACAAACAGGCGATTTTCAACTGTTTTACAACTCTCAACCTTATCCTTTATGTTTCTTTTACGACGGAGAGAGTTCAATCGTACGACTCAGGATTATTTGCACGATGATCTGGATTGTTCAAACGCGTTTGTAAGGAGAATAGGCATTGTGTATTGTGTCCCATCGTTGTATACAGTTGAGACATACCTACCTAGTCTGAAACGTATTGACCTGAGGATTATTGGTTGTCATACACAACAACATCACATAATGTACCAAGTTATTTAAAGATCAATGTTGTGCGTTTAACGCCGTGTATGGCCGTGTGGTGACGGCAATAAGAATACATTTGTCACCATCGCAACTCATCCCGCTGGTGTCGAAAGAGTCGACTAAAGGATTGAAGTGTCACTGACTATTCTTTGATAGAAGATCGATGATAGGTAGCAGTGTCATCATAAGGTAGCACATTACTGCGATGACCAATCCGCTTGCCCAACGTAGCGATAATGGGCATTTACCTCCTAATACGCATACTTAATTAAAGAGGGGGGAGAGTTGCCCCTTCATTTGAAGGTTAAAAAGTTTTATAACAACTAAGGATGAATAGTGTTTAGGAGCGTACATGTCGTATAACATAATATACTTCACTATAACATAACAACATGTTATTTGCTCCCATTTAGGTATTGAGTTCTATTTACGTTGTTTATTTTATGAGCTGTTTGAAACATCACAAAAATACGGGAAGCTATTAAAATGTATTGGCTATTACGGGATGAAAGAACGTTGGGCATAAGGTTAATGTATTACCTAATTACGGCGAAATGTAACAGCGTCGTATAGCGAGAGTTTG
Organism: Thaumatotibia leucotreta; assembly: GCA_025490895.1. NCBI lineage: Eukaryota > Metazoa > Arthropoda > Insecta > Lepidoptera > Tortricidae > Thaumatotibia > Thaumatotibia leucotreta. The sequence continues at coordinate 31,741 of JALPQI010030535.1, read as the reverse complement.
ATCATGTGAGTAAATAATACATTTCGATGCAAGTGCAAAAATTTTTTTTTCGACTAGGGTGAAAGTTAGAGCCCGAGTGAAACGAGAGCGACAATTACCCGAGTTAAAAAGAAGTTTTTACACGTGTACCGAACGACTTTTTTCAAATGAAGTGCCTTAAAAACAGAGATATTTACGCACGCGAAGCGTGTGCAAAGTTTACTTGTCCGGACTAGTTAGGAAAAAATCTTTTCCTTTTGCAGTTGCGATTTTACAGTGTAAGGACAGTGCGGCTAAGTCCGGAATATTTTATTTGTAAGAAGGGATTTTTTTAAGTAGGTACCTAATTTCTTACCTACACTTAACCTCATTCTATTTTTAGGACAAGTGAAATAAAAACCCAATGTCCTAAAAAAGGACATTTTATTTTTGATTATGGGATCCACAAACTAAAATTCAAATATCTTTGAAAATGATGACGTCAATGGGTATATATGAGTAAATTTTGTTGTCTTAAAAATAGGACGTTGGGTCTAACGAGGTTATGAGATAAGAAAACGGGTCACTTTATATTATAATAGACACAAAATATCAAGATCATCCAATTTAACAAGTCAGCAAGAGTGTTAAACTTGGCACTTTTTCGTTATCCTAATTTTTAAGTTTTATCTTTTTCCCATGAAAAAGTAGGGTGTAGGTACTTCTGTAATAAAACACCTAAGTATGTACTTTATACTTAGATTTATAAATATTTGGAGCACTTTTGTGGAAACCTTATAGAATAAGTATGTGACATAATCAAGGATCGGACAAACGCCCGTCATTCTGAAAACATAACCCTGTTCCGTACAGTAGAGACTTATTTATCTTATGATATTAAGACATTTTATTTTATAAGATATTTTTTTAATAACAATAACATAAAGTATTTATTTAGGAGATCCCAACTTTTCCTTACTTGAGCACATCATGATTGTAACCAATAAACAATTAAAATTTTTTGATATTGAATTATTATTAGTGACCAATGTCATAAATTCATAATCGTGGCGTGTACAAGTAAGAAGGAGTTGGTATCTCTTAAATATATGCTTTGTGATAGAATTATTAAAAACATATCTTATACAATAAAATATGTTAACATCATAAGATAAGGAAGTCTCTATTGTACGGAACAGAGTAATATTTTCAAAATGACGGGCGTTTGTCCGATCCTTGGACATAATATTTCATTTCATATTTGGTAAATAGCGATGTTTAGTCCAACCTATATTTACTTGTAAATCTTCTAATAGGTATACTAAATTCATTGAGAACTCGTGGTAAATACCGTATTACGTGTACTACCCACCTGATTTGACCTACATACCTACCGTCTCATTCATGATACACTAAATCTATTTTTAATACACACGACAGCCCGTCAAAACTGTCGCGTAACGTAAATAGGGCATCCTATAGCCGTACTATGACTTTGCAAGTATCGGTAACGTTAGGTTTTTCTCGATACGTAAAGCAGGCCATCGCGCTCGCTCCAATATGTCAGTACGAGAGCGATAGGATGCTGTACGTATCGAGTAAAACCTTTTTTTTTGTTAACCCAGGGGAATCCGTTATGGATACCACCCGGCCCGGGAGCAACCGGGTGGTTATGTCCGACTCGCACGGACTAAACCCCTGGGGTGTTCCACCGCTCGCTCTATGTTCGGGGCTACGGGAACGCTGCTGCACACCTCCGAGAACCCCGCATCGAGTAAAACCTAGCGTATCCCTTAAGGTGCCGACTGCACGCAGCACCAGCAGACGACGTGTCGCAACGATACTGCTGGTTTCTATGTAAGCGACGACATGTCGTCTGCTGGTGCTGCGTGCAGTCGGCTACCAACTTGTACCCTTTACTTTCCAACTCATGGTACGGCTACTGGAATGTAATTCCAAACGGTTCTCGCGCACGAACGAATCTGCTACTTATACCAGCAGCCTCATTGCTAGGGTAGGCAGTGCCTATTTGTCTATATCGTCTTATTCATCATCAGCCTATGATAGTCCACTGCTGAACGTAGGCTTCTTTTATATAAATATTTTGTAGGTATCACCTGTTACAAATGATAATCGAATTTAATATTTGTCTTTTCTGTGTATGATTTTATTTTGTTAATTTGCTCTTATAATTAGTTTATAATATCTTTGCCTGAGATACAGGATCTTCCTAGTTCAGGCGCGTCACAACTATAATTCTTAATATAAAATAATGTTAGCACTTTGTCATACTAGCTATAAGGAAATTAATCAATAAATTTTATTTATTTATTTAATTATGCGTATGGACGCATTAGGAGGTAAATGCTCATAATCGCCACGCTGGACAAGCGGATTGGCTATCGCAGTAATGTGTCCACTATGATGACGCTGCTGCCCATCATCAATCTTTTATCAAATAGTGGTAAGGGACACTTCAATCCCTTAGTTTGGTGTAAATCCACCTTAATACTCAGTCGCAACTGTCTTTGTCACACTCATAAAAAAGAGTGACAGAGAGATAAAACTACGTTAGGTACTAGTGATTGGCATCTTGGCTACGCACCATGATCCAAACGTGCGCAGATCGAAACGAACAATAGGAAATGGGCATCTAGGCCATCATACGATACACTCCGTCGTTTACGCGCCGCGTCTGCCGTTTGTTATGGAACCATTACCGAAATTGAACGGATTCCAAGAGCCCTAAGAAGATAATTGAGTCCGTGGTGCCATTTTATGGGCAATATATCATTTTTTGCGGTCGAAAGCGGTTAACGGTAGCTTTAAATGTGTTAAGACACTTTTTGATGAAAAAATAAAAGGCTGAACATTATGGTGTTTATGTTATGGGGTATGTGAAACGCCCATTCTATCAAAAAATGGATAATGAAGAGGTTGAAAATTTCTCGGTTTCGAGGAAAGGATGATACTGCCGTACCTTTGTTTTGTTCTACTTGTCGGGGGCATTGCCGTGCTCTCAGTTTATACAGGGTGAAATTTAAATCGTGAATCGTAATATGTTTTTCTAACTCTATGAATAACTAACAATTGAATGCTTCACAAGTTACTTAGAAATAGTCATGATTTTTTTTTGTGCCCTTTTCTAATTTTTAAAGTGATTTTAAGAAATTATAACGACTATTTAAGCTATTTAAAACGTAAAATGTAATAAATATCATTTAATTTTGCACGAAATGACAAAATTGACGTTATTAATTACTTCAATTTGAAAAGACAAATTAATTGAATAATTTAAATTATTATTCCGTTTTGATATCCTAAAGCCAAAAAATACAAAAACATAAATTCCAAAACATAAAAAAAAAATTACCTGTCCATTTTTAAGTAACTTGTGGGGCATTTAATTGTCAGTTATTTTTAGTGTTAAACATATTACGGTTCACGATTTCAATTTCACCGTGTATAAGTACTTTGAAGTCGCCGTCAATAGAAGAAATAATGATTCGAAATATAATGAATCGGTTAAACTAAATTTGAAGAGGTAATTTAAATTATTCAATTAATTTGTCCTAATAATCCGTTTTGATCTCCTAAAGAAAAAAAATACAAAAACATAAACCCCAAACCATACAAAAAAAAATTACGCGTGTATTTGGTCACTGGGTGGATTTCAAAACTCGGAAAAAAGTTGCGTTTCGGTGTTTAAAAAAATATAGTTTAGGTTTTTTACTTTGATTTTTATTCTTTTCGTTATTCAGTAGTTTTATCTTTAAGGCCCTTTGATCAAAATAATCGAAATCTAAATAGTTTCATTTTAATAAAATGTTTTATATGTCAAAAGTCATCACCATCTAACAAAAAAATCTGAACCTCCATATTTGTACTGAAAATTATCGCAAATCAAACGTACGATTGCGAATTTTACTTCAGTAATCGTTTTTAAATATTGTTGTTAAACGTTCAAAAAAATATGATAAAAATCCTTCATCGCGTAAGTACTATTTAAAATATTTAAAAGTTTAACACCAAAAATTCATCAACACCGTAAGCGCACTGTCAAAGTTGAGGTAGTTTTGTACTCGTGCGTCTAAATATACCGGGTGTACCCACGCCCGCCTCCTCAATTCAGGTGAAACAGCGGAACCGAGTACACGTTTGTCTTTGCGGGCTCAAACCAAAAAAAATCATAAAAATGTGACTGCAATAAGTGATTAACACGCTGTGGCGTCATAACCATCCACGAGTGGTTTACAGTAAGTAATTGAATAATATTTAAACTAATTACTTGGGAATACGTAACCTTAAAGGAACTTACTTGTGAGGCGTTGACGTTGCTTTAAGTATTAGTGTTCTAAAATAATCTAGGATTTTGTGTGAAATAGTCAACACCGGGCGTGTCAATACCGGTACTGAAGCAATGGATGGTTATGATCCTGTATGTATGGAGTTGACATTTTTTGTAAATTGGTCCATAATTTTTGGTTTTTCTTGTAGTAGCAAGTGCCATTAAATGTTCAGCGATAGAGAAAAGTCTGAGAAGGGAAAGAGTCAACAAGACAATAGCGCTATGGATAGGGAAATTGCTCAAGTGTAGATATATAAAGGCGACACTGGGCGGAATATAAACAGTCAATTAGTCCTAAAAGAGGTTTCCCACAGGGTGGACTTGTACTCATTAGTGAAGAAAATAAGGGGGGCCTATATATGCAAGCTTACTCCGATGACGGAGTGCTATATAGTCGAACGTGGACCGGTACTAAGCACCATAAGGGACATAATGGCCAGTAGTATCCAAAAAGTGCTGGAATGGTGCAGAGAGAGAGGCTGGATTTAAATCCATCAAAAACGAAGCTCGTGTTATTCACTAACAAAAGGAAGACAGAAGAGATGAGGCCCATAAGGGTACATGACAAGGAGCTGGAGTTGGTAAACGAGCAAAAGTATCTGGGGGTGACTCTGGGTAGCACGCTCAGGTACAAAACTCATGTAAAAGAACAAACGGCGAAAGCCATAAGAACACTGTATCAATACAAAAGAGCGGTGTGAAGGAAATGGGGGTTAAAGTCGAGGATATTGGAATGGATCTCCAAGGCGATAATACTTCCCGAGTACTATATGGAGCGATGGTCTGGTGGCACAGAGCACATATTAAGAAATATCAGAGGTACCTAGCAAAGGTGCAGAGGCAACCCGACAACCCAACACACGCCTTAGAGGTAATACTAGGTATAAAGGCGCTACATATAGAAGCGGAAAAGAGGACCGTGGAACAGTGGTACCGAATGAACGCATACAAGGAATAGAGAGGAAGTTGCGTACACAAGCGACACGAACTAATACAAGATAGGGTACTGTCTAAAATGGAAATGATGGTAACTCACAATGACCTCATAAAGAGGGAGAAGATATTCGATAAGAAATATAGAGTACATATTGGGGAGAGGGACAACTGGAAGGTAAACGTCGCACATCCAACGTTGATATGCTTCACTGACGGTTCGATAAGAAGCTCCACAGGTCTAGCTGGAGCAGGCATACCTACTATATAGTTATCCCGAAATTGGGGGAAAAGGTATCTGTCCCACTTGGTAGGTATACGAGTGTGTTTCAGGCAGAAGTTTGTGCCATACTACGGTGCGTAAGGCTAATAAAGGAGCAAGTGCAGCAGACGAGGGCCGTGGTCATATACACGGATAGTCAGGCAGCAGTGAAGACGCTAAAGAAGCCAGCGACAAAATCTTCTTTGGTACAGGAATGTAAGGAGACAGGAACTAAACTCGCTTGGAAGTTTGGAATAAACTACAAACATTCAAAGGCGCTTTGAAAATACATTGTTGATTTGACTGAAAATTGTTTGATTTAATACCCTTATGAATCTTATGATATAGTAAATCGTCATTACCATACACATAGTATCATCACCATCCATTAAAAAATCATAACCATGGCATGGTCGTCATCACCATCTCGTGTAAAATATTTTTGATGCCTATAATTTCGAAATTATGCATCAAATTAGTGTGGAATCATAACAAGATACTCTAATAAATATAACTTAACAATTCTAGATACATATTTATGCATTTAATTAATAAAAGAAAAAAAATTAAATTTTGTATGGTGAAAATTTTCTTGATGAAATCCACCCCACTACGCGCGACATGCCGACTGCCCTCAACCGGTTTGATCTCAACGGGCCCAGTGGGCTGCGCGACGAGCGGCAGTACGCGCCGTGTACGCGAGTCGCGAGGCGTGAACGCGGGCACAGGCACAGTGCTTGATAACAGAAACCACACGTGAGTTTAACCGTTTCATTATGTTTACAGTTATTATGTCTCACGAAAGCTTTAATTAAAGAAAATAATAATTGTACCTATTATTTAACCGTGGTTTTATTTATTACGTTGTTACTACTCCTACACGGATCCCACAGTCAAACTGTGCAAACTGTTTTAGTTTTATGTCATTGCTAATTGTTTCATTAAATAAATGAATAACATTGTTTTAAGCTATATTTTCCAGGCAAACACTAATCTGAAGAGGTACCGTGTTTAGGCCACGAAAGTTCCTGAGTAACTTAACTTGATTATAACACAAAAGTGACATTAAATTAATAATTTAAGTAACTATATTTAGTATTTAAATAATTTCCTACCATTGAAACTTAACTACTTATTAAAAATAGGCAGATTATTTTGTATCTATACAAAATTAAACTCTTCAACAAATCAAATCTAACTTATATCCAGCTTTTAAAAGCAGATCTATCCTTCTATATTAAATACTTATGAACCTATCAAAGAGATTTTTAATGAGATCATTATGAAGGAAATGTGTTGAGATATGACTGGAAAGGAGGAAAATTAAGTTTGTTTAAGTCTTCTTGCGTATAAATTGCAACCCACTGCTCAATAAACCTAGAAACAGCAGCTAGGTAAATAAATTAAAGTGCAGTTTGCTGTTGCCCGTGTAGAATTTTATGGAGAGCACAAGTTTCTTTGACAGGTAACGTAAATAGAGAGTAGGTAGATCTTGGATAGTTTGCTTACTTCCGCTCGAGTTTTATTTCAAATAAACCTCACCTTAAATAGCCGCGAATAGAAATTGCGAGGAATGTGAACAAGCCTTGTATTCAAGATAACCGAGTTCCATCCAGCCAGCCATCAAATACTTCTAGAGTTAGTTCATAAAATGAAATTCCTCTAACTTGAGATCCGTGACTTTATGAAATATTTTAAAATAAAACTATTTCGAACATAACTGGTCCAGCCGTTTTTTAATAACTAAGTATACGACAACGAGCCGACTATGTACAAAATAGTTTTCTGTAAACATTATTATTCGTGTTCTTCTATATTTACTGTGTATTTCTTGTGAAATATACAGTAGGTAAATATAGAAGTAGATATATACTTTGATGTTTATCGGTATTGTTGAAATCTAACTGAGCACATGACATTCGATAAAATCACCACGGTGCGTCCTGTTTGAGTACAAAAGCACAACGCGTGATTGGGTCCTTTCAATCGTTTGATTAAAAATCGGCCCCGTACTGCGCATAGCATTTATGTCCTTCAACAAAGGCTTTGTGTAGTTAACTAAGCATTCAGATTTTGACCAAAAAACAAATTTGATATCAATTTTTACCGGTCACCGAAATATTCCGCATACATCCCCATTGATAGACAATTAACAATTATTGAATATCTCGACATTTAATGTTTGTTTATAGCATCAAAAATTAAAACGATCAATCTGAAATACAAAACAATATAATTCCTAGTGTTGTTGACTGTTTAACGTGTTTTATTAAAATACTATGTCTACGTTTCAAATCCTTTCTACCTTGCGTCAGTAGAATGCGAAAAAAATGTAAACAAACCTAAAAACTTTTCATTATTTCATTAACACGTACTTTCAGAACACAATTTTGGTATTATCACTAACTTATAACCTTAATAAACTAGTTCACATTCATTTTTAGTTAAAATTATTGATATTTATTAGTATTAACTTAAAAATAAATCTATGAACGTGTTTCACTATTATGTGTCAAAGACAAGAAATTCTATTGAAAGTCTGTTTACATTTTTTTTTCTTTTTCTAGTGGCAAACGGGAAAAAAATTAAATACAATGTTCATGGTAAACGTTGGGATATAATTAATAAACGCGATATAATCCGTCTCCATTGTTCAATTTTTATGAATAACCGCCACCGAAGACAATGTTGGAAATATCAGAATTATAACTAACGTGAGACTCAAACATTTAAATATTTATCAAACGGGTTACTCACGTAATTTAAGTCAATAATTGCTCGACATGTTTCGATTCATTTAGAGGATCCTGTGAGTAACCCGTTTGATAAATATTTAATGTTGGAAATATTAATTTTCTTTAAGAGATCATTACTTGTGTATATGTACAAGTAATGGGATGGGATTCGAAGGTTTATGTATCTACAGGTGTAAGTATTAAGACTCTTTCGGTTCGGTGATAACAGGGAAGCCAAGGAACCATCAGATCCAGACTACGGCGTGTTTACCTTAAAGGTAAGTGTGCTTTGTTATGGATGGGATACTCATATGTTTGTTTTCCATCAGGTGTGCCACTGTATGTCTTTGCTTACTTTGTTTAAAAAAAAACATTGCCGTGTTATGATACGTGAAATATTATAAAACTATTTTCCTGTACAGAACTATACAGGGCGTCCCAAAACTATGGAAAATAAAATTTTCCCTCATTACCTTAAATACCTATCGTAGATAGAAAATTTAGCTGAAATAAGACTTATTGTTATTTTTAAAAGTTAGTAAGTCTAGATGAAACAATTAATTAATTCAATGTCCATATTTATAAAATATCGGCTCGTTACTAACTTTTACGTTCATGTCTAAATCTTGCAATCTAAGGGTCTCCCCAAACCTATCAATGCTTTCGCGTTTTTAAGGCAGATCCCGTATCACCGTCGATTATTGCCTAGTAATAAAGGTTTTTATAAATGGATTTAGCCGAATTCGCGTCGATACATTTGGGGATACCCTAACTCTTCTTCTGTATTAACTCTTGATGTATATTTTTTTAATTGGAATACGTTTGTAGATACTTGTTAATTCCAACATGGCATATTTAAAATTTGCCCTGTGGTGACGGCAGTAAGAATACATTTGTCACCACCCCAACTCCTCCTGCGGGTGTCGTAAGAGTCAACTAAGGGATTGAAGTGTCGCTGACCATTCTACAAGATTGATGATGGGCAGCAGCGTCATCATAGTGGACACATTACTGCGATTGTCAATCCGCTTGCCCAGCGTGGAGATTATGGGCATTTACCTCCTAATGCGTCTATACGCATACTTAATGAGAGGCCTTACGTCCAGCAGTGGACTAACATAGGCTGGTGATGATGATGACATGTTAATTCCAATTTGGCATATTTAAAGTTATAATCAAATGACACAATTTCTAACCAATGCACTATATACGTTTCTAGTTTCAACCCGCCCCAATTAGACCAGGAATTATCATGACTCGAAATTTAAACTCATTACTCAGTTTCCAGTAGGCTATTAGCCAATAGGGCGTAACCCTTGAGTTCCCTGTAATTAGCATGCCGTTCATTAGTTGCGCATCCCTCTAATAACAACATTCCCACAAGAACCGTTCTAAATTAACAATACTGTTTAAATTATGAGTACACTATTACACCAATTAGGCACAATATGTTATGTTCAATATTTAACTTCCGTGTGTAACACCAACTTATTGTGTGGGATGAAGTATAATTATTGGATTTTGGTTCGCATTAGAGTACAGCCTGAGTGGCGAGCGTCGAGCGGCGCGTGTGGAAACGATTTGGACGGCGGGCACTCTGGATGCTTAATAGCCAAATTGCCAAGCGCTAACGCTTAGTAGCGTATCGTAGTTTTCCCTCTCTGTCACTCTTGCATATTAGTGCGACAAAAACAGTTAGCTGCCTTTCGTTTACGATTGAAGATTAAGCGTTAGCGATTGGCAACGTGTCTAAGCACCCTGGCCACTCGCATACGTCAGCATTTGTTTAAGGGTGCATTCAGATCAAACGAGCATTCGTTATTCTAACCCCCTACTCTACGAAATACGATCGTTACACAAAACATGATTCGTTGATTTCGTAGTGTGGGGGATAGAATAGCGAATGCTCGTTTGGTCTGAATGCACCTTTACATGGACCCCCGATCATGCGTCCAGTTGGTTTGCACACCTATCATCATCATCATCAGCCTATGATAGTCCACAGCTGGACGTAGGCCTCTCCTATTAACTTTGCGTATAGACGCATTAGGAGGTTAAATGCCCATAATCGCCACGCTGGGCAAGCGGATTGGCGATTGCACACCTATACTTACTTGAAAACAAAACCGTAGCCGTAACATTAGTTGGGGTGCGCCAAAGTATTTATAAAATTGCAACTTAGATTATTGGAACTCCGAAAATTTTTCTTATACAATTTAACTTCATAATGATCGGTATTTAGAATAATCTTTGTTCATAATCATCATCACATAGAATTATTTATGTTCATAATATTGTTTTTCATACATATTTTTAGTATTAACTTTTATGTTTATATAATTTTTCACTATACTTATTTTATGCTATATATTCTAATGTTATAGGTATTTATTTTTATCTGTACTGGTTTTATGTATGAATTATTTTTGTTTAATTAAATATAAATCGTACTATTACTGTAAACTAGCTACCTGCACAAATCAGGTTGTGGTAGAGTAGGTACTGTACTAAACGGGTTCCCTCTAAACTTTTTTTGCCCGAAACGCTTAGGACATAACAGACTTGGTATAATCTATTTTGGCATCAACTTAATGAGACAGAAACATCACTTGGCTTAAATAACAATATTTCGAATATTATTTTGTCCGAAACTATCTCGGCATATCATTAATTACACCGAGTGTTATAAGACAGAAATTAGATTTGCATTTTTATTTTTGGGCATGTAGCCACATGTTCGAAACTTGCCTTTTTCGTCAGGCAGAATTTGCTGTGAGGGTGAAAATTTCTGCAGTGAGCGAGCGAAGCGAGCGAACAAAACCTTCCGGGGCAGATCCGACTCGGATAGGTTAGGTTAGAAGACTAAGGCGGGAGCATTGCTCCCGCCTTAGTCTTCGAGGTTATTTTTTTTTAGCAACCTAGAAATTACTCAGCTCAGTAACACAGTAAGTAACGTATAGAATATTACTACTACCTCGATTATATTGAGGGGTTGTAATTATTCCTTCTCTGTTATGCTAAAACAAACTATGCCGATACTTTTTATGCACATCCAGATTATGCCTCATCATAAATAAATAGGAGCATCAAAATTATGCTCGAATAATATTCGAACATCTCGAAATCTGCCACAAAGAAATATGCTAAAGTTGAGTATGTCCCAACAGTTTCTGCACAAAGCCCATTATGACTACATAGTTTATGTTATTCATAAAAGAATTATACCACAACAGAGTGAACCTAATGGGAAAATGTTAATAAATAAACAATTTATTTAAAATAACTTTATGAGTACAGATTAATCTACTTGACGACTTTAGGAGGATAAAATTTCGAAATAAAAATCGTTATGAACATTCTAGGTAGAAGTATAATTTTTAGTAAGAAAAAAAGTATGAGAAAAATTTTTCGGAGTAATGATGATTATGAGTAAAACCGGCCAAGTGCGAGTCGGACTCGCGCGCAAAGGGTTCCGTACCATTATCAATTTATTATTAAAAAAATACAGTTAAATCAACCTACCTCAAAAACTATAGGAGACAATTTAATCAAACCAAAAATCGTTGATAGAGTTTATTAATGTGCATAACATGTATTTTTTTCAGAATTTTATATCGCGTAGTTTAATAAATAGAGGGGGGGGGGACACATTTTTCAGACTTTGAGAGCTGATATCTCGAAAACGATTTGCTTAAATAAAAATGTGATGTATAAACCTTCATATCATTTTCAAAGACCTTTCTATTAATACCCCACACGCTTATGTAAAACTAAAAAAAAAATTCTATCCCTCAGTTACATGTATGGAGGGCCCCCACCTCAATGGTTTTTTTTACAATTTAGTATCATAATCCTATAGCGGTTCATACAACACATATTCTCACCAAATTCCGTTACTGTAGCATTTATAGTTTCCGAGTAAATCGGCTGTGACAGACGGACAGACGGACAGACGGACAGACGGACATGACGAATCTATAAGGGTTCCGTTTTTGCCATTTTGGCTACGGAACCCTAAAACACGGTATTAGTAAAAATATTCGAAGAAAAAATTGTATAAGTGCCAATATGGACCCCATTAGTTGGCAATGGCAAGCGTCTTCGATATCGATCCAATACAGTGAGTAGGGGGACAACTATGAAAAAATGCCCCAAACGCTAAAATAAATGTGCCACCTCATAATACAGACTGTATCAAATACTTTGCTAGCATCCATAGTAGCCAAATAGTTCGGTACACCATGTATTCAGTATATACCGAGCTATTGGGCGATTTCGAGTGCTACAAAGTATTTGACGCTGTCTCTACGATTACAAAAAGGAACAGGAACAGTTTTGGCCTAGCCACCTTCGTATGTTCGCAAGTTCCTCCGCTAGTTTTTTTTTATCACAGCTACTTAAGTATTGACTCTTAATATAAGTAATCAACATTAGTCTAAGGCACCCGGCGGGGCGGAAAATCATACGTACGAGGGACAGTTCCGATATCGGCCTCTCGCTCCAAGTTTTGGAATCGCTCGCCGCCGTCGCTGGTCGCGCAAAGTCGTGGCCAAGACGTAGGGCAAGCGAAACTAGACCTTGATATAAAAACCGTTATCCTTCCAATTTTCTCTTCTCCAAATCTATTTGTAATTATCAGAATATGTGAAATACATCCTTATATAGGAAACTTATTAACCTACGTATGATCTATGATGTTACAAAAAAACTCGTTAGTCCGAGCAATAATTTGAATCTACGGTTCAGTGACTTGTGTGAAAAAAGTATAATAAAAAATATAGGGTAAGCTAAGCTTACCTAAAGCCTAAAGAGGGTCGATAGGACGGATAGGATAGGTCCTTTATTGACTGAGTAAATAAAGTGTCGGGATAAACCGGTTGTTTTTTGAGCTTAGATAATTTGAATGCCAATTTAGTAGGTTATTTGCTTACGCCCTCGGTTATGTCCCACCCTTTTTTTGTTGTTGACGAGTAAACGTTAACGGCATATTTATTAATCTTGTTGATAGTGACTGCCTGCGATAGAGACTGTGTTTGGATCCCGGTAAGAATATTTATTTGTGTGTTTAGTTCATCATCATCAACAGACGATTGACGTCCACTGTTCATAACATGCTATACTTAAGGATCAATCGTGAGCAGCTTACATCCAATGGATTCTAATTTTTACCAGGTCGTCAGTCCATCTAGTGCCCCTCACTAGATGGATTAACATGGCAGTTAGCGTTTTTTCGAGCTACGTCGGGTTCAGTTGTTTACTCCCACCTTGTCAACCGAGCATTTATTTTCTGAAATTAGTATCCTCGCCTTGTACTCATAGTGCAACATTTGTCTAGTTTCAGGCTAGTACACAGTGGTCTGTACACAGGACAAGATGTGACACTGAAATCACCACTTTTTTTATTTCACTTTATTCTTCGATTCTGTCCTTTTGGCTTTTAGACAGAAATTCAACTCTGATATGAAAGTACGTTTGAAATCGAGAAAATTTCAGAATAGATAGGGAATAGATATAAATAAATTAAGTAGTAAAGAGTAAGCCTTAAAGCGATTGAATATTGTCAAAAACAGCTACACACTATGTACCTAGCTAATTATTGCAACACGTAAAATAAAAAGTTAAACACGTTTTTAACTGAAATTATTTTTGTCTGTTTTATGAAATTACATAATAGATACATATTATTTTAGAATCGTCGCTACAAAACTAACGATTAGAAAAGATACTTAGTACTGATCATGCGTGCCCGGATTTTATCATGCAGACCTTATTTGATTAATACACTTAATTCACGTTTCACCAGATTTCTGTATAGGCACTTTGCGTATTATGCGTACTTGGTGTAAATTATACATTACATAAGCATTAACATACACCTATCTAGCTTAACCCTACTTCGTAATAATTATGCTAATAGCTAATGTAGGCACCACATTTTCGTAACAGAAACATCGGTAAATTTAATTTTACATCCCACAAACGACTAATCCTTTTCAATTCTCATAACACACTTCTTTCTGCTACATCATCATTTTAAATACTCCCTTGATGTGACACGGGACGACAGAAACTGTCTAATAAAAACTCATTTGTGAATTAAGAGACAAATGGGTTGACAGACATCGGAAAGTGTCATCGAATTCCAACGGTCGCCTGCGCCAGTCGTGCACTCATGCGCGTCCCACTTGTGCTGTGCCTTGTTCTTTAGCAAGTTTTAAATCAAATTCCCAATATTTCGAATGAATATTGGGAATGAACAATCGCCTCGAAAATAAACCAATTCTCGACTTTAATTTTACTTCATGAAGCTTTCACCGCAAATGGCAATTTCCTTTGAAAATTAAACATTTATCAAGTTTACTGCCACCCTTAATTGGAGCGATGGTGAGGGCAAATAGCCTTAATCCTCTCAAATCCTGAGGAGACATGGTACCCGCAATGGGCCTACGGAAGAAAAATGGGCATTAACTGATCCAAAAGGGTACCTATAGATAAACCATTGCTCGTATAATTCCCTTTCTATTTTAAAGTTGCTTCCTGATTAGTTGTTATAGTCTATTTGTCTGCATGTGTGGCAGTTATTTGTATACACGGAACGTTTTTTTAATTCTATTGCTCGTCTCGAGCGGGCTTATTTTTATACGTTTTATGGGCTTTATCGGTTACTTCGTGTGTGAGATCGTCTGATAGCGCCTGCATGAGCCGTATTTGTATACAGAATTTTAGTATGTGTGCGGTGTATGTACACTGTCTTGTTCATTTTGTTTGAGATGGTGAGAGACAAATAACTTTATTGTATCTTTTTGTACACAGATGCTCTGAAATACGGCAGCGGTGCAGTACCGGCGGCTTTCGTTTTTATTGTAGTCGCAGAAGAATAAAAGTACCAGATGTTTATGTTGGAAGTTATCGGATCATTAAATTTTAGGGTTATTTTAATATACGGATTTATTTATTTTTACGACTGATTTAATGCGTAGGTAAATTTATATTAACGAGGTACTCGTACGATTGGTTGTTTGAATTTATTTTGGGGTACTAAAAATTTAGGTACTAAATAGCGGAAAGAATTTAGGTACTAAATAGCGGACGTCTTAAATTGCTAAATGATGGCGAAATTGTAAATAGTAATGGTAGATGAAAATTTGAACACGCATTGATTGAATAAATGTAAGAAATTAGTGCCACGTATAATTAATATACGGTTGGACAAATGTTATTAGTATTTAGCAATTAGAGTTGAATGTTACGAAATTAAGTACCTAATTATTCCAATAATTTAAGAGCCATCTAAAGACTAACGACTATTCAGGTAGATAACGAATTTATTCTCCAGGGAGCAACTATCCATAAAAGTTAGTTTTTATTTATAATACTTGGAGAAGCAAGTTTGGGAACATAGGAGAGATTAGAGAAGTTCTGAGTACTTATAAGTCCTGGTCCACAGGGAAAAAATGGCGACGTTCTTCAAAAAGAAAACATAAAAAATTATACTGTTTAACGAAAAATAAAGGTATCTATTAATGTGATGCGTTTAAGAACATATTATCAATAAGAGGTCAAGTTTAATATTAAAATTAAATATAGCAGGTGTTTAAAAAATACTGAAATCATTCTTCGATTCCAAATTAGACCTACATTTATTTTACTAGTGTATGGGTTAATCGGGTTTGATTTCCGTATAAAAACCCGTTGTGGTATCCATATTAAGTAGGTACTTGCATACTACCTAATATAAAACTGAACATCAATCTAATTTCGGCACTTTGCGATACTTGTGACCACGAAATATTTATTTTGCGCTGTATTCGGTGTTTCAATTTATACTTTATTTATTTATTTGGGTTATTCTGACCCGCCACTCAGGAGAGAAAGATTGCATAGTTTACCAGAATAAATTATTCAACACGCTTTGGAAACATGGTTAGTGGGTGGACAACCATGGAAAGAGAAAAACTATTACAATTATCAAAAAATTTAGTGTCATTAAACTGGGATTTTAAAACTGACCCAAGAGGAAGTAACCGTTTGTTTTATAGTTAAGAAATATTAATGACTTGCCTATCTAGGAAAATTTTGAAAACGATTAAATACCTACTTAACTACTTATTAGTAAACTTATGAAACTCTCTAGGGCACGAAACTAATGAAAAGTTTCAACACTTAAATGCTTCATCGAGCCTTTTACTACTCGCTTCGATTTAATTGAAGACTGAAAAGTTTCTTATAGGTAATAAACTTGTATGAGAGCACTATAATATACTTCACGCTTGAAGAATCAATAACGTAATTAAAACTGTCGTTAAATTTAAGTTGCCTTGCTGTCTCACTTTAAAAAAAAATGTTTGAGAGAAGCAACACGCCAATCGTGTATCACGATATGCCTTCTGCCCTGTAATAGGGCGTTTCAAAAACCGTTGTTGAAATCACCTTGTTATTTAATTCGGACAAGATTGAGCTTATTCTACCCAGGATCACGAGCTCTTTCAATTCAGATAGGAGAAAAAAAATGTTCCAAAATGTTTTTACCATAACGATACCGTTTTTTCATAGAAGTTCAAAGGCGGTAGCATAACGGAAGGAATAAAAACTGTATGATATTTATGAGACTTATTTTTTCTCCTATTAGAATCGAACAAGCTCGTGATCCTGAGTAGAACAAGCCCAATCTTGTTCGAATTAAAGAACAAGGTGATTTCAACAACGGTTTGTGAAAACGCCCAATAGCGTGTGTTAATAATAACCAAAACCTGAATATACCTAGTTTTGTTGTAAAAACATACTATCAAATTAATTAATCTTCCAAAAAAGTTGAGTAAGGAACAATGTCTACGTAAAAAAATATCGTTAATTATCTCGCGACAATGACAGAGGTCTCAGCTTTTCGCCACTAAGCGAAGCATGGGTTGAGTTGATTCATTCTTAGCTGTCTTATTCCGTAAACAACTTTTTACTTCCAAATACACCCTTTTACCTACTTGGAAAGGATTACCAGTAGGTAGAGCATTCATATTTCCTATTTTCATATCATAAGTCCTTGCATGACATTTAAATGGATTTATTGGAAACCCCAAATTGCTGTGACTGTAATTCTGAATTTTAATAATGATATTCGAGTTAATTACCTATTTGTTTTCTAGGAAATTATTCCAAAAAATCTTTTTGTTTATCCTACTTAATAAAAAGGATATTATGTATCCTTTCGAGTAAAATTTCATCATCATCAGCCTATGATAGTCCACTGCTGAACGTAGGCCTCTCCTATTAACTATGCGTATAGACGCATTAGGAGGTAAATGCCCATAATCGCCACGCTGGGCTCTTGCCCATGGAGATTATGAAATAATGATCAGCGACACTTCAATCCCTTAGTCGACTTTTACGAAACCCGCAGGAGGAGTTGGGGTGGTGACAAATGTATTCTTACTGCCGTCATACGGCAAACGAGTTAAATTTACCTAAATATTACGAGCCATGTAGGTAATGCTTACCTATAGGTCCCCATTGCTTCGGATTTTGTTATTAGAGTAAATGTTTTGTCACCTGAATTGGATTTAATATTCCATGAGCGAGTTGCTAGTGTCTCAAGCAATATATTTGATGTTACCTTTCTCCTTCATTCATTACATATTTACTAGCTAGTCGTTTCGCTTGACTTCACTCCATTTATATACGAGGAGATTTAACGCTTGGGTTCGGCATCTGTTGACAGTAGTAAATAAAAGCCTTACATTCCAATCGCAACTACCGTAAACTGGGGTTACTTTGAACTTTGGGGTTACATTGATAAAAACTTCTTTTATTTTTTAATCGCGAATATCTTCCGTTACCAAACGCATCTGTATATTTTTTTTTTAAGTCTGGCAAGAACGATAGTTATCCTTATTAATTGTTTACACACTTTAAATGAGTACGGTCGTTAGAATAGCGTATCACGTGTTTATATTTACGTATAGTTTTTGTTATTTTTCGTGTATAAAATAACTTCTAAACAAACAATAAGGGTCGTGAGGTGAACGGTTCTTAATCACAATTAACTTGTCACAAGTGTGTTTAGGTATACAAATATAACGTTTTTGGGGTCTTCAATTCAAACTAAGTACTTATAACAATTGTTTTTATTCAATGGGGTGTCTTTGATCACCTACATGGGGTCACATTGATCAGAATCTTACGTATAGTTGGTTATGGTATGTCTATCAATTTGACTGTTTAATTTCTAAGAAGATTGGTCTCTCTTCAATGTTTGATTTTTGTTTTTAATAAAGTTGAATACTGAAGTTTTTTTATAATATATCGGGGTTACTTTGATCACAAATATTTGATCAAAATAACCCCAAAACGACGTAAATTGTTGTAACTTTTGATACTGCGAACGAATTTATTTATTTTCTTAGGAGAAATTACTCCTGTAAGGGTTAACATTCAATTACCCTAAAAAAACATAAGGTATCAAAGTAACCCCAATGTCAGTTTAACTTTGATCACAACGTTTTAGTTTTCTATCTTCATACATTTTTAAAGTATCGTTTCAAATTTTTTTACCGAGAAAGATAACAAAAAGTTGATGTTACTATTTTATTTTTGGATTTTTTTACGCCTAATTTTAGAAGATATTGAAGTTTAAACTTTAAAATTGATCAATGTAACCCCAGTTTACGGTATGTGTGTAACTTTTACCGCCTTAAACTACTTTAAACGCTTTTTTTCCCTGACCTTTTTCTATGTAATAGAGGATCTAACAAAAATACCTACCTCTGTTGTCAGTTATGACTTTAGTAGATGATGGTTTACCGCCACAGATTAGAAAATTCTGTTTTTTCTGTACTCCTGAAATCGTATCAATTCTTTCCGGAACTAGATGCCTACAGAAAATTTGAAGACAGGTATAAAGTAAAAAGATCACACAGACGTTTTTGAGGAAGTAATATTAAGGCTTCATAAATCCACCAGTTGAACGTGGTAAAGGCACCTAAGTTTGTTTATATGTATTGTTTTACAGAAAAACGTCCTAATTTGTCGATAGCCGTAAGGACGTTTTGACCGGTTACTCGTATCAAAATCAAGCCAATATCGTCCTTACGGCAATCGAGAAAGTGGGCCGTTTCACTAAACTTCTACACATATATATTGATTTAGTCAGAATTGCTTCGAAATTTAGTGTCACCTTCTTGTTTCCAGAAGCTGCCACCTTCTTCATTAAATAGGTATATTTGCCGTTACGATGATGTTAATAAAATGTGAACGTTGTGTACCTGTAACAAGAAATTAAATAAATTAATGATCATTATAATTAATTTTAAACTTTAGCTGAAGTAATACTACATATAATTCAATATAATATTTGGAAATAAAAGGATGTCTTGTAACTAATTCGAAGTCTAGACTACAACAATTTCATAAATTATTTAAATTTCTATTCACGAAAGTTCAGCAAATTACGTACAAAATTTAGGGTCCGTTTAAATGTTGATAGGTACAAAATAAATAAGAAATTTTCAGCTTGCGCTCTATTAAATTCTTTATACAATGAATTCGTTTTTTAAATAATAAGTATTAATTTATTAAAGCAATTTTACCTTTTTTAAGGTAAGATTTTTGTATGAAATATACGACACGAACTGATATATAGGTCAATAGGCGCGCTGCTTTCAGTTATTTTGATGATTTTTATTTTATAGCTTTAATAAAAAATAAAATAAAAAAAACTTTTGGTGGATTGAGAATACATACAGATTCTCTCCAGAAGGCAAAAACAGGAATTTAATAAAACTAAACAAATAAAGTCAGCGCTTACAATTATATTTAAGTAGGTAGCTATTTGAATATTATTTTATTTTGTGAGCAATAAAATCAAATAATCATTCCTGAATTTGCTGAAAAGTTAGTCTGTATAATTGGGTAAAATATAACTTGACGATTGCTGTTCAGAATCCCAGTTGTTGACCTAAAAACTCGACATTCTACGGTTCAACAATTTTCAGGCTCGTTGCGAAACGTTCAAATCGACCGTTATTAGGACCGCATTTATCCCTTAGGATACGTGCCAGGGACATATCCTTAGGGACGATTCAAATTACGAGTAAAAGTACCTACTTATAACACTGACAGGAACACTTAAACAGCGTGCACCAAACACCAAACGCTCTGTTAGCCTTAAAACCTTCATTCGCTAATAGACATTACGACACAAGTGCGAAAAACAGGAAACCCGAAACGAGTAGCGATGTTTTAAAACACGACCGAAGGGAGTGTTTTAAATCGACACGAGTTACGAATTTCCTTTTTGCACGTGTCTCGTACGACGTTTTTTAGTACAGATGGCCCTCCGAAGTTTTGGACCTGACGTAAAATGAGCCACTTCTCGCACTAGAGCCTAAAAAAGGCACCATCTGTTCTAAAGAATGTATTTTATCCATTGAATAAAGTCGAATGTGTGGTTAGCGCAACCAGCCCTTAGTCAGGGTGCTTCAACGTAGTACACTATTACACAAATTCGATCTTTTCACTGAAATAATAGTACATTTCGATGCAAGTGCAAACATTTTTTTTTTTCGACGATGGTGAAAGTTGGAGCGCGAGTGAAACGAGGGCGACAATCACCCGAGTTAAAAAGAAGTTTTTACACGTGTATCGAACGACTTTTTTCATAACAAGTGCCTTAAAAAGAGAAACTTACGCACGCTAAGCGTGCGCAAAGTTAACTTTTCCGCACTAGTTAGGAAAAATATAATTACGTTCTCAAATGATGTTATCGATATCGTATAGTTGATACGGTGCCTACGAAACTGGAGTCTCTGAGTTTAAAAACTAAGACATATTTGTTTGAACAATGCGACCATCATTATTAATCGATAGACGTCCACTGCTGGACATAGGCCTCCCAGAGCATACCATGAGGATCGACATCTAACAGATTCCAGCTTTACCAGGTTATCGGTCCGTCTAGAGGGAGTTATTATAAGTAGGTATATTAATTTTAAAGTAATTAATATGAATATTATCATAACACAAAATTATCACGCGAAGTTTCATATTTATTTATTATTTATTTATTTATTTCATACAAATTTCAACATGCACCTTACAGCTAACGCCAAAGCGGCACAAATTGGAAACATGAACAACTTAAATATAAAAAACAATACAATTTGTATAACACAAATTACATAACATAATCTAAGATATTGAACTTTCAGGCATCTCGCTCTCTAGCACTCTCATACACTCCATAATCAGTCGCCCCATCGTAGTTACAAACAAATCACATTCAGGCTGTGCTTCGAGCATAGAGTTGAGCAGAGAGTGTGCGCGCGCTCGCGGCTGGTGCGCGTGCGCCCGCGTGCGCGCGCCGCCCTCCGCCAGCAGCGGGTGGCGACGCGCGCGCGTGTACTGGTTAGGTACATATGAAGAATCTAGCAACTTATAGTCGAGAACGCACGAGACATAACTTTGCCATCAAGAAATTCCAATCATCAAAGAGTTCACGAGAAATTAAATTTGATCTGGAACCACCTTCATGCTTTTAGCAAAATTTGCTCCTACAATAAAGAATAAAAAATACTATTAATGAAAAAAGTTGTCCGAAGGAGGGGTAAAAGTACCCTAAATTGAGCCATGTATTAACATTCTGGCTGCATCGCGTCAGATTTTCCTTAATATCCCATTTTATTTTTCATAAAACCTTTGTTTGCGAAAGATATTTGATTCTGGAATGTGTGGAGTCTGGCATTAATAGTCCGCGAAGTAGATAAGATATTTGTTAGGTTACCTTTTCGATAACATTTCTATTTTATTAAAATCCATTTGGATTCACTTAGTATTATTGATTTTGTTAAAAATAAATAAAATTGGTAGTGCCTTAGTTGGACATATTTATTATGTGTATACCGTGCGCGAGTAGAAAACAAAAAAAATGGACTAACCTAAAAACTTGCATTATTTTATAATCACGTACTATTAGAACACAATCTTAGTTTAACTAATCATCAACTTAAAACTTTAGCCTTGAGTTCACATTCATTTTTAGTTTAAATTTTGATATTTATTAGAATTAACGTCAAAATTAATATACGAACGTGTTTCACGATCTGTGTCGAAGGCAATAAATGCTACTGAAAGTCTGCCATACTTGTTTACATTTTCTATTTTCTACTGGCAAACGGTATAGGTACCTACTCTGTATAACAAGGGATTAAGTATTACCTACAAAAAAATTCGTAACCATAAAAAATGAGAAAGAAATATTATAGTCGTAATCACTCAACACTTTAACTCAATGAAATAGTACCTAAATACTCACTTAAGAAAGAAAAGCAACAATGAGCATTTGATTTCAGAAAATAAATTCCAACTCATTTCGAAGATAAACTGACTCGTTAAATTATGGACTTAAAATAAGCTTTCTCAGATTTATTTGCGTCTTGCAATCATCAGTTTTTAGGGTTCCATACCCATAAGGTAAAACTGGACCCTATTACTAAGGCTCTGATGTCTGTATACAAAGAAATACAAAGAGACATATTTGTATATCTGTCCGAGAACCCTAATAGGTTAGACTGTTGAAATTTAAGATGCTGAATTTCTGTTGCCGCTAAAACAAAAAATATTAAGAAGTTGAATAAAATAGATATTTAGGGTGATTTTTTATGATAACAATTCTGACGCCCTAACCGGTTTTATTTTTGATAAAAAAAATACTGTCACGTTCACTGTCTACGGCAATGTTTTATGCGTGCTTTACAACACAAAATAAAATGACGCTTATATACTTGCAATTAAGACTTAGAATCCTCGACCAACACTTAAAACATACACGCGATAGATTTATTTAGATATTATTTTATGTGACAAGACAAGATAAACACGATAAAAGTTTAATGATAGCTATAACCCATAATGTTATGCTAAGCAAGCAGCAACATTATCGATATGTTTTGGATCATAAAAGTAACTAATCACATTTCAAATCCTTTTATGGTTGTATTCTATGAGCTTTATAGGATGTTTTATTTGGGAACTGTTTTCATAACAAAAGTCGCTGTTTTTTTTTAACGCCATTTTGAATGCCCGTTATGTGGTTTAAGGCACATAGCGGGTATTTTGAATGAATAAAATAAGAACATATATGGCCCGATATGTACTTTTCCGTACGTAGCGAAATTTTCCTATGACTATTATTACTTAAACAGGTTTTTTTTTATTATTGAAGAACTCCTTCATAAAAATAACTATGTGACAAATATTATCAATATGTGTCAAATTTTGTAACTAGTTAGACACATAAAGCCTTTGGACGACTGAAATAAAAAGGGTTATGTGACATATTATAGGTAATATTAATTTTTCTCGTTAAAAAAACCGAGATTTATTTTTAGAAAAGACATTAAAATACGTTAAACTGATCATATGTATCAAAATAAAATATAATATAGGCCTACTTTGAGTGAACACGATTCAAAATAAACAGATTTTGTGTCTCTTGTAAAACTATTAA
This sequence comes from Thaumatotibia leucotreta, assembly GCA_025490895.1. Lineage (NCBI taxonomy): Eukaryota > Metazoa > Arthropoda > Insecta > Lepidoptera > Tortricidae > Thaumatotibia > Thaumatotibia leucotreta. Next base: position 8,009 of record JALPQI010030535.1, on the reverse strand, counting down.
TATTCGATCTTACCAGATTGATATATATCATATAAATATCACGTTTAAACCAGCTTGTTAAGTCTGTTAATAAACATACATTGATGTTTTATATTTCACTAAGTACTAGTGCGTTGCCTAGTAATTTATTTATTTCAAAAATACACAGAATCACAGTTCACAGTCAGAAATGAATACAAAATTACATTCGTACTGACCAAAATTTCGTTACTTATTTACATATGCAATTTCCAGAAATGTGTACTTTCTGGAAAGCCAACATTCTCCCAACAAAAAATCACATATTAGATTCCGGGTGAAATGAAAAAGTAAAAATATTGGGACGGTTAAAATTGAACTTGTTTGAAGAGGTTATTATTTTAGGGCAGAGGATCAGGCGGATAAACTGTCAGGGCGTGAAGTTTGCTTTTCAAAAAAAAATATAAGTCTGATATGTGAGGGCTTGAATTAAAAAGGGTAAGCCGAATAACCTGATCTGCATATTCGATTTGATCCGGTGCTAGCAGGACATTTTTCTGTGCAAAAATAATCCAAGTTTACATCAAAATTACTGATTGCAGAATGCACAGTAAATATTATATATTACATATAAAAAAAATATACTACAAACTATATTTGTGCTATTTATTAAAAAGTAATGAATTTTTCATTGGCGCGAATTGGGGAAGGCCTATGTCCAGCAGTGGACGACTATGGGCTGATGATGATGATGATGAATGAATTTTTCATCACAATTGCTGTCTAAGCGCGCCATTGCTTGAATGCGTAGTGAGAGTAATAGAAAAGTGAAGTTCCCTGGGGAGTAATAGAAATGTCAGTATACGTCATTTTATAATATTTTGTCTTAAAACTCATTTTTTGTCGGCAAGTGTGATAAAAAACATTGTATGTATCACACAATGTTTTTTAATGGTACTGCACATCATGTGCTTACAATCTTTTATTTTAAAATGTTCTTCTCTTTTTATTTAACGTACCTACAGCAGTTTACCGGAATGAAACAGCATTTTATTTGACTCTATAACATTATGTATTTCTTAATTAAGACATAATTCACCGAATTATTAATTTACCAAATGTATCACTCGAGTTTGCGACCTGACTTTGAAGAAACCTTTCTGTTGGTTGCATGATTTAGATTAATAATATGAGTCGGTTCTGGGGGCTTATGATGGTCGTGCTGTTAACTTGACAAACGGCATTTTATCGTACATTTTGATTTCCATACTATGGTTGTTGTCATATTCTACCGGATTTTGACGATTGATAAGCGACGTTATTTGTATACGATGGTCGTATCGTATCTGTCACTGCCAGTGCTGCCAGATTATTTACCTTTGAAAACATCAAAGCATTTCTATCGCAGGGCTGCCAGATTGTAAAATTGTTTTTTTTTTATAGTTCGGGTGCTTAGTTTATCCTGTTTTTATAATCGAATTGGTAAAAGAGAAAATTTTAAATTGTTGACTGATTATACTGTGTCCAGCAATCTGTCTCAGTAGAAAAAGGCAGCAAATTCAAAAAGTTGTGTTCAATTTCATGACAGCGTACTAATTTTTTTGGAATATTTTACTTTACCAAAATGAAATTACACTAAAAACCTACCAAGACGACAAATTATTAAATAAATTCATATTTTATGTCTTATTACTTATTTTTTCTTCATAATTACAATTATACCTAATTCTTCATAATGAGGGTTTTTGATACTTTTTCTGCCGCTATTGGGAGGTGAGATGGCAGCACTGAGCCGACCGTTTAACGAACTGTCAAAATAAATACGCGCATTTAATTTTCAACATATTTATAGGTTTATTTATTCTGAAAACGATTACTTTAGGCATATTGTTACCTAAAATAAATAAATAAAATAGTTCCAAGTCAATTCTCATGAAATTAACAAAGTTAAAGTAATTATTTTTAATACCAGTGACTTTGCGTGCCTGTTTTATAGCTCCGTCTTCAGTTTGATGACCGTGTAATAGTCGTAATCCATTACAAAATCAATTCTCTTCCAAATAAAATAGAATTTCAATATTTTAGGCCCAAGTGCCTATGAATAGTATGAATCTGACAGTTGTCGAGACCAGGAACGTACGAAGCGCCGCCTGGTGGCAGAAAAATTATCGAAAACCCTCATTACAACAAACAATCCTACCTAATAATCTTTCTACAACATGAATGTAGGAATAATATGGATTTGACAACGTTATAATAATAGCAAGAACGAAAGGGATGGTCTTATGAAACTTTTTACTAGTGGAAGTGAAAAGGAACGATAATCGTCCGTCCTTATCACTGTGCCACTATTTTTTGTGCGTGAGTGCATTAGATGCTAAATGTAAGTGCCAGACAAATGTGTTGAATACGTCACTAAGTGCCACACACGCAAGTATCTTCTTAGTAGTAAGTGACTATGTCTATCCCTCTTAGTGGCACACTATGTGCGGCCCCTCGTTCTACAAGAAGAATAATAAATAAGTTGGTAAAGAGGGAAGAACTTGAATAAGTTTTTGAAGAGAAGAAAAAATACGCGAGTGCAAGCTAAATTTGCAATTGCGAATATTGAAAATGCTTAAGATTATCACTTTCTATTTTGTCATTATCGCCAATAAAAAAAATATCAACGAAACCATCCCGTGGAAAATTCAAGACGGCATCAATTTTGTCATTGAATAGAAAAAATATTTGAGCGGTTTCACACGACGCGTTTTTTTTTTTGCCTGACGACCTACTGTGATGAAGCCTTAGGCCGGCCTTATACATCCGGGATCAAAGTAGGGTATTCGACAACATTAAAAATATACCCCAAAATGTGGTCATCCTATTAGAAAATAGCATAATTTATACTACATTTCACTTAGTTTTAGAAAAAAATATGCCTATTTGTAGCATAATTTATTTCACCAAAATAAATTAAATATTTTTTGAAAAATTATCTGTGACAGCCAACGCCCTATGATTGGTCAGCGTTCCTGTGACGTCAGTTGCAAGTAAACATTGCTTATGCATTGCTTCCATATTGCTTCCTTATCAGAGTGTAGTTCGTGTTTCGAGATATTATTGTTGTTTAATTCGATCTTTGTGCTAATTCTAAAGACTTTTCTAATAAATATTATATCTTCCGGTGTAAATATTCGTGTGGTATCTGAAAATGGAGGCAAATTTTGTGCGAGCGGACAGCAGCAACCTACCTAAGATAGATGCATTTATGATTGCATAAAGATAACGTTGATTACTATGCTGCGGAACTTAAAAATGTAAAAACTGTAAGTACCCTATACTAATTATTTATTTGTATATAAATGTATAAATACAATAAGGACAAGTTCGGAGGTTTTGTATGAGCTAATTTTAGGTTATGTTAATGTAATTTCTTTTTGTCCTAATTTTTGCCTTTGTATCACAGGTCAGCAAGAGAATCATTATGGTGACGATGCGATTGGTTATGTCCAACTACACCGGGAAAATGGAATGTGCACAGTCAAATGTAAGATGTGCCCTGAGCACAAAGTACGAGCCAAAGCATACAATGTGACTTTGATTGTAAACGAACGTGACTGCGAAATTATTAGTTGTCAGTGTCATGATTGTGCTGCCTCAGCTGGAGGATGTAAGCATGCAGTTGCTTTTTTAATGTGGGTCCACCGTCAGTCTGAGGAGCCTTCATGTACTTCTGTAGAATGCTATTGGAAAAAATCGACTTTGTCGAAAGTAGGGACTACTCTAAAGTATATCAAAGTGCAGCAAATGAGTCAAAAGGAAATACCTCATAGACCCAAGTGATCCAGCATTATACAATGAATTTATTTCTGAAGCTAAAAGGAGGAAGATTGAGAACTGTATATTGCTAAAGTATCAAGTTGATTATAAGCATTCTGGAATTATGCAGTACTCATTGCACTGCTTTATGATAGATCAATCTGAAGATATTAAAGTAGATGTTGACAGAATTGTAGGCTTGATGAAAAAAAATTCACTGCAGCAGCAATAAATACCATAGAAGAAGCCACAAGGAAGCAAAACAGAAGCAGCTTGTGGTATGAGATGCATGCATCAAAGGCACATGAAGTGAGTGTGTGGCGTCTTCTGACGGTGTAACAAAAGATGCTATCATACAAATTAAATGCCCTACTAAAGCAAAATCCAAAGATAATTATTTGAAAAATGGAAGGCACAGGTACAGCTGCAAATGTATGCAACTGGTGTCAAAAAATGCTATTTTTGTGTTGCTGATAGCCAATTTGAAAAAACAAAGAAAGTAGACATTGTGTTAGTGAATTATGACAGTGAATATGTTATTTTATTTTATAGCCTTTACTTAACGACTACAATAATAATTGATAACATAAATATATATATTTTAGACATCGGCATAGTCGTCTTGCCCTCCGGCATAGGCCTCCTCTAAAGATTTCCACTCTTTCCTGTCCATAGCGGTTCTTCTCCAACATGTTATTAAGTTACTACAAAAGTTAACTGTTTCTTGGAAAAAACATAATATTTATCCCATTTTGTGTAGCAGCACCAATGTGTGATAATATAATGAAATAAAAAACAATTTCAGGCTTCTTATTATTTTTATTTTATATTTCCTCTTTTGCATGTAAGCAACAAGTAAACAGTTTCACAACCCCTACAGATAATGAATACTTTCTGACAACATGATATTAATATTATACATTAGACTGAGACATTAATTACCTACCGAACATGCATACTATATATTTTTAATGACAATAATGATCAAATAATCATAATACCATGTTACATTATTTAATAAGAGAATTCTGCAAGTTTATAAGACCACATGCAATGGTAATGATATGATCAAGAACATGACGTAAGTTAGTATTTATCACTGCATGTTGTTTTAGCATACTAAATTCTCTTATACGCCTAATCACGCGTTTAATCAAAATTCGTTAACTAGCAAATAGCAATTATCTTGGTTTGTCGAACTTCAGTTTTAGATAACTTTTCACCAGCTTTTACACTTGGTGGCCTTAAGAGTTTTATGCCTGAAATGCATGTTCAAGGTGTTTGAAGCCTCTGACTGCTAAGATAGAACTTCCTTCTTGTAATCCATCAAGGAAGTTACAGTTCTCTACTATGACAACATCACTTGTTCTGTCCCCAAATCCTTGAGAAGCAAAATTAATCAAACCATTAGGTGTACAATATTACAATATATTAAATACTTTACAGTATTTCCCTTTTCATACTCTGACCATGACAGTGCCTGATGAACAACATTAACATTTGTGGCTACGCACATGGAAAGGTACCTAGTCACGGCATTTAGTTACAGAGTTACATGAGTTTTTGTCGAAGCGGGTGAAAAAGTGCCAAAATGGGTTTGTACTATAATTGGGTTATTTACATCCTAAGGAACACGTGTGTACAAGAATATCAGTAAAATTATGTTTTTTTAGTATATTTCTCCGACCATAAAATTTAGTACTCAGGGTACCTTGTCACGCCATGTCTTAAAGCGTTTAAAATTTGAATAATTTTGTCAATATTTCCGTCGCGGGTAGTCAAATGCCTCTTTCTAACAAGGAAGGGTACCCAACTGTCCGACTCCGATTTGATTCATCAAAATGAATCAAATCGGAGAATATGTTATAGGGTAGTCTAAAATCACGGACATTTTTATAAATAAAAATATATTGATTTCTGCAATAATTGTACCAAATAACATTTTGATACAAATATTTTTTGCGTTATAGGTACTAAAATAGTGCCTTTAAATTGAAGTTACTAAAGTTTAGTAAATGCCGTGACAAGGTAGGTACCCTAGTTACGTTTCCATACAAAAGTTTCGACTGGGTCACTAAACTAATTAATATTATAATATTGATTAAAGACTTAATAGATCATAAAGTAGTAGGGTATGTATATTGTATAATTGGGTATTTTATCCTAGTTTTACTCTATTTCTTGAAGATAATGACTTATCGTGACAAGGTACTCTGTTTAGTCAAATGTAAAATTGTATGTTTTACACGACTAAAACAGAACTTTTTATAAATAAAAATATATGGATTTCTGCAATAATTGTACCAAATAACATTTTGATACAAATATGTTTTGCATTAAAGGTACTAAAATAGTGCCTTTACATTTAAGTTACTAAAGTTTAGTAAATGCCGTGACAAGGTACCCTAGTTACGTTTCCATACAAAAGTTTCGACCGGGTCACTAAACTTTTTTGATAAAAAAAATGCTTTAACGTTATTTCGATCTGACACCATTGTGGCACACTATGCTGAATATAGTTAAATTATGTGATAAATCATCGATATACACATAATTTTGTTGCTTTTTAATATTATAAATGACCTTTTTTGCAATTGTTAATAAGTGCGGTAATTATTAAATTTATTGTTGATTATGGAATTTATTTTATTCAATTATTCCAAAATGCCTTAGAATATGTAACTACGATAAGAAACTAACAGTTTTAATCTCATTATATCATGAATTGGGTATAATGAACACTTTCGTATTTCTTTGGCATTATAAACTTTAAATGCAATTTTCTCAACTTGTGCATCTCGGAAGTCGCAAATTCAAAAATGTATATAAAAATCGTGGTTCAACCTAGAGTCATGATTCTTTTTTTTATTGATAGCAAATTTAATTTCCTTTTTGGAACTATGCATAACTCAATACCCGCAACTAAGTACTTTTCCATGTGCACAGCCACATTTGATGATTTTTGTATGTCAATTTCTAAGCAATCTATAATACAGCTGACATTGTGGTAGCGATGCCTAAATGCAATAGGAAGGTTCTTTTTTATTAATTTTTCATCAAAGTTTATAATGAATGGTTTTAAATAACTACTTATTATTGGAATGTTTACTAAAAATAATCTGCTAGCATAAGATAAGGATATTCCTAAATTATCCTCTAGTTCAGAAAATGTGGCGTTCATTCTAATTTTTTTCAAGCATAGTAAAATGTGTTCTATTTTTATATTCGTTAATTTATGCAATAGCTGAATTATAAAGTAACATTCTTTGGAAATACCAATATACAACATAGGCTTCCTTTCAATTAAACGCACAGTATTTACACGGCACTGTAATTGTTCAATATGCTCATTATTTTCTATGACATTACTGTCGGAATCAGTACCTCTTGATGATGAAGTAGGTACAAAAGGTGATAAACGACCACATTCGTGCATTCTAAAAAGGAAATATCACTGTCCAATTTTTCTTCTTCCAGAACTTTTCTTTTTGCTGCTTGGATTGTGGCTGGGGCTGAAGGAGATGGTTTCACTTGGTATGAAACAGTCTTGAAGGGTGCTGTGGCAATAGTTGCATGTTGCCATATTGTTTGGACAGCCCTGCTCCTATGATTAACATTAACTTTTGTTCTTACTTGAATAGATTTCACCGTAGATATGATAGTATCTGTAATAGTTACTTTGTCCTGAGTTTTTGGTAATTCTGAAATATAAACACTCAAAATCAGTAACTTTAAAAAATTTGAAATCAACAACATAAATAATAATATATAAATGAGACAATCTTATACAAATCAACCTAGTCCTACTGTAGTAAACTCAAAAAAGGTTTTTGTTGTAGGTGCTAGATGATGGTATATAAAATAAATATTATATAAATAAATACTTAAATACACCTAAAACAATCATGACTCAGGAACAAATATTCATGCTCATTCCACAAATAAATGCCCTTAAAGAGATTCAAACCCGAGAACTCCGACTTTGTTGGGTGGATGACTACCAACTAGGCTATGGAGGATGTCTAAAATATATTGATATATATTTTTTATAATTAATTAATATCATACCTTCAGGCTCCATAATTTCTTGCACCATGTCATCTTTAGTATTGATAGTTGTTTGCAGACACTTTGTGACATGGTCAATTCTTTGTCTTTTAAGAAACACTTCTCGGCAAGGAACAGCATCACTCAGCCGTCTCTTGAAATCCTCTTGACAGTGATATTAAGTTGGCACAGCCTCATTT
>JALPQI010030534.1:0-30283 GCA_025490895.1 Thaumatotibia leucotreta | reverse complement strand
TGTGAAATTACCCGACGGCACATCACTACGCACAGCACAATGCTCTACGAAATTACTTATGCACCCGTACGTCTCCTAAGTATATTCAAATTAGTTTCTTAGTCGGAAATGCAGCGCTTAAATTATATTTCTTTTACTTATTTTCATCGTAAGACTTGTCATCGTCGAGTTTTTTAGTAGGCGGAATTAAAGCGAAATAAAAAAAAGTTTTTTTTTCCTTATTGGCCGTGTGGTGACTGGTGACGGCAATAAGAATACATTTGTCACCACCCCAACTCCTCCTGCGGGTGTCGTAAGAGTCGACTAAGGGATCGAAGTGTCATTGACCATCATTTTGATAAAAAATGTATGATGGGAAGCAGCGTCAGCATAGTGGACACATTACTGCGATCGCCAATCCGCTTGCTTGCGATTATGGGCATTTACCTCCTAATGCGTCTACGTCAGTACGTCTACACGCATAGTTAATAGGAGAGGCCTACGTCCAGCAGTGGACTATCATGGGCTGATGATGATCATAGCATAAACATGTACAATTCTACACAAGTGCAAGACTCAATAGGACACATTTTTCACTGCAATGTCGAGTTTTTCGCACATCTATCTAGCCAGGAACTTCCGTTTTCGAGAAGGAGTGTCGTGTTGGTTTAAATTGTTATATTTATATTATAACCAAATCGTGTAAATTTTTTCTCTGGTCTGTTTTTTTCTATACTAAAGTCTAGATAATACAAACTTGTATTTAAAGGTCGACTACTTCCTGATCCAGAAGAAAGTCAGGAGACTTTCTTCAAACTTCTTAAAAAGATTCACACTGACTCGAAACCACGAAGTATAAATTTAAATAGCTAAGCACCTTTACCTGCACAACATGCGGGTAAAATGTTAAAAACAAGTTCTCAAGGGGGCGACCCCTATATAACATAGATTACACTGTTTTAAGGAAATGTACCTACGTACCATTATCATGCATGAGGGTTTTAAGTTATCAATACACCATGTTTCCACTGACATATGGCGCTCGTATTTGAAATCGATTTTACGGTCTTTGTTCCCTATTATGTTACGTTTTGAATTATTAAAATTTCAAATTTGTTTGTGATGGGAGAATCACATGTTGCTTTTGATGTCTTTGGTAGTTATCGTTTTTATCATGAGAATTATAGGCAGATGTCCATTTTGATCACTGGAAAGTACTAAGCATTAATTTTTGATTGGCATTTTTGTCGGTATTTCTGCCCATGATTATGTAATTAGAATGTTTCTTTATCAAGATCGATCGAAAATCATAGATACTTATTTGCTACACCTATACTTATACTATGTACCACTACTACCAATGCCTTATACCCAAGATTCTATGCATTATTAATTTAACTGTATATAAAAATATGCATAGTGGACTTTTGTTTCATATGGATGCTCTGTAGCCACATCAGACATAAATACCAATACTGCCAAATTGCTTAAGTTAATCGTACAATCAAAAGTACTGCGATTTAGTTGGTATAGTAGTAAATCATTAGGTTACTAGTGCATGTAATCGGATGAACGATGTGAATGCTGCTAATTAAATGTATGTTAATATGTCGTTAACAATCGTTTAAGTAGCAGCTACCGTGACGGCCATATTGCACGTGAGTCATCATTTCACACCCGGATGGATCAGACGGGGGTGAGAACTGGGTCTGTTTACATTCCAAGTAGCCAATTTATGAGGAAACTTAAAAATAAGGGAAATACATTTTTGTCTTTGCATTAAAGTGGGATTTTTACTTCAGTTGGCCCATATCATAGTTGTTGTCATAATTAAATAATCATTCTGCCTGAAATTCTAAAATGACTAGTAAAGGCAGGTGTGCAGTTAAAGGTGCTTAGTAATTTAAATTTTATACTTCGTGGTTTCGAGTCCAATGCTAGTTCATTCCTTGGCAAGTGAAAAGCTATGTACTTGTAATAAGTTTAAGAATAAGATTTACGTAGGTACACTAGGTACTATTAAAATGCTTAAATCCATATTTAGCAAGTCTTGCCCTTCTTTTTACTTTTTCATAAATACATTCAAAACGAAATTTTATATATGGTAAAGCTTACATCGATCAATTGAGCACGAACGAAATCAAAATACTGATTGTAATTTATTGCACTTATAATTAATATAAGGGTATGTACCCTCGGACAGGTAACCATAGAACATTCCCACGTTAAGTTTAAAGGGGCTTGAAAGAGGGGCAAGTCATTGGTGCATGTCCTCCTGATCTTTTATTCCAAATTTGTACAGATGGGATGAGTCCGTGTTTTTTAGAAAATGCAGTTCCCATGCGACTTTGACCCCTCATCACAATGTATTGTGATCTAGATGTCTCGAGGTTGACAATAAGCTGATTAGACAGAATAACATTTTTTTTCTTTACAAGGTACATTCGATACTTAATCAATCTGATGATCTGGTTCTTTCAAGATTATGTAATCAAATAATTGATGTTGTAGAGCTATAGAAATACTTAGATACCTACTTGTGGTTTACTATAAGTATTATAACTTTGGTTACATTTTTTACATACAAATACCGTGATTATGTGAAATATTACATGATTATACAGAACCAAAATGTACCCTGATTAATGCTCAAGGGCATATCTTATCGCAAACATTCACAAACTCGTCTCGGAGATGTTTTGTTAAACACTTTATCTCAAAGGTTATCTTTACCCCATTCAATTATTTTTTCGTTTTCTTTGCTAGACGGAAGTGTGTCATACAGTATCTCTATTTATCCTGAAAATCTATTAAAAGCAGAGATATAAAATAAAGTTTGCTCATTTTAGATAACATTAGAAGCGCATGAAACTTTAATAAATTGTACTCAAACCTGATTTTGACTGCAAACCTCTACAAACGAAGGGGTTGCATTGTTAAAGATTCACATTATTTCGAAAGTGCAATGCCCTTAAAATAGGTCATTTACACTTGGTTTTTAGCATAATACCTTTTGTGTAGTGTTTGTTCTTTTGATTTCGTACCATGTGTGAATGTTTATTAAAAAAACTTTCTCCCAATCTTAACTAAATATTGCTCTTACACGCATAGGTGACTTCAGATGATTAATTTTCTCTTAGTGCTTATGATATCGATCAAAGGTAAGATTTTGTGCTGCTTTAGTGTTCTTTCCGAAAGTCATAACACATTAACAACACATTTCTCTTTGCCCATAAAAGTTTAAATCACAATTTAATCAAGTAGATCTTTTAGTCTATAAGCTTTATACGTAAATAAAATAGTTGCGGGTGCGCATCCCCCAGTGGCATTGCGTTCACGCAGCTGCTGGCAATCAACGCGGCTTTGTGCGTGGGGGGCAGATGGCGCTCCCGCCGACTTTGTTGTAGATCGATAGTGTTAGGTCATTCGAGTTTTTGGTAAATGCAGGCATTGCAGGCCTACTACCGCGTAAAATTTCGAGGATTTGGCTCAAGGCGTTATTAGAGTGACAGAAATACCCAAAATTTGCGGATTTCTAAGTTCACGCAGTCCCGAGTCTAGCTAAATTGTGATCACAAGACCAAAGTAGTCCTCCTACTTATAATTTGCTAGACACTATACAGGACTACTGGTTCTATACAAGTGTTTTTTTATAGATACTTAATCCTTGTCTAAAGTTACATTCGCCTGAATTTGGAAATGTCTGTGAGTCTGATATATTGTTGGATGGAATATAGGTACAACATTAAAACAGCCGGTAACGTCATTTTGAGAAATCCTACCTACATTGACACTTCGGAACCATCTGAGCCTGACAGATCGTCCCTAATCTTCTACTATTTAATCAAACCGTAAGCCCAATTAAAAATCGATAAAGCTATTAACTAACAAATCGAAGTTCCCATAAGAAATGGTTTTGCTTAATCAAATTTGCGATATCTGTGCGATCGGAGCCGTAAATTCGTCCATTGACACGCGTTTAAGGCCAGATGGTGCATCACCTGCCTAAGGTTGGAGTGCCAGACTTTGCGGAACTCCGTTCGGGACCGCATTCCTTTTGAAAACATATTCGCGGTCGTTGACTTTGATGCTCGATTTTCAAGTTGTCACACTGCATTTTATGTATGTAATGATGATTCGGTCATTTTTAAATAAACCCCGTCCTGGAAACTAAAAGAATTTTACACATTTCTCTCTCTTCCTAAACATAATCTCATTATTTGGGGTAGTCACACTTCCCTAGTACTGTTTTTCCCTGCCTGATTCGAATCACTGATAGTTTTTAGAGAGTCTATAAGGAATTACGAAATCCGGGAACCCCTCAGTTCGTGGACCCTTGAGTTCTTTACCGCTTTGTAGACATAATTATTTATTTATGTGTTTTAATTTTTTGGCATAACACGAATCAATATGTTATCCAAAACCAAAGTAACGATCTTAATACTTATGTAAATATAATAAAGGGTAAACAGTTTCCTTGAACGAACGTGAATTTGGCTTAGCTAAGGCAATTTATTTTAAACTAGACGTTTGGAACAATGACCTCATATAATAAACACAGTCTTCCTTTCAAGAGGCCCCGCGGGCCCAATGTGTTACACATAAACTTCGTGTAGGTATGTTACTTATTATAATTAGATAAGGTGGATTTAGACCAAACGAGCATTCGCTCATTCTATCCCGCACTCTACGAAATCAACGAATTTCGACAAATCACGTTTTGTGTACGAACGAATTTCGTAGAATGAGGTCTAAATCCACCTTAAGACGACAAAATGAATATTAATGAATTATTTTTTTCTATTACCTCTGTTTGTGTTCTTATTTATACAACTTTCCGTTCTTCCTATATATCTAACTTTTCTGTTTCCTGTTCGTGTCGAGTTAAAAAAAAATTGCGTGACCAAATAATAATAGCCTTAAAATTAAATAGCTCTCTTTTACAAATAAAGGTAAACAGTCTTTGTTCATTAGCGCTTTCTCTAAACACCTTTCGAGCGCGTGCTGCCTTATAATTGTAATAAGGGGAGGAAGAAAAAAATACTGGGTTAAGAAATGTCAGACTATGTGCGGGGGTGCTTTTGTGCTAGGCAAGACATTAATCTTGGAGGGAGGCCAGGTGAAAACCCTTAGACCTTTTCAATAAAAATATAACGATAACGTCGATAACAAAATTTTAAGAATGCAATTTCTTTGGTAATAATAAAGTGTAACTTGCAACATGTCCGGACAAGTCTATCGCAATGCTAATCACTTCTATAAGGAACAGCTGCTGTTCGTGCATAACGCTATGCACCCCACAGCCCTACACATTGCTCCCTCGCTAATGCCATCCATGAAAAACCCACTATTTAAATGCGTCTTTGTTTCAATAGGGACTAATAACTCTTCATTAAATTGTTCACTTACCAAATGTCGCGTAAGCTTTTAATTTTTATCAAATTGATGATAACTGAAACGATTTGGCAAAATGCCTGTATACGGTCCGACTTTACTAACAAGCAAAAAGTTCACACATGTCTTGTAAATGTGTCATCCTTTCCGTAAAATGCCATATGGTGCTCCCTGCCCTTATGCCGATACTACACTGGTCAAAATAGGTATTCCACTTAGTCTTTCCAATTCACTGCATGTCCAAAGCCTTATTAGGTATGGTTATTGTTTAATTTTGACTATGTGCAATAATTACCCTAGCCTTATTATTATAATAGCTATTCAGGTGAAAAGTTTTGCACATGACTCAATATCACAGCTTCTTTTGTTCGCGTGAGAAACATTCCTTCAAATAATAGCTGGGCTTAATTCAAAAATTCGCTTTTCTATCCCCTTCAGTGGTTGTCTATTACGCTATTATTTTTAGCCCTTTTATCTCACGTGGACGGAACCTGTTTCGTAGATAACCCTCTATTTATTTTAAACTTAGATAAAAGGACTTTGGAATGTCTAGCTGCTTCTATTATATATCAATGTCAATATGGTTTGCAGTCACAGTAATATCTCTGTGTTATCCATGATCTGTATTGCATTTGGTAGTAATTCAGTCTCCTCGCACTAGTTCTAAAAAGCTAAGGGACAATAAATTTACATTATAAAGGGACAAATCTCTGACCCTATAGTAACCAACCGCATTGAAATTTAAACAACAATTCATTTGCTTTAGAGTTTAGACTGTCGATCTTGTGTCGGCAAAAAAATTGCTACTAACTAAAATACATAATTAAGTACCATTCAAAATTGTATTTATATATAAGCTACCTCTCAAAATCCTGTTTTTTCTGCCCAAGGATGAGAGTAATTAATTCTGCTTGATCGATTCGGATAGAATTACGTGAAAGACCACCAAGTAATCCAACCCACCTTCACGTATTTTTAATGTTTTTCTCATGACACGTCTTTACCCCGTTTGGTATTATATTACTTAGAACAAGCAAATATATCGTCTCATAATATTCCTACAAGATTTAACTCAATTTAATCCAAAAAAAATCATAAGGTGTAGCAAGAAGCCATCCTGTTGAAGTTGAATGAAATTAGAGCCCAGCTATTTGTCTCAGTAGTTCCACTGTTCATTTGACTCCGTCTGGGCTGGGGTCGCTCGTGGCGACTCAATGGCGCTTGGAATTCTGTCGCATGTAATTTGAGATCGTACTTCTAGGAATTTGCATTGCAACACGGGAACATCAAACGCAATTGAATAGAGTACCTTGCCTGGAAACGATTTAGCTGTCAAAGGAATTATTTGTAGTAAAACCATTACAAGCTTAGTTTAGAGTCAACTATACTTCGATAGTTTTAATCTAAATTTAGATTTCGTTATTATGTTCATGGCCTTCGTGTAGACGTCTTATGACATCACCATAATTAGTTGCTAAACAAACACCAACCCAGTCATGATTCTGTTCTGTGACCCCATTCCTTCTCGTTAGCGTCCAGCTTATCAAATGTTACATGCGCGAGTCGATAAGGTTGATAAATTCGGCTTGAATAATTTTCGACTATGTTTCTGAACTTTGGAGTTGCTAATAAAGAAAATAAAGGGGCACAAGACAGGAAGTACGCCCGATGCGTGAGTTAACACGCCGTTTCCTCAAGGAACCCCTTGGCTTGTGGACATTTTTTATGTCAGTGCTTTGTCTAAGGAAATCGTCATTTGCCCTGCTTTATAACTTTGACATATAATTAGGGACGAACCTGTGATTTCAACAATCATAGGGTTAAAAGATACATTAGTAAATGTCAGTCGAACGTATATGTTATATGTATGAGTGCTTTCGTTGGCTTGTGTAATATAAATGTGCTACAGTTGCTGCCAGGCTTAATTTAAAATTGAATTTAATAAAGGGATCAGGTTTGCCCGTAATAGTAATAAGTATGTAGTGTGTATGTAGTCCCATAAGTTGACTTGGCTGGTATAAAATAAATACAAGTTGTTTTAGACCTGCTCCATTATTAAACCTATTTCATTTGTAATCGGACTTCAATCAAAAGCCCTTCAAAGATGGGAGATTGCTAGACAGGTGGAAATGACGACAGGTAAACGACCGACTTCCTCCTTTTAATTAGATGCCATTTATATACTCAGTTAAATAAAAAGCAGAACATTACGCGCTATATGCCAAGTATGGCCTTATTGGGAATTCGCAAGTGCTCATAATTATTATTGTCATTAAGTGATTAAATTAAAATTATTATTAATAATATGTACTGTTTTGATGACGATATCGCCATTGGTTCATTTAAATTTTCAATATAATAATTAACGGTCAGAAAAAAAGAATAAAATTTTATAAAACTAGCCAGCATAGTGATTAGGGATAAAAAATTGTTTTTAAGAGAAATATTGCCTTTATTATTTTGACGATTAAGAGTTACAATAATGTCTCCAAAAGTACCTATTTTTTGTTCGTTTTAATAGTAAGCAGGAACTAGTAATAATATATGTATAGTTAAAAATGATGTAACGCGAACTTAGAATAAGTATATTATATGTATCTATGTGAAAAAGTTTAGCTTATCATTATCAAGAGATTCATCGGTATCTGACATTGCCCTGAAATTACTTGATTTATAGAATATCTTATCATATGACAGGAAGTGGAAGGAAACATACAACGTTCTTCATATCCCATTCACATTTTTTTTAGTCGGTGCAATATGTTTAAAATGTGAATTCGGGTTTTTGATACGAATTCAATAATTAAGTGCCTACCCAAATAAGTAGATGACATTTAGTGGTGTTACGTAAGTTATGCAATCATGACGTCAACTGACGTAATAAAAGCAAACTACTTAGTGAATACTATTTTTAAACCATGTCCCAAGTCTCAAACGAAGTTCAAGCCATAACGCGTTGATGTCTTTTATGGGAAGAAGGAATTTGCAGCGTTCGTTATTATATTTTCCTATGTAAATTTATTTCGTAGGTGACAGAATCTCGACGTCGACAAAATGTGCAACTACAATTAGGTCCATGATTCAAAGATCGAAGTTAGAATATTCAAAATGTCCAACATTTTTGTACAAAGGTTTATTTCGAAGCACCTATTATGGAGATGTTTATGCATCATGTTTAGATTCTTGATTTCAAATCAGCTGATATTGTAAGCACAGCCGGCTCGATGAGTCCCGTTATATCGATCGAAAGTTGCAAAAAGTCCCGGGTACGAAATTAGATTGGCATCCGTATCCGCAGACATGCGGATTGCGGTTCGAACCCTCGGTCTTTGTTTTTTTTTGTGGGCTTGCCAAACTTCCTACCGGTACCTAGTGGGACACATTTTCAGTTGTTTTAAAATTTAAGTAAAATGATAACGTTGTGAATGCTTAAAATAAGTCAAAAATGTATTGCAATATTTTATTTAAGTATAGAAATTTTATCTTTATTCACACACATACATTAATATATCGGCGTTGTTAATCGCTACATTAATTTTGATAGGGCTTAGACGCTGACCTATCCAATACAACAATAAAATCGATTTCTCTTTGTTCATTTTTCTATACCAGCTTACACCTGCCTAAATTTGCCTGTGTTGCGTCACACATTCTCACAGGGTATGATTTGACTTCATCTCTTTCTCGCAAGTCTTTAATAATATCCTTGTCCCTTTTGTGGCATCCCTTCCAGGCACCTTTATTCCTGCATTTCCTTCACCCTTATTACGTCTTGCGTACGCGCCTAGTGTAGGTGTGTTAGTGAATATTATAGAACCATTATGTGAGTGTGGGAACAGGGACTTTAATTTGTTCCTTTTTTAAAGCGTAGTGAGTCTTCTTCGGCCGTGGGACTATGGCGATGGCGTTCAGTGTCGTTTTGGCGGGAAATCTTTGTTGATAGAATGAGTTCTTAATTTTAATAAAAATGTGCGTTTATAGGATTTTCTGTTACTAGAATCTAGTAGTTTGGTGAAAATGTGTGTTTATTTGAGTCTGAGTAAATAATGGAGACCCATTTTGGATTTGAGCGAAATCGTCGTGTTTCTTCATGGATCCTTTTAATGTCATGTTATACGAGTAAGTTATTTTGCTTCTAATCTAATGACTATAATACACGTGTTTCAAATGTGACATTTTATATGTAACTACATTGTAGGTATTTGTGCTGGTGTGGTGGGTAGTACAAAAACATCTCGCTATATGTAGGAAAAATTCGTCTGCATGCTATAATAGCAAACCCGTTTAAGCCCATCAAGTATTCACAACATTGAATGAGAACAAAAACACGTTTCGGTATCAGCTGATATTAACTCTTGACTTGACTCTTGGTATGCATAAATTTATAGTACATTTTTGTATATTTTATTAAAGTTTTATCCATCAGACTGATTTTTTCAATCATAGTGGACATCCCATACGATAGTATGAATTTGTAGTCTACCTGAGACAACGGTTACCTAAGCGATTTTACGGAAACCTACCGCTTAATTTTCTACATACTTAAACTTATCTTCAGTTACATTCATAATTCCTATGATTATAATACCATAATAAAGTATAAAAGTACCAAAGTGTCTCAAACGTCCTTTAAGAGTTTTTTCCACGTTTACTCCATTATACCTACTGCCTTTATCGTGTTTTTGGGTTTAAAACTACTAGTTCGAGTAATAAGGTTGACTATCCGTTGCAGTACAAAGATAAAGTGCGGTCACTTTATTGCGGGAGATACCTCCTTGTCTGCAAATCGAAGAATGAACTGGCGCCAGTTTCTTAACAAAAGCATACGGACGATTGTTTTTGACCCTGGACTTCGTTCACTGTCTAGGTACTTTCGTACCATTGGGTTATTGAATATCAGGTTTAGTCTTATGCACAATATTAGTCAATTATGCTTAATGCTAATGGTATGTACTATGAACTACATACAGGAAGTATGATTATTACCCAGTTCACATTCACAGCTACGAATCTGTAACATAACAAAACAATTATTGCTACCGATGGTTAGTACCAACCAACTTATAAATCAAATAGGTATTTTAGTATTATCGAAGACTATGACGTGGTGGGTATAATAGGTATATGAGTTATGTTTAAAGGATTACGTCAACAAACGTGATGGCGTTCAGGACACAAACAGGATTCCGGTTGATATCAAAGATACACGTGTAACATATTTAAGGAGATAAATGTATAGTAATAATTTACATGTCCTGGGAACAGGTATGTCATACGAATAACCCGAAAGCCGAAGCAATATAATTTGCGCACAATTATCAACAATTTTGAAACCCTAACCAATGGTTTCTGATAAATAGTCTTAATATCAAAGCGGCTTTAAAAAAAAAAACTATACTATGCAGGTCCCATAATTCAGATACTTGTACCTATTATTATCTAATAGTACGAGCAACTAAATTATGGAATCTGCTATATATACTCTGTTCGGTTACGTATTTAACTAAATGTAAACAATCTTCATGCATATTTTTATTGTAAAATGCATTTAAAAATCATTCAAAACAAATGAATGAATCAAAAAAATGTAAATCACTGCATTTTTTTTTTTTTTATGTTGGCACAACAAAGTGGCTCCACTCCACCTGATCGTAAGTGAAAAGTAGAGCCCAAATCGCGGCGGCAACGAACAGGAGTATAATTTCCTTGTTATACCATATATTTTAGCTAAAACTTATTTTCTACCCATGGTTTTCAATAAAAATATAGGTACTGCAGCTTATACTAGTTAAATACCGAATCTATTCTGCCTCCCCACCATAATACTTATGAAAAGAAAAATCACAACCATAAACGATTAAGATCAGAACAAGTTATTTGTGAAACGTGACTAAAATAAAGTTATAAACTGATTTAGGCATGGCCTTCCTGATCCATAACCCTCACCTACTGCCAAGTCAGCTAATTGACATAAAAAATCAAAATAAACTTTAAAATGTGTTTAATGATCAGGTAAACGTTATTAGTAGCTATGTATGGTATCCAAGATGTTCTGATGATGCTTCTTATATTTATCTAAACACAAAATTATTTCTTTAGCCGTTTATCACATTTTGCCTTTAAAAATGCATTGTTTTAATAAATAGCCGCTCAGGAAATGATAAAGGTGGCATTATTCAGTTTTTGGTAAAGTCAATTTTCCTTGATCAACAGACGTAGCGGCTATGAGTCAGAGAGTAGCGAGTATTCAGAGGACTCGGCGGCGGCCTACGAGGATGTCACGACTACAACCAAAAGCTCTGGGTCGAGGAAGAATATCAACAGGGGAAGATGGACGAAGGAGGAGGTAAGAAATTGCAAAATACATTTAACCACCTGCCGCCCAGTCATAAAAATTTTGCTACCGTATCTTAAAATAATAGTCTAGGATTTTTTTTTGTGGAGATCTTTTAAATGGCCTCTAGGCGGCTAGATGTTGATTAATCGCTCACATCAACCGCTCCAATAGTTGCAATGAATGAAATCAACGTTATCCCTTAGTACAATGTTTGTCTAGCAATAGTTGTGCGCTAGCATAGATTATGAAGAATCTTTATCAATTACTACATCGAAACAGCAGGCCGAATTTACTTAAATAAACTCGTTCCACGTTTCCCACCAAACATGACACTTTCATAATGTTTACAATTTCACCTCAAACATCAATTTCGTTACTCAAATATCACTTTGTCCACGTCCGCTAGCTAGATAATCATATCTGGTAACAATGGTATCCACACGTTGCCACTTAAACTTACACTTTATTTCCAGGACAAAAGGCTCAAGATGTACGTGAAGATGTATAACGAGAACTGGGAGCTAATCGCCTCGCAGTTCACGGACAGGTCGGATGTGCAGTGTCAGCAGCGATGGACGAAGGTCGTCAACCCCGAGCTAGTCAAGGGTCCCTGGACCAAGGAGGCGAGTGTTCTCTACTTTACTTTTTGCTCTGACTTGAGGATCCTTGCTAAGTTTTTTAATGGCGCTTATCCATATGGCTTTATGGAAATCCTTACCTGATAAGAAATCTACCTGGGCTTGGAGGATAATGTACTGTAACGTTCAGGCAGGTACACAGTAAGTTACTTTTGTGACAAAAAACTGCTATCGCTGTTTTTCTGTGCGTCCTGTTAATAGATAGTATACTAAAGTCCATTCATCCTTAGTTGTCATATCTAGTAACCAACTTTCTAACCAAAAAGTACACGTTTTCTGTTGTAAACTACTATTTCCTTGATTAAAAATTAAGCAATTTACTAATCACTACGGACGGATTGCACAAATACGGACTCAGGTATTTTGGTGTAGGCAAATATGGCAGTTTACAACAGAAAACGTGTACTTTTAGGTTAGAAAGTTGTATACTAGATAAGACAACTAAGGATGAATGGACTTTACTTGAAACAGCTCTATTTTTATGAATGGACAGTATGGACACAGTAATGATTCGCCAGTCCGTCTAAAACATTTACACTACGCATCATCTTTTCTCAAATTAAAAACTACTATATTACCGCAAATTAGAGTTGTGAACCGCGTCTAATAGTGCGAAAGTTATCTGATATCAACAGGACGCATACGAGTGACTCACGGCCCACGGTTGCACGCAGGGTATATCTGCATAATTAAGCAGTGATCACCATCAGTTTAACCCATTGTTAGGAGTTGTTTGCATTCAATTTTGTACCCTAATAGTATGCCATGACGCTCTCTTTATAATTATTTAATTTATAGATTTTACTAGTTTGCCGTGTTGGCTTGCAAAGGATTGTTTATAAATTTCACTTCGACTCTGCATGCAAATGTAACCAATCTTCCTCATTCCTTTGATAAATAAAAGTACTATACTATGTTGTGAATGATGTATAATGTGTATCCTTCTTGTTACCGGGTACAAGCTTTTATTAGGTACTTCAGGCGCTAATTTTATGTTTGGCTAAATGTAAACATGAAGTATACCAGCCTCCAGGCCGGAATAAGACAGTATAATATTTATGTGTCTTATTTTAGAATATAATGCGTATCAAAAAAGGAAAGATTAACGCAGAAACCATAAATCTACTACTAAATACCCACATGATGTAACATACATTCTTGACCTAAAGAACCAATAATTCAAGGAACACCTGAATATAAATTAGAGGCGAAGCCGAAATTCACAGATTATAATAAACCCATTGTGATCCCTAACATGTTATGAATACAAATGACTCATATATGGAATTATTACATTTTCGCGAATGATATAAATAAAGCTTATAATGACGTCATTGAGATAAATTTATTAGACGAACGTGGATAGATATATCCTTATGCGGAAGGTAGAGAAAGAATTCCATGAGGTACGAGTATAATTATGTACATTATCATCACAGGTCACCTCGTGAATATAAAGAATGATAACTTGAATATAAAATAGTGAAAAGTAATTTAAGCCGTTTATTTTGCGGTTTCTGTAAAAGGTAACATTAAATGAGGACTAAATGGACGCAAAAAACAAACACTATTACGAGGGTTGATCCGTATGCACCACCCCTAACCCTCTTATAATAAAAGTACATTCAAGATTAATGTTTTATTTTTCTACATAGTCTCCATCAATACTTATACACTTATCCCATCGGTGCTCCAGCATTTCAATAGCCTTCTGAAAAAAAAAATGTCCGACCCCTGAAAACCACCCTCTACAACAGATATCACCTCTTGATTATCCAAAAAAAAAATTCCACGTAAAAATTCCTTTAATTTTGGGAATAGCCTGTAGTCGCTGGGAGCCAAGTCCGGCGAATACGGTGGGATGTTCGACCAATTCGAAGCCTGCTTGGTGTATGGCAACCTTGGCAACACAGGACGTATGGCTGGGAGCATTGTCTTGGTGGAAGAGTACGCCCCTTGTTAATTTGCCCCGGCGTTTCTCTTTAATAGCCTCTCGCAATTTTAGAATTAAGTTTGCATAATAGGCCCCTGTAATAGTCTCTCCCTTTTTCAAATAATCAGTCAGGGTTATTCCTTGAGCATCCCAGAATACAGACAGCATAACCTTTCCTGCTGACGATGCCACTTTAAATTTGCGTGGGGGTGGAGAACCACTGTGCTTCCACTGTTTACTTTGAATTTTAGTTTCGGGATCGTAGTGGTGTACCCAAGATTCGTCCATGGTTACGTATCTATGGAGAAAATTATCTTTATTTGCTCGGTACATATCCAACAGACGCTTGCAAATTAATACTCTATGTCTTTTTTGATCAATGGTCAACATTCGCGGCACCCACCTTGTACTGATCTTATTCACACCCAATTCTTGAGTAAGTATCTGTTGCACTACATAATATGACAAGCCAGTCTCTTCAACAATTTGCCTGATACGCATTTGCCGATCTTGCAACACCATACGTGGACTTTTTTAATGTTTTCGTCTGTAGTGACAGTTATAGGTGGTCCACCGCCATGTTGGTTTTCACAACTTGATCTTCCGCACTTAAACTCGCGACACCAACGTTTCACTATGTCATAGGATACTGCACACTCCCCCACAGTTGCCAAAATATCTTGATTGATCTGAGTTGGTGTCATACCTTTTTTTTGTAGATATTTTATTACCGCCCTCTGCTCAACTGGCTCCATTTTCATTAAAAAACCACGACTCCACAATTACAGTATGCTGTAGCTCAATGACAGTTTGACATTTCCAATTTATTTTTATTTTTTAATAACCTCTACAGGCCTATGAACTTACACCAAAAAGGTTTTAATAATCAAGTGACAGCAAACAGGTCAGGGGTGGTGCATAAGGATCAGCCCTCGTAAACAAACCGATCCATGACATTATGATTAAAACTTGAAAATTCTTGGTTCTTGATAAATGCGGTCCGAACATGCGTGGGATTATTTTTACGTATCAATTCCTCGCATTATATAGGCACTGGAACATTGGTATAGATAGGTATACATACATATTAGTCACTAGAATAAAACCTAAAAAAAAACTGTTATCGTCCTTACCCGTTAACCTATCGGGTAGTGGATTTTTACTTTCGTCCAGGGACCGGTATTTTACAAAAACCCCGAAATAACCCAATATTTTAAAATGTTATATACCTACTCATTATGTACTCCTCAATATTTTATGTAATTTACGAATTATTTTTTTAAATTACTTCATTAAGTTACAATGTATATACCGAAGAACGAAAAAGAACGAAAAAAGAACCGTTCTTTTTGTATGGAGAAAATAACGGTTCCGGTCCCTGCTTTCGTCGTTTCATGAACGATGAAGAAAAAACCAGGACTGAGCATGTCGGGCCAATTATCCCAAGTTTACGTATAGGGGAGGTATACTCATGTTCTAGTGCCTACTAATGGTCACTTAGCTAAGCTGCAGACAGACAAACAGACATGACAAAACCATAAGAGTTCCTAGTTTAAACATGTCTGCGGAATCCTAAAATTGTGGTTCATAAGTAGGTAATATCCATTTTCTCAAACTTGCTACGGAATGTTGATGTTACTTACTTTAAATTAAACCCGGATATATATTATTTCCGGGTTTAATTTAAAGTAAGTAAATACTATATATCCGGTGGCATATGCTAAGATGATATGTAAAGAGATTTCATGTATTTATTTCACACCTAGGACTCCAAACAAACTGTCTTTTGTTTTGAAACGTCAAATTGTAACACTATGTCTTGACATTCAGCCACAGAAAAAAAATAACCTAAGAACTAATGTCTATACCACCAGGTACGAGTAAAAGGATACCTCAAACAGATTTAAAAAAAAAAAGCTAGGAGCGAATGTTTGTTTTTTAATGTTGTACGATACTGTACTATTGGTTTATTTACAAATCAAATAGTATGGTTCGGCAAAATCAGTTCGTTTTATTTCATGGCAAGTTTGAGAAAAGCACTATACAAATCTCGGCGAGAAACAGGGTTACAGGCCGCGTATTCCTATCTGGCCTCAGTTCTTTCGGCCAGATATATCTACTTGGCCTGTAACCCTTCGTTTCCCGTCCTCTATAGTAATGTATGTACTATTATTTTTTTCCGGAGGATTACTCGCGCAAAATGAATTGTTATTTTCGCTATACTTATAAAAGTTTAAACAAGTTGTAGCAACCCAGAATTTAAACACAGCTGATATTTCTTGAATGACGTCACCACGGGCGCAGCTTATCGACTAGGTTGGTCGAAACCAGTCCATCTCAATGAATTATTAACTCTCGTATTTAGACCATGACTGGGTGATTCTTAAAAAAAGTTCAGCAAAAGAAAATAAAAAAGTTTTTTTTCTTTACTGTTTTTCGCAATGTACATCGAAAGTATATACCAAAAGCATATTTTTGATGAATGTGGACAAGCTTAATACCATTGGAAAAGGCAAAAAAAAATTGCATGTAAACACGGTTGTGACAATGTATGACACGGACGTGACATATTTGCAATAAATGTTAAAATTGATGTGTTTATATTCGTAATATCTTAATTTATTATGATTAATCAATAAAATATACCAAAAGCATATTCTTGATGAATCTGGATAAGCTTAATACCATTGGAAAAGGCTAAAAAACCATGTAAACACGGTTGTGACAATGTATGACACGGACGTGACTTTTTCCAATAAATGTTAAAATTGATGTTATTAAATTCGTAATATCATAAATTATTATGATTAAGCAATAAAATAAAGCAACGAAATGGTTTCATTAACAGTATTTATTTGTATTTTTCTTCCTTTTACAAGGGTCGTCTGAAAAGTTTCTGGTCTGACAATGGAGAATAACTTTTTAAAAAACCTCCTTGGTACTACAACCTTACTTTTTTCTGATGTTAAATGTCATAATTGGCGCCATTTTATCGATAAGTTTTTTATAATTTCTGATTTGTTGAAACAATACCTACAAAATTTCTAATATGCCAGATACAAATCTTGGCTCGGTGGACAGAGATTTTCAAGAACGAAGGGGTAATTGGGGCCTATTTTGAAGAGCAAGACGGCAAGTACTACTTGGCCTTGTTAAAATCATGGGAGCATCGTAGGGACAATTGTATAGCCTTACAAGATTAGAGTTACAAGGAGACTATGTTGAAAAGTAAATAAAAAATATAACACAAAACGACTTTGTTCTATGTCAGGCCAGAAACTTTACAAATCCATGGGAAAATGGACAAAATAAAAATGCTCAGTAAATAGTGTATACTAAATATTTTAAATCATCTATAATAACAATTTAATTCCGTAGATTATCTAAATGAAACGAAAATGTCACGACCACGTGTTATATATGTCACAACCACGTACTCAATAAGTCCATGGCCGTGACGTTTTTTTCATATCGTGGTTGTGACAATTTGAGACGTGTTCGATATAACCTAAAAGCTAGCCATGATCTCACAAATCTTAATTAATTATCAGGAACTACACTGTGTGAGGTACATGTTATGTTTCAAACAATAGTGTGACATTGTTACTTACGTTTAAAAGCCAAACACGGCGTTGACGTGTTAAGGTTGTCCCTTTTTATAAAAAAATACGGAGAAATTTTTCTTGAGACTCACACAACGTTCAGTTATTTGCAAATTTGACAACAACACAATGTTGCTGTTCTAAAAAAACATAAAAAGGGTTGCCAATATTAAAGACACTTTTTTACAGAGATCCGTATTTTTATAGTAACGTACACGGTCGTGACACAAAAACTACTCACACATTTTATTCTGATGTAAATCATAAATAGTAATGGTTATTAAGATGTCTATAGTATTATCTTATAAATCAATCATTAACCTTGCATAAATGCTGTAATATTTTGCGTGAGAATATGACAATTCACCAGAAAAAAATATTATATTTTCGAATTCGGCAATCTCACACAACACGGTCCGTGACATTTTGGGGTTAGCAATTTTTTTTTATAGCTAGCTAATAACTTTATGGCAAAAATGATGCTCTGACATGATATTAGTGGTAATTTACTACGTGAATTAATACACACTTTATATATTTTCCCACAAAATATATTCGATTCTTACATATCACAGAAAAAAATGTAAGAATAAGAATCACCCGACTGACCTCGGCGCGGTCAAATACTCGAACTTTTTGTGTGTTTGTCTGTAGCCACACGTGTTTGTTTGGTAAAAAAAAAGATATTTTATTTCCATAAGGACTAAGTGGCGTGAGATACGTTTGATGTCGTCGGGAATGATATGATTCATATTACTCTACAGAATCATGACCGTCAATTGATTGTTGCGATAGATATTGCTTCCTATGTATCTATTCTAAAATGTGCTTTTTGCGTAGTACTTACCAATTACCATTCTATTAAATGTAGTTTAAATTAAATACGAATAGACTTGTTTTCGCTGAATGCTGTAGGTGATATTTATTAGGGTGTCCCATATTTAACGATTTTTTGAAATTAATAACGCATACCCCCTAAATCGGTTTCTTTAACTCAAAACACTGTTAATAAAGGACTATGCGTCAAAATGGACCAAAAACCAACAGAGCTGGGAGTAGTGTCATTAAAAAGGTCTGTTTATGTACTTTATTTCATTCTATGGGTGCAAAGTTGAATTCCATTGGATAATTTTGTATGAGTAAGGCGTTCTGCGGGTACCCTCTAAGTAAATCACCGTCGTTCAGACACCATTCCTCATAGTATTTACTCTGACTAAAATACAAATATCTCAGTTTTGCCATGGAATTGAACATAGTGCCCGTAGAATGAAATGAAATAAATGTAAATACCTATTTAATGACACCACTTTTAGCTCTGTTGGTTCTTGGTCCACTCTCCATACAAATATGCCCATGGTCCTTTCAGTTCATTCCTGTAACTGCAACCCGTGCCGACTTTCATGCCATTTTCCTATACAATGCATGTATTTTTTTCTATGGCATTAACTTATACTACTGCCTTATAACCATTTTTTCATAAAATTAACTCGATGGGAACAGAAAAACAATATATTTTTATCAACTTACTGTCTGACCAAATTTTTTCATAGTATTTTAGTAATTTGTATGGGAATTTTAGTTGAAAGTCGGTACGGGTTTCTGTTACAGGAATGAGCAGATTTTTTTTCCAGAGTGTTTTGTGGTTAAAGAAACCGACTTAGGAGGTATACGTTATTAATTCCTAAAATTCGTAAATATTGACTCAAGGTGCATTCAGACCAAAAGAGCATTCGCTGTTCTGTCCCCCGCTCTACGAAATCAACCAATCACGTTTTGTGTAACGATCGAATTTCGTAGAGCGGGGGGTTAGAATAGCGAATGTTCGTTCGGTCTGAATGCACCTTAAGAAGAACCTTTTAGAAATTAGATTTAGTCTACATGGATTCATCAAACACTTTAAAGCATACATTTTATTTCTTGATCTTCCATTTCCTATATATCATCGTAGCAATTTGTTACGCGCACTCTTTTCATTATTCCATTCAATACGCGTAGCTAAATAAAAATATGAGGGATCCGAAAGCTATTAAAACAAAACAGGTTTTGATCAGTATTTGAATAATTCGCCTAATTAAACTTAGTTCAAAACGATTCAACCAAGTAGGTACAATATTTAATTTTATTTGGTTATTTATTGAACTACATTTCGCTCCACGTACATTGCATTATTTCTTAAAGTATTGACAGTAGGTACTAAGCTTTATATTTGTACATTTCTTTACTTTATCTAAAGAGGTACCCAATGGAATATTCGCAGTCCTTAATTTCCAAGCAATATACATAAAACCACAAGTCGATTGGCTTTTTCAGTAGGTACTGACATACAATTAATTATTGCGGTATATCATTTCATTTACTGCTGTGGCAATAAATGAAGTAAAAAGTATTTGAAATAATATTCATTTCCTGGAACCCATAATTGGATAACTGTTTAGAAATAAATAAAATGCTATGGTTTACCATTTTACAACAACATTGCTTTACTCAACTGGCTACAACTTATAAATACTTATACGTAAACGTGAGAAATATTGCAAAATAAGAAATATATTAAAGTATAAGTAATATTTAGATCATTACAGTAAAAAAAATCTTAGGTTTGCGAGTTAAAAATAGCTTTATGACAACTTTTAAAAGTTCTAAGTTACCTCTCATCCATCACTCTTGAATCCAGAATATACAATTCTTTTTCAAATAAGTGCGCACTATCCAAACGTATACAAATTCGTATTTTTTACGTCGCCCACGCAACCAGCTCACCTTGTGTAGTAACGAATTTTCGCACGCTTCCAATCAGATTGGTCATTCTTTTTTGCCACCCATTGTATTGGATTGAGGATCCCAAAAGGATGAGGGTAAAGCGTGGCTTAGTTTTAATTGATGGGCTCAAGTAGTCATTGATATGTTTCTTTTAAGTGCTGTATCAAAGATTATTACATTTATTATATCAAAGAAACATTAAATGATCAACATTAATTGGATCTAAAACGTTATTAAAAAAGCTCTGAACCTTCCTCATTGTAATAATTTACACTAACTATGTACAATTGTACGATGTTATCAATATCATACGTTCATATATTTTTTACATTATTTCTGTTTTTTCAAAAACGTCTTGTTTTCAAAAAGGGGTCCTTTGATTTCTAATAAATCGTCATAGCCATAGCTACAGATAGCCAAACCGTACCTACAGATTACTGTTTAATGTTTATCTTTTGGCTTACAACCTTGATTCTCGTGACATTATAACAGGCGATTCGTAGGCATCGACTAAGCAAATCCAACATTAGCCTTACGCTTTGGTTTGATCCACAATTTTTTGTTTATACAGGAGGATGAAAAAGTCGTCGAGTTGGTTCAAAAATATGGCCCCAAGAAGTGGACCGTCATCGCGCGACACCTCAAGGGCAGAATAGGGAAACAATGCCGGTAAATACGATTATTTTAATACAACAATATATTTAATGTGTTATTTATAACTAACATCGGGGCTTTCCACGTACGTCACATCACGTTCGATTGACCTATTCGGAGGGAGAATAAATTCTAAAAACATTGCAGGCCTAACCGATGTAGAATACATTTATTTTTATGTTTATGTTAAGGGCACGTGGATCACGCCCTACGACGCGAAAATGGTCTTAAAAGTCGTTGGAGTTTACAGATTTCGGAAAAATCTTACAGGGCAAACATTTTTTGAAGAAGCTTTAAGATTATGTTTTTTAACGTAGCACAGGATCTGGTAGCAGCCCTCACTGATCCTATTAGGAAATTCACCCTGTGTATGTAACAGCAATAACTTTTTTAATTTTTATAAGTTCATACACCTATAAGTTCTTAAGTAAGTTATAGGGACGGAGCTATACTAAGGAATGAGAGGTGAATATCACTCTCATTCCTTAGTATAGCCCCATCACTATAACTTACTTAAAAACGTACAGGTGCACGGCTAGCCTAAGGCATATCTCGATTATTTGTAACATATTGATAATAGAATATATTAATGTTTCAGAGAGCGATGGCACAATCACTTGAATCCTTCTATAAAGAAAACTGCATGGACGGAACACGAGGACCGCGTCATATACCAAGCGCACAAGCAGCTAGGGAATCAATGGGCTAAAATTGCCAAACTATTGCCGGGCAGGTGAGACTTAAATTTTATTAAAATTGTATGTCCCATTATTTATTCATTATTGTTCAGAGAACCAACAGCTATTAATACAGCAAGTTTAACTTAATTAGGTTACAAAAAGCCAAGTACAGTTTCCCACCAATCGTAGCTAACTGGGAGTATTATGAAACAGTTATTCACCCTGTCATCGACATTACACTTGTGGTTAGATTAAACAAATAAATAACATAGGACAATCTTTCGTAAATCGACCTACTCTCACGGCAAGCTCAGGTGTGGCTTTCTGTTGTCAGTTAAGAGACGAAGAAGCTAAGAAGCATTACACATATACAGAATATACTCTTACATGTAGTCGAACCCAGGACCTCCAGATGCGTAGGCACAGTCACTACGGACTAGGCTAGGGAGACCATTAATTGTAAAATTGAATTTGAAATAAACTACTGAATCTTTTCGACGCCATGTCGAATACAAAAAACCTGCGGTTAGAATATATCAGTCATTTGCGTTCGCAAGCTCCAAATCATTGATCAATATCGACGAAATGTAGTTTGGTACAGGTCATCTCTTCGCATCTATATTTTGAAAATGTACCGCATTTTTCCAGGACGGACAATGCAATAAAGAACCACTGGAACTCGACTATGCGGCGCAAGTTCGAGCCAGAGCTGATGGATAGCTTCGAGAGCCTTCGACGGCGCGGGCGGGTAAAGCGCGATCCTAACTCTGACCAAAGTGATACACTGCAGAGGGTGCAAGTCGCATTTAACGATGTTAGTCGCTTTTCATGTTTTTCGTTTCCTGTACCCTTAGCACAACAATTTCGCGATAATATCCCGAATAAGAGTTGAGATTTCACAGCCACTTCACAACCTTTTGTTGGTTATAATTAAAATTTGGGTCTTAGAATCATATACAAAGTACAGGTGTATGGTGTCTGATTATATCTAAATGGGAGTTGGGTATGAAATCTCATAGATTATACTTGTCCCTGTCCAACTGTACTAATTAAACAGTAACGGGTATATCGCGCCTGCGAAATTGTTCCACCATACTTGTGCTTGGGGTGCTGAGGCCACTGCATAACAATTCACTAGTAATTTTTCAAGTGGAAGACTTTCTAGTAAGAGGGGTGGAAAAGAGGCTTTCGCTTGATATATGAGTTATTTGTTGTGCAATAGGTGGGCCCGCTTATGACGTTTTGGATGGTTTGTTATAGTTAAATAAGTATTATGTTATAATATTTTATTTAGAAATATTTAATAATTCTTTTGGTATACATATTTAATGAGATTATTAATTATTCTCTTCCAAAATGTCATAACATAAAAAGGTGAATATTGATAATTTAGCCGCAGCGCAAAATTGTTATCAATATTTGCCACTTTTTCTTTTTCTTTGCTAACTTATCTTGAACATCATTTTGGCTTTATCTGTGTTCTCATTATTAGTGTTCTGATCCATAGCATTCCCTTTCTTACTATCATTCTGGACTTATAATTCATCATCTATCTGGACGGAAATAAATTTCCTATAATATTTAATTAATTTAAGTCTTTATTTTTTGGACACCAATTTTTGTGCTTACACTTACATACTTTTATATTCCTACATATTTCATATCAAATCATTATTGAATACTGCTTTAGAAAATAATAAACCCCATTATTTTATTCATGAAATTAATAAAGGTTTGTTTTCCTATTTCCGTATCATATAAAAAAACAATATAATTTCTTAGTTCAGATTCTGCAGACTTTTCATTGGTTCATATCACAAGGCTTGGTTATCATATCAATTCTTTGACTGTTTGCTTTCTTGTTTTTCTAACCTTTCTTGACAAATCTTTTTTCGGCTTTAACTATTCATCAAAGTAATATAATGATTGCTTATATTGCAGTGTTATTGTAAAATTGAGTGTATTACCTTGGTCACATATTTTTTACTTTGATAAGGAAATAGGAATTATATTCTCGTCACTACTATGATTTATAATGAACACAAAACATTTACAGGGTAAAACTAGCAGTTGTGAATAGATTCGTATACATTTGGTGGTATACGAAAGCTCTTAGTATCATAAATTAATTCTATTCACGATAAAAGCTTGTAATGGAAAATAATTTATTTGAGCCATTTTTTTGAACGTAAATTGTGGTTCTTAAGCCCTCGTATGCCTTAACGTAGATTCGCGGACCAGAAAACTTAAAAAACAATATTTGCGGTACACGAGAGGTTAAGGCTCATTCTGCAATCCTAAATAAATAGTACTTTGAACAGCATTTTATTAATAATAAAATTACATTTTAAGGACTGGGATTCATTCAATGACTCAAGTCAAAGCGGCTCAAGTCAGCCAGCCTCAAAACAAGTTATGCGTTTCCGGCAACTATTGAAAGACCAACTCAACAACATCCAGCAACAAACGCTTGTGCGAGTGAAGTCGCCAGATCGCGGCAATTTAGTTGCCGCCGATGTGGAGATTTGTGAATCGCCGTTCAAGTAAGTATTGCATACTCATACACCTGTGGGCGTGAGTTTTGGGCAACTGCTGAAAGCCACGGCGATAGAAATATAAGCCCGTTGTTAGCGTTGGGTTTTCTAGTCAAAAACTTATTTGAGAACTTTAATACACTAACTATTAGATATCTAGTGACCCTTGATGCCAATTACGAAGAATTTTAAGTATAATACACACTTTAAAGAGGAAATTTTAAGTGTAAAAAATATAAACCTAATTCGGGCATACAAATGTAGTACAGTTTACAAAGATCATCCTATGCAATGTCATTTTGACAGATTGCTTATTGCTGTCGGGCATAAATGAGTTGGGGTATATTTCGAAACCCAAATATAAAATCCGTAGTTAATTTATTTATGCGTAGCTGAGTGGTGTTATTACACATTACACACACATATAACACATTTTATTGTTATTTTATGATATTTATCTTACTGAGAAAAATCTAAAGTCTACCATACTAAAAAATGCGTTTATTTTCAGATTCATTAACCTGGAAACGTTGCCCACTGATTCCCCTCTTAAAAGTTATCTATCTAACGCATCGGGTACTTCTAACAAAGATAACGTTGGTGAGTATTTCGGTCGTTCTCAATTTATACTTTTGTGACTATAGCTTTTTTTAAAAGAACATAAATATTAGAGTGCCCATATTTTACGAATTTTAGAAATTAATAACGCATACCCCCTAATTCGGCTTTTTTAACCCCAAAACACCCTGAAAAAAAAAAACAGATCATTCCTGTAACAGGAACCCGTGCCGACTTTCACCTGAAATTCCCATACAAATTACTATGAAAAAAATATTTTTTTTGAGGTATCAGAAACCGATTTAGGGGGTATGCGTTATTAATTTCTAAAACTCGTAAAATATGGGACACCCTAATAAATATATAGTTTTAATCAGGAATGTAGAACGATATTAAAAATAAGTAAAATATTTCAGTAACGTATGCCGTGCAACCAGACTCTACGCGGGAGATAGTGGTCCCATCGTCGGTCTACATGAGTCCGAAGAAATCCTCCGTCACTAACAGCCCGCCACCAATACTGCGAAGAAAAGCTAAGAAGAACATGATCACCCCTAACCATAACGTGAGTTAATGTATTGTATCGAGTCATATTACTTATTCTCATCTGGAGGATTGAATACTGAAAGTGTTAAATACCGGTTATATGTCCAATCCAATCCAGTTTGGGTCGAGAAAAACAAGTTACTACGTGAAGATTGCATTTCCCGGCACTGTGCCGAAATATCGGATGATCAAAAATAGTTACATCAGAGGACTTGAAGATGAGGATTTCCTGCCAAGTTGCTAAAATAGGTAACAAGGCCGGGAATCCGTTTTCACGTCGTGGCATGTATAGTGCTTTTCTCAAACATACAAAGAAATACAAAAAAAAAAAATTCACAATGTTGTCGAAATTAAAAAAAAAAGTTTCTTTGAAGGCCTAGGCCTGAAAAGTGTTATGAAATTCCATTTTCATCCCAGTGAGTTACTGCGCCCTAAAAGCGATACTTCAGAGTCTATTTTAAGGAAAGACAATATTTCATTGAACCTAGAAGCGTGTGAGACCTAATAGATCTGTTTATTGGCAGAGTATCAATGTCCATTATTTAAATTCGGGTCTCAACTAGTACATTTCGATACAAGGGCAAAAAAAAAAAATCCACGAGGGTGTAAGTTGGAGCCCTAGTGAAACGTGGGCGACAACCACCCGAGTTAAAAAGAAGTTTTTACACGTGTATCGAACGACTTTTTTCATAACAAGTGCCTTAAAAAGAGAACTTTACGCGCAAAGTTTACTTTTCCCCTCACTAGCTCGTAAAGCGCTCGTTTATCGTTTAATACGAGCGGGTAAAAACGCTTTTTACACTCTTGTGAATAAAGTAATTTGACATTGCTCTAATTCCTATAGCCTCCTAGTGCCTAGTATAAGTGGATCTGTATGACCGTAGTAAACATGCGCAATCGGAGCTCACATGTTAAATTGGTCGTTCTCATGGGTGACTTTGTAAGCCATTGGCTATACTTAAATTCCAGAAGTAACTCTATTCTACGATACGTTTCGACATTGAGTTTTAAATGATTTCTTTAAGTTAATTTACATTTGGATGAGATTTTTAATCATATTTCCTCGCGATAGTGAGGGGAAAAAAGTTGTATTACACTTGGCGGCAAAGTTTGTTCAACTCTCGTGCCTTGAGACCTTCGCAATGCTCAAGATTCCAGTTTTTGAACCACTCGCTACGCTCGTGGCTCAATTTTGGAATCTTTCGCTAGCTCAGGTCTCAATATTGGCACGACAGTTAAACAACAACTTTGCCCCCTTGTATAATAAATAACTATTTCCGCACTAGTTAGGAAAATTACTTTACAAGTAGACAGAAAGCCTGTATAAACTAAAAAGGAAACAGTTGTCAATTACCTTACAGTCGATATCAAGTATAAGTTTCCGACTTGGTCCATAAAATGACAGACCATACAACGCTGCCATTTCTTGCTGTTTGTTCTTACTCTTAAGTACTTTTTACTTTTCAGGCGTGGTCAGAGACGATAAACAAGGCGATGGAGACGACCGGAGCGACGCCGATCAAAGCTCTGCCGTTCAGTCCTTCTCAGTTCCTCAATTCGCCTGCCGCTCTATCTTTCCCTCCATTTGAGGCCACGCCCTCTTCGTTATCGCAACAGCTGCATACGAGGGTAAGAACATTTTCTTGTAATTAACAAAATTTCTTTGCGCTTGTTGGTACCATGATCTGCAGCATTGCTTGTCATAAACCAAAGGTACACCACAATACCAGTTACCGATAAATTGCCAGCTAAGTTTTATTATATGGGAAGTGTTATAGTTGGAAGCTCTATATATAATGTTAGCTATCAAAAAGAAAAAAAATCGCTGGATTGACAATAGTTTACATGCCTCACAACGCATATTGGCAAACTTCTATTGTGCAAATCTTTACCAAGCCATTTTTCTTATACTTGACTAATACGACTAACAGATGACGGTGCACGGTAATAGTGGTACAAATTAAGCAAAAAACGTCTAAAACGCAATTAAAGGGTAGATGTAAAAAATTGTTACTTATTATACAAGGGGGCAAAGTTGTTGTTTAACTGTCGTGCTAATATTGAGACCTGAGCTAGCGAAAGATTCCAAAATTCAAAAACTGGAATCTTGAGCATTGCGAAGGTCTCAAGGCACGAGAGTTGAACAAACTTTGCCGCCAAGTGTAATACAACTTTTTTCCCCTCACTATCGCGAGGAAATATGATTACAAATCTCATCCAAATGTAAATTATCTTAAAGAAACCATTTAAAACTCAATGTCGAAACGTATCGTAGAATAGAGTTACTTCTGGAACTTAAATATAGCCAATGGCTTACAAAGTCACCCATGAGAACGACCAATTTAACATGTGAGCTCCGATTGCGCATGTTTACTACGGTCAGACAGATCCACTTATACTAGGCAATAGGGGGCTATAGGAATTAGAGCAATGTCAAATTACTTTATTCACAAGTGTGTAAAAAGCGTTTTTAACCCGCTCGTATTAAACTATAAACGAGCGCTTTACGAGCTAGTGAGGGGAAAATACATATTTAAGGGCTTAGTCAAAACACACTATCGTTTCCAAGGCTAGTCATAAAAACTATATGGGCATCTTCGTAACACAAAAATATGACGATAAGTTTTATTTTGATTAAAGAAGGTCTTCTATTATTCTAACTATGATTTTTTTTACAGTCATCCCTAAAAATGTACCATTCTTTTTAAAAAATGGTCATGAGATGTATTATTTTCCAGGATTGGGGTCCACTAGCGAGCCCGTTGCTCCACACGCCGACGCCCGCGCTCGGGTGCAGCCCCAACCTCACGCCTATCAACAGCCACACCAAACACAAGAGTAACACACCCAAGTAAGTTCATCGGTTTTACGAAATAATCTTACATAAATCTTGCAATCTTATTGCTCTGTGAATCGTAACTTCTATATCGGTTTTGAGCGTCTAGCCTGCGGTGCGGATAAATCAATATAGTTTCAGATTTCTAAGAATGAACATTTGACAGTTTAGAAATGAGCCTTATATATATGATGTTAACACTATCGGAAAAATGATGAGTCTTACCTTTTTATTAATAAGGATTAATCTATAACTGTGAAAAGTTCATTCTTAGAAATCGGTAACTATAATTAGCATCCAGAAGGTTAAGCATTAATAGTCAAATCTAAAAATATACACAGACGATATTGTCAGTCAGTAACTTAATTATATATGTGAGTAAGGATAGTAAGGAAAATAGTTTACTCAAATTAATTTTATTTAAAACCTGACTTTCAAAATAAAAGCTATGAGTATGTAACGATCGATTACTTTATAGAAGATTGATGCCAATCGTCCGATAACGATTAGACGACGTTAAAAAAGCAACAGAATGCCTTGAGTCTTAAACCGTTCTTTATCTACCCAATAACTAATTTACTCTTATTTAACCCTACATCGATTTCCAGAACTCCCACACCATTCAAAATCGCCATGGCAGAAATCGGCAAGAAGTCAGGGCTAAACTACGAGCCATCGAGTCCGGGGCTGCTCGTCAAAGACATAACGGAAATTATTGAGCGCGAGGAATCTGATAGTACTGTGCAGCTCAATGATTCCATGCTGTCGTCCACTGCTGATCAGGACGGGAATGCTGCTCAGGTAATTTCGTTAATTCCGTCTTCGAATTCTCAAAGATCAGTAGAAAAACCAGGTCTGAATCAGCCGTCTTCAAAATTCTAGTAGCAAGAAGTTGGGGGAACTGAGAGTTGAGTCTGGGTTCGCTTGTCAAAGAAATAATATAGTTGCCGATTTATAAGAATGAACATTTGACAGTTTAGAAATGAGCCTTAGGTATATATATATATATATATATATATATGAAAAATTGGTGAGTCTCATATTAAAAATGATTAATCTATAACTGTCAAAAGTCATTCTTAGAAATCGGCAACGTATCGTTGAGAAGGAGGATTCGGGTAACTCTGTGCTCAACGAATCCATGCTATCCTCCACTCCGATCCGAGAATACTGTTCAAATATTTTTTTATGGTTGTACGTTTTTTCCTAGACAACATTTTCGCAGAATATTGGTTCAAAGAAAATATTTCTCGTATTTTCGTTTCATAGAGTTATCATTTTTCAGGGCTGTTACATTGTATAATCTGGTTTTGTATATTTTTTATTGTTCAGATATGTAGTTCTTAGAATTTCGTTTCATAACGTATTCAATCAAATATTATTAATTCGTATAGTATTTAGTGTCCATAACCAGTTGTTTCAAAAACTGAATATTCATAGAATGTTGTTTGTCATTGTATCAAACTTAATATTTTTTATTCAGTCATAATTAAACTATAGAATTATCATTACATACCATTATACAAATACAAAAGAAATACCTTTGTCCAAAGAATTTTAGTAAGCGATTTAGACCTGGGAACCGGTCGACGAAGCCTCGATGTGCGGGGCTTCTATTTCTGCTCTAAGGGATAAAAGGTACCTATCCAAGGTTAGAGTAGGGGAGGTACAAATTTGTTATTTTAATGCGGGGGGCTCCGCCCCTGAGCCCTCGTTGTGGGGGGCTACGAACGCCCGTCCCCCCTTTTTTGGTTTCGCAAGGATAACGATACGTAAACAATTAATTAAAAGTAAGCAGGTATTTTATTTATCCGGGAAACTACGCTCGAAAC